>SNVD02009758.1:0-40544 GCA_013180625.2 Boswellia sacra
CAGCAAGTATAATGTAAACATTACCAAATGATGAAGGAAAAGGACCCATGAAATCAATACCCCACACATCAAAAATCTCGACAATTAAGTATAGGGGTTTGTGGCATTTGATTTTTGGCACTTAAATTACCTGTCCTTTGACAACGGTCACAAGCTTTGCAGAATAGATATGCATCTTTGAACAATGATGGCGAGTAGAATCCACAATCAAGAACTTTGAGGGCTGTTCTTTTTGGTCCGAAGTGACCTCCACATGCATAAGAATGACAGAAGGTTAAAACTGAATTAAATTCAGATTCAGAAACGCACCTTCTTAACACTTGGTCAGAACAATGCTTCCATAAGTACGGATCATCCCATATATAATACTTGGCAATGCTCTTGATCTTGTCACTTTGAGCTCGAGTCAAGTCATGTGGTAGCTCTTTCGTAACTAAGTAATTGACAATATCTGCATACCAAGGCGCTGCTACATGTAGAGACAGCAATTGTTCATCCGAAAAACTTTCTTGTAATGGCAGTACATCCTCATCATGGACAATGCGACTGAGATGGTCTGCAACTAAGTTTTCACTTCCCTTCTTATCTTTGATCTCCAAGTCAAATTCCTGTAAAAGGAGTATCCACCTGATAAGCCTTGGTTTTACATCTTTCTTTGTGAGCAAGTACCTCAAAGCTGCATGATCAGAATAAACGGTTACTTTAGTACCAATCAAATACGAACGAAATTTTTCTAAAGCAAAAATAACCGCTAGGAGCTCTTTCTCAGTTGTAGAATAATTAAGCTGAGCATCATTTAAAGTTCGAGATGCATAGTAAATGGCATGTGGAATTCTGTCAATTCGTTGACCCAAAACGGCACCCACAGCGTAGTCACTTGCATCGCACATGATCTCGAATGGATGATCCTAATTCGGAGATTGGATTACTGGAGCCGAAGTCAAGAGTTCCTTCAGTTTCTCAAATGCCTCTTTGCATTTCTCATCAAATTCAAAGGCCACATCCTTCTGTAATAATCTGCATAGGGGCAATGCTATCTTCGAGAAATCTTTGATGAATCTATGATAGAAACCTGCATGGCCAAGAAACGAACGAATATCCCGCACACTTGTGGGAGGTGGTAAGGAACATATAAGATCTATCTTGGATTTATCCACCTCTATACCCTTAGCAGAAATAACATGTCCCAAAACTATACCCTGATCTACCATAAAATGACATTTCTCCCAATTCAGAACCAGGTTAGTTTCTATACATCTTTGAAGTATAAGGGTAAGGTTGTCAAGGCATTTATCAAAAGAATCACCAAAAACACTAAAGTCATCCATAATTACCTCAATAATGTTCTCAACATAATCAGAGAAAATACTTACCATACACCTTTGGAAAGTGGCAGGGGCATTGCAAAGACCGAATGGCATGCGTCGATAGGCAAACGTACCGAATGGGCATGTGAATGTAGTTTTCTCTTGATCCTCAGGGGCAATGACAATTTGATTATATCCTGAATAGCCATCAAGAAAACAATAGTGAGAATGACCTGCCAACCTCTCCAGCATTTGATCAATGAATGGCAAAGGAAAGTGATCCTTGCGAGTTGCAGAATTGAGCTTTCGATAATCAATACAAACTCACCACCCGGTTTGGATACGAGTGGGAACTAGCTCATTATTGTCATTCTTAACCACCGTAACACCATATTTCTTCGGAACAACTTGGACTGGACTCACCCACTTGCTGTCCGAAATTGGATAAATCACACCCACATCCAACAATTTCAGGATTTCTTTCTTGACAACTTCCATCATTGGAGGATTCAACCTCCGCTGTGCTTCTCGAGTGGGCTTGGATCCTTCTTCTAATAAGATACGGTTGGTTCATGCATATGGCTGGGCTAATACCTTTGATGTCAGCGATTGTCCACCCAATGGCTGTTTTGTGATCTCGAAGCACTCGGATGAGTTTCTATTCTTGTAATGGTGCAAGGCCCTTTGCTATTATGACTGGCAAAGTATCTTTCTCACCCAATAATACATGCTTCAAATGATCTGGAAGAGGCTTAAGCTCCAAGGCAGGTGCTTTCATCACGGAAGGTAGAAGTTTCTCATTAGATAAAGGCAATTCAATGTACGAAACATCATACCTGTTTGTTGTGATAGCTATAGTCTCATCCAAGCTTGCCACAGCTTCCTCCACTTCTTTAGACACTTGTATCAACTTCCTCGATTCCCTGAAATTTTCTGCCCCAATGTGCTCACTAATGGCTACTTCCAATGCATCCTTGCGAGTTAACTCAAAAGGTTGTTGTGCCAAAGAATCAATAACATCAACTGCAAAAACAGAATGCAAGTCACTAGGGTACCTCATTGCCTCAAAAATATTGAAACGAATCACCTCGCCATCAAATTCCATGGTGAGAGTGCCATCGTGAACATCAATCTTAGTTCGGGCAGTTTTCAAGAATGGTCTCCACAAAAGAATCAGTGTTAGATTGGGAGATGTCTCATCCTCCATTTCAAGAACATAAAAGTCTGCTGGAAATACCAATTGATTCACCTGCACAAGCACATCTTCCACAACTCCCTTGGGATATGCATTAGAATGATCAGCAAGTTGAATGATAATACCAGTTTTCGCAAGGGGTCCAAGATTCAAGGAAGCATAAATAGAATATGGCATGACATTAATAGATGCTCCTAAATCTAACATAGCTCTTTCAAACTTGGTATTACCAATGGTGCATGGAATGGTGAACGTACCTGGATCTTTGCATTTCGAAGGAATTTTTCTTTGCAATACAGCTGAAACATTTTCTCCACACTTACCTTCTCATTTCCTTTCAATTTTCTCTTGTTGGTGCATAACTCCTTGAGAAATTTTGCATAACGAGGTACTTGCTTAATAGCATCTAGAAGTGGTATATTTACCTCGATCTTGCGAAAAGTTTCCAGGATTTCCTGCTCTTGTTCCTCCTTATTTGATTTTGCAAATCTGCTAGGAAAAGGTAGAGGAGTAACATATGAAGGAATATGGGTTTTAGGATTTACCTTAGAAGATGATGTTTTATTCATGGTGGGAGTGGTGTCATCCCCTTCATCAGTTTGTGATTTCTTTGGTGGAAGCTCTAATTGCTTCCCACTTCTCAAAGTTACAGCACTAGCATTCTCTCTTGCATTGATCACCGGCTGAGAAGGTAATTTTTCGGAGCTTTGACTCTCAAATTTGCTCATGTTAGTGGCCAATTGTCCCATTTGATTTTCCAGGTTTTGGATACTTGACCTAGTTTCATGCTGAAATTGCATTGTGTTAGTGGCAAGTGCTTTAACAATATCCTGGAGAGACATACCTGAATTTTGTGGAGCTGGTTGTGGTGCTGGTTGTGGTTGTGCTTGAAATGGTTGCTGCAACCTTGGTTGATTGAAACCTGGTGGTCGATTTGGTATGGCATTTGGGGCAATTGGTTGATGATTCTCATATCTTAAATTAGGGTGATCTCTCCATCCAGCATTGTAAGTATTGGAGAAAGGGTCATACTTTGCCTTGGTTGTCCTGGAAATCCACCCATGGCATTGGCTTGTTCTGTATCTCCTTCTTGCAAAGTTGGACACATGTCGGTTGGATGGTCCATGGCAGAACATACTCCACATGCATAAGATTGCTGCATATGTCCTACAGCCAATTTTTTTTACAAAAGAGGTAAGTTCAGAAAGTTGATGTTCAATGTTTGAAGTACTTACCTCATTTACTCTCTTTGGTAGTTGTGGCTCAAATTGGCTGCTGAATTGTTGGGAGTTCGCTGCCATGTCACTAATCAAACGTCTTGCAACGTTCGGTGTTTTATTAACTAGTGCTCCACCACTAGCAGCATCAATGATACTCCTTTCCATTGGTAAGAGACCCTCATAGAAATATTGAATTAGGAGTCCATCACTAATTTGGTGGTTTGGACAGCTAGCACATAACCTTTTAAATCTCTCCCAATATTCATGAAGTGATTCTCCATTGTGTTGTCGAATGCCACTAATATCTTTTCTAATATTTGTAACTTTCGAGGCTGGAAAGTATTTCTCCAAAAAGAGTTTACTCATCTCATTCCATGTGGTAATGGTACTTGGTGGTAGATAGTATAGCCAATCTTTTGTCGAATCTGCTAATGAGAATGGGAAAGCTCTTAATTTAATTTGCTCTTCAGAAACGCCGATTGGCTTCATACTTGAGCATACCACATGAAATTCTTTGAGGTGTTTGTTTGGATCCTCTCCTGCAAAACCATGAAATGTAGGCAAAGAGATGAATTAGTCCAGATTTAAGTTCAAAATCTACCTCAAAGCTAGTGCTTATGCATAGCGGTTGTTGATCAATAATTGGAGCTGCTAACTCCCTAAGAGTCTGATCATTTTCCATCGCCATTACTTTCGATTCAGATTTGATTGAACTGCAAGAACATGGGAGGGAAGTATGTCGTGCAAGGTCAAATTCTGGAGGTGGAGTTGAAATTGACCGATTTAGTCTTAAATTCGAGGATTGGAGAAACTCCTTAATTCTCTTAAGTCGCTGATCCGCTTCTCCCTCGGACATAAAACCCTAAAAACAAACAATCAAAAAATAAAGATCAAGAATTATCAGTAAAGACAGAATAACAAATCGATTAGAAAATCAATCCCCGGCAACGGCGCCAAAAACTTGATGCGTTCGAAACTAGCAAGTATACTAGTCGCACAAGTAATAAAGTGATAAGTAAGATATCGTTCCCACGAGGATTGATTCTAATTGAATTTGTTATTTCCAGCAACAATTAACTAAATGGGGGGTTTTGTTGTTGATTAACTAGATGAAAAATGAATACGACGGTAATTAATGAATAACACAATGCAAACTTAATTGAAATGAGAATTAATCAATGATAGAAATCTGGTTAAGGGATCATTCTCCACCACAAGATATGGATTTGCGAATTAATTGTAGAATTGTCATCCAATTACACCATTGAAATTATCAACCGTAGATAACAACAAGCTCTGTTATCCCAATCTTTCCTTACTTTGTTGTTAAATAAAACAGACTCTTTATTTAATCTCTATCCATTAAACAACCTAGAACAAGCTCTCTAAATTTAATTCAATGGATGCATTACGAAAAGAAAGACAGGTTGATCTAAGCAATAAACACACAAGCTCGGATTATTTAACTTAGGTTTATTCTCCAATTGCAATCTCTGATCACAATTTTGCTACTAATGATTAGAAATTCAAGACAATTACGGATCAAGATTTCTAGTCTAGCAATAGACAATATCCAGATTATATTCAGTTGGCCACCCAAATACAATCAGCAAGCAATCATAAGCATTAAACATGGGAAAATACAAGCAACTTCAATTAGAGAATTGGATAACAATTCCTTGCACAATCAATTCAAAAAAACCATATCAAGGGCTTTGAAATCACCCTCAACCAATTCAGATTTAGTTACACATATTCAGATAGAATACAAATACAATACAATACATAGCAATTCCAGAAAATGAAGGGGAAAGGGAAAACTTAGCAAATCTGATGAAATCTCTTAGGATTTGTAGTTCTTCTCTCTTTCCAAGCCTTCAATCTCCTTCAAGAACTCTAAGAGATGAGAGAAATTCCAAAGATGCAGCCTCCTCCACGTTCTCCCCTCTTCAAGTTATCAAAATAAAACCCTAAAATGTGTTTATATACTCTGCTATAGTAACCTGCTACAGTGTCCCGTATATCAATACAATTAAATCCGAGAAGATGGTTGACTAGCAGAGGTGAAAATGAAGGGTTTTACTTCGCTTTGGTGCAAGTTCCTCCAAAACTCCTACAAACATCAAAACCACACAAAAACATAAAAATACCAAGGATTATAGTAAAGAAACATAGATGAATTGATATGAAAATGATACATAAATAGACACCTATCAAGGGGAGAGGATTACATTGCTCTTCAACAAATAAGGTAAATTCTACTATAACACTTCAAATATAGCATTCATTCATTCACATAAATCATACATTCAAATATCAAATATATATAGTCAATTCGAAACTTAATAGATAATGAATTCCTTATCATCACATATGAGTCTATTCAATGTCTATTAAGCCTCTTCAAGCATATACTTATACATCCATTCATTATAAGTAATGGTCCCTCACCATCAATGTGAGTCTACCATCACTTCATGGCATCATCCTAATTATGTTTCTAATCATAGTATATTCATACATTCATTTATATCAAAATACAAAGCCATAATCAAGAATCATGGCATCCTAGCCTAAATTTGATAATTTTATCATGGCATTCTACCTATTACTATTCTAGCATAATTCATATTAATTCATAAGGGATCATGGTATTTCTAGCCCAATTCCAACAATCAAAAATAATCAAAATCAAATAAGGCTATTCTAGCCCAATCCAACTATTCAAGGGGCAATATGATAATTTTGACCTTTTCTATGCTATTTCCTAGCATGCTTCAAGGCAATTATAAATTCCTATCATGATTCTAAGCACCCATAAAGAAATTAAAATTTCTAAACATAATTCTAATAAAGAAGGGATAGCAGATTTACCTCAACTCGCTTTTCCATCTCGCAAAAAAATAAGGGTTAGAACAATTCATAATAACCCTAGACATGCTCCGAAGCATAAAATTAAATCATAAACATGTTTATTCTAAGCAAGAAAAGTAAATAAGAAAATAGAGATGAGAAGAGAGGACTGCCCTTAAGACATACTCCTTTCAGGTTTAGAGCAATGGAACACCTAAAAATCTTTAAACTCGAAAAGACTTCTCAAATTCTCGAGCGTGTCTTCAAGAAGGAGAAGAGATGGTTATATTCAATAATCTATGTTTCCTCAAAAGTGAGGAGAGGGGGTCCTTGATAGGTGTCTATTTATGTATTACTTTCATATCAATTTGTCCATGTTTCTTTGCTATATTCCTTGGTATTTTTATGTTTTTGTGTGGTTTTGATGTTTGTAGGAGTTTTGGAGCAACTTGCACAAAATGGAGTAAAACCCTTCATTTTCACCTCTGCTAGTCAACCATCTTCTCGGATTTAATTGTATTGATATACAATGAACCCGATGACATATTATATACCGTTGAAAAGCTCTCGAAATCTATTTTCTGGAGAAATTTACGGTTTATAAATCCATTCAGTGTACCAAAAGTTGTAATCAAAACAGTATGAGAAGTATAGAAATGTAATTCCACAAATCACTGTTGCATGTATAATACGGGACACTGTAGCAGGTTACTGTAGCAGAGTATTTAAACTCATTTTAGGGTTTTATTTTCATAACTGGAAGAGGGGAGAACGTGTGGGAGGCTGCAGCTCTGGAATTCTTTCATCTCCTGGATTTCTTGAAGGAGAAAGGAAGCTTGGAAAGAGGAAGAACTACAATCCAAAGAGAATTACATCAAATTTGCTAAGTTTTTCCCTTCCCTTTCATTTTCTGGAATGTCTCTATGTTTTATTGTATTTACCACGTTCTTAAACATGTGTAACTGAATCTGAATTGGTTGAGGGTGATTTCAAAGCCCCTGATATGGTTTTTGTAAGTTGATTGTGTAATGAATTTTTATCCAATTCTCTAATTGAAGTTGCTTGTATTCTCCCATATTTAATGCTTATGATTGCTTGCTGATTGTATTTGAGTGGCCAACTGAATATAATATGGTTGTGATTTATTGCTAGACTAGAAATCTTGATCCGTAATTGTCTTGAATTTCTAATCATTAGTAGCAAAATTGTGATCAGAGATTGCAATTGGAAAATACAACTTAGGTTAAATAATCCGAACCTGTGTGATTATTGCTTAGATCAACCTATCTTTCTTATCGTAATGCTTCCATTGAATTAAACTTAGAGAGCTTGTTCTAGGTTGTTTAATGGATTGAGATTAAATAAAGAGCTTGTTTTATTTAACAATAAAGTAAGGAAAGATTGGGGTAACAGAGCTTGTTGTTATCTACGGTTAATAACTTCAATGCTGTAATTGGATGATAATTCTATGTTAATTCACAAATTCATATCTTGTGGCAGAGAATGAACCCTTAACCAGGTGTCTCTCATTGATTTTTCAATTCATTTAATCTTGTGTTGTGTTATTCTTTATTTGCCTTCGTATTCAGTTTAATTAATCATTCAACAAAACCCTCCCTTATTTAGTTTATTGTTGCTGGAAAATAACAAATTCAATTAGAATCAATCCTCGTGGGAACGATATCTTACTTATCACTTTATTACTTGTGCGACTAGTATACTTGCTAGTTTCGAACGCATCATCATGAGCAATGCAAGTGAGTTTTATTGTGTTTGTAAAAAAAAAAAAAAAAGAAAAAAAAACAAAGAACCAATCTGTACTTCTTGTCCACGTACTTACACTTTGAGGACAATGTGTTGTTTAAGCGTGGGGGAGGGGAAGTGTTGTAAAAAAAAAAACAAAAAGAGAAAAAAGAAAAAAAGAAAAAAAAGAAGAAAAAGAGATCTATACCCTTGAGTGTTCTTAAAAAGAATGAAAAACAAAGTGTGGGGATGTAGTTTTCTTTTATTTTCTACAAAAAAAAAAAGAAAGATTGAGTGTTCTAAATAAGCTTAGGGGAATAACCTGGTGAATTGAAATAAGTTGTGTTATAAGGGTTGAGCTCCACATAGTCTTGAATGATTTATGTGTTTGTGGGCGATTTGATCCAAATTATTATCCTTTATCATACCTTCACCTAAGCCAAACGTTACAAGCTTAATAAAGTCCTACTTGATCCTTGGTGTTGTGCATGTCTACATTAGTGGAGAGTGACTTGAAAAGCAGGCCTATGGAATTCATTTATACACACATCTTCAATATTAAATATGATTCATTTTTATGCATAAACTCATCCGGGTTACAAGTGATTAGGTGAGAATGGCTCTACACACACACTTGAGGAATTAAAGTGAAGCGAAACCAATCTTTGAGATGAAATTCTTGATCAAGTGCATTATTTTGAAGTTTTCCTTGGGTTATAATTAAGTACAATCTTTGAGGCCTATTTGCAAGATGAAGCATTTGTGTATTTTAATTTTTTGTTGATTCTGTTTCGGTTTAGTTTTATTTCATATTGTCGTAGTTGCTCGAGGACTAGCAAAGTCTAAGTGTGGGGAATTTGATAGGTGTCTATTTATGTATTACTTTCATATCAATTTGTCCATGTTTCTTTGCTATATTTCTTGGTATTTTTATGGTTTTGTGTGGTTTTGTGTTTGTAGGAGTTTTGGAGCAACTTGCACAAAAATGGAGTAAAACCCTTCATTTTCACTTCTGCTAATCAGCCAATTTCTCGGAGTTGATTGTATCGATGTACAATTAGCCGGATAACATGCTATATACCATTGAAAAGCTCTCGAAGTCTATTTTCTGGAAAAATTTACGGTTCACGAATTTATGTAGTGTACCGAAATTTATGATAAAAATGGTATGAGAAGTGTATATTTGTAATTCCACATATCACTGTAGCATGTTATTATATACGGGACACTATAGCAAGTTACTGTAGCAGAGTATATAAACACATTTTAGGGTTTTATTTTAAAAGAACTTGAAGAGGGGAGAACGTGGTAGAGGCTGCAGCTCTGGATTTCTTTCATTTCCTGGAGTTCTTGAAGGAGAAAGAAAGCTTGGAAAGCGGAAGAACTACAATTCAAAGAGATTTACATCAAAATTGCTAAGTTTTTCCCTTCCCTTTCGTTTACTGGAAAATTTGTATGTTGTATTGTATTTACCACGTTTTTGAACATGTGTGACTGAATCTGAATTGGTTGAGGGTGATTTCAAAGCCCTTGATATGGTTTTTGTGAGTTGATTGTGTAAGAAATTGTTATCCAATTCTCTAATTGAAGTTGCTTGTATTTTCTCATATCTAATGCTTATGATTGCTTATTGATTGTATTTGGAATGGCCAACTGAATATAATCTGTTGTTGTCTATTGCTAGATTAGAAATCTTGATCCGTAATTGTCATGAATTTCAAATCATTAGTAGCAAAATTGTGATCAGAGATTGCAATTGGAAAATACAACCTAGGTTAAATAATCCGAACCTGTGTGATTATTACTTAGATCAACCTATCTTTCTTTTCGTAATGCTTCCATTGAATTAAACTCAGAGAGCTTGTTCTAGGTTGTTTAATGGATAGAGATTAAATAAAGAAATTGTTTTATTTAACAACAAAGTAAGGAAAAATTGGGGTAACAGAGCTTGTTGTTATCTACGGTTGATAACTTCATTGCTGCAATTGGATGACAATTTCTATGTTAATTCACAAATTCATATCTTATGGCAGAGAATGAACCCTTAACCAGGTGTCTCTCATTGATTTTTCAATTCATTTAACCTTGTGTTGTGTTATTCTTTATTTGCCTTCGTATTCAGTTTAATTAATCATTCAACAAAACCCTTCCTTATTTAGTTTATTGTTGCTGGAAAAGAACAAATTCAATTAGAATCAATCCTCGTGGGAACGATATCTTACTTATCACTTTATTACTTGTGCGACTAGTATACTTGCTAGTTTCGAACGCATCAGTCCTTTTATAGTGGAGGGTTGAGGTTGAAAAAGGAAGCAAAGAAATAAAAAAGAAAGGTTAGAATAGCAAATTTTCAAAATTAGGGGACCAACAACGGGCAATATTGGCAGACTGCTTAGTGATTGTCAGATAGTCGAGCAGCTATCACTCAACATTTGGGTAGTTGTTTGATGATAGGTGTCTATTTATATATCATTTTCATATCAATTCCGTCTATGTTTCTTTGCTATATTCCTTGTTATTTTTATGTTTTTGTGTGGTTTTTTATGTTTGTAGGAGTTTTGGAGGAACTTGCACAAAATTGGAGTAAAACCCTTCATTTTCACCTCTGCTAATCAACCAATTTCTCGGAGTTGATTGTATCGATATACAATTAACCGGATAACATGCTATATACCATTGGAGAGCTCTCAAAGTCTATTTTTTTGAGAAATTTACGGTTCACGAATTTATGTAGTGTACCGAAAGTTGTGATAAAAATGGTATGAGAAGTGTATATTTGTAATTCCACATATCACTGTAGCATGTTATTAATACGGGGCACTGTAGCAAGTTACTGTAGCAGAGTATATAAACACATTTTAGGGTTTTATTTTGATAACTTGAAGAGGGGGAAACGACTTGGAGGCTGCAGCTCTGGAATTCTCTCATCTTTTGGAGTTCTTGAAGTAGAAAGAAAGCTTGGAAAGAGGAAGAACTACAAATCTAAGGAGATTTGCAAAGGATTTGCTAAGTTTCTTCATTTCCCTTTCATTTTCTGGAATGTTTTTGTATTGTATTGTATTGACTACGTTTTTGAACATGTATAACTGAATCTGAATTGGTTGAGGGTGATTTCAAAGCCCTTGATATGGTTTTTGTGAGTTGATTGTGCAAGAAATTGTTATCCAATTCTCTAATTGAAGTTGCTTGTATTTTCCCATATCTAATGCTTATGATTGCTTACTGATTGTATTTGGAATGGCCAACTGAATATAATCTGGTTGTTGTCTATTGCTAGATTAGAAATCTTGATCCGTAATTGTCATGAATTTCGAATCATTAGTAGCAAAATTGTGATCAGAGATTGCAATTGGAAAATACAACCTAGGTTAAATAATCCGAACCTGTGTGATTATTGCTTAGATCAACCTATCTTTCTTATCGTAATGCTTCCATTGAATTAAACTTAGAGAGCTTGTTCTAGGTTGTTTAATGGATAGAGATTAAATAAAGAGCTTGTTTTATTTACAACAAAGTAAGGAAAGATTGGGATAACAGAGCTTGTTGTTATCTACGGTTGATAACTTCAATGGTGTAATTGGATGACAATTCTACGATTAATTCGCAAATCCATATCTTGTGGTAGAGAAGGATCCCTTAACTAGATTTCTCTCATTGATCTTCCATTCAAATTAACTTCTGTTTTGTTATTCTTAATTTGCATTCTTATTTTATTTAGTTAATCATTCAACAAAACCCCCCCTGTTTAGTTTATTGTTGCTGGAAAATAACAAATTCAATTAGAATCAATCCTCGTGGGAACGATATCTACTTATCATTTTATTATTTGTGTGACTAGTATACTTGCTAGTTTTGAACGCATCATTTGACTACTGGGCGACTATTGGTCAATAGCCGGATGACTATTGGTCAACAGCCGGGCTGCTGTTCTCCCCTCGATCCTTCCTATTTTGACACTTTGCGGTGCAATCCCTTTGGACCTTTGTCTGTTTGATTACACATAACTTTTTATGTTCAACTTTGATTCATGATCTATAAATTTCTATGAAAATCAGACATCTGTAGCTTCGCAACGATATATAATCCATAATAAAATTTCTCCCGATTTAACTTCTGTGTTTTTTTGAAATTACATATCAGTTTTTGAGACCTTTCATCAATTCCCTCTCACCTTTCCTTTCTTGGCCTCCAAAGATATTTTGATCATTTTCATTACTCGACATTCATCTTCATTTCTTCATCGATCCTCAAAGATTCAATGTCTACAACTTTCCCCCTACTTTAGACAAGTTTGTGAGACATAAAAATCGACAAAGAACTCTTGCTTCGTCTTTTCTCTTCCCAACTTAGCATCTTCGCCTCATCCTCATTTTATCAGGCTTTCTCGTCATCTTCTTTCTCTCCTTCTGCTCCTGCAAAAAGATTTGCCCTTTAAGGGCTAAAATGTGCCTATTCAAGGGCTAATGTACCTCTGCAAGGGCTAATGTGCCCATTATAGGGCTGAAGTGCCCATCTAAGGGTGAAGGGTTGAAATGCCCATCTGAGGGCCAAAGTACCCATCTAAAGGTTAATGTGCCCATCTAAGGGTGAAGGTGTCCATTCAAGGGCTGAAAGCATCCTTATGATGTTATGACAAAAACACTGCTCAGAGCACCTACTTTGTAGAGTTTTCTAATACTCTTCAATGTACCTACTTCTTAGGGTTTGGTAACACTCTTCAGTGCACCTATTCTAAGAGCTTGAAATACTCTTAACTGCACATACTTCTTAGGGTTTTTAACACTTTGTAGTGCACCTCTTCTTAAGGCTTGTGCCTATTGTAAGGGCTTAAAATACTCTTAAGTGCACCTACTTCTTAAGGTTTTTGGCACTTTTTAGTGCACCTCTTCTTAGGGCTTGTGCCTATTCTAAGCGTTTAAGACACTTTAAGTGCATCTTCTAATGCATGCCCACCAGGAAAATTTCTATCATGCCCTGCTTCGCAGTCTTTAGACCTTATATCCTTTATGCCTTTGGCTTCATTATTTCTTTAATCTCTTCATACTCTACATTCATTGCTTTTCATGCCCTTTCTTCTAAGTATTCTTCATGCTTCCTTGATCTTCTTAGGTGATTCTTGATCCCTTATGGTTTACTAGGCAAATTCTAGATTTGTCAAGTTCTAACATCTTTATGCTCGACTTCTCTTTGCATTCGTCATGCTCTTCACTTGGGAGTTCCTTATCATGTGATTGATTATCTGATTCATTGGGGATCTTTCCACTGTTCTTGCAAATTCCTGCACATCAAACACCTTTTGATTATGCAAAATCAATTCAAATTTTACCTTGTTTAGTGTGTTCCTCAATAAATTGTTTTCTAGTATCTAGAGAAATTCTTCCATGCGATTCTGGTTGAAAATTCTGTCGATTGGTGTTACTCTTTTTCCTTTCTGATTTGCTAAACTATTGCCATGATCAGGTGTTCGTCACTGGTTTTGTTCAAAAATTTCTTCAGTATCTCAGGATCGATGCAAAGCCCTTTTTTTTCTCTATCTTTTTCTCTCTCTCCTTTTTCTCTTTCTTATTTTCTCTTTTCTCTCTCTCTTCGTTTTCTTTCTCTTTTCTCTCTCTTCTTTTTTCCTTCTTTCTTTTTTTTTTCTTTCTTTACCAATCAATAGATTGGTTAAAGAAAGAAAAAAAAAAGAAAGAAGGAAAAAAGCCTGACTATCTAATCATCGCCCAATGGTTAGTCAACAGCTGCCCGGTGGTTTGAGTGCCGATTGGCAGTTAAGGGCTTGTACAAAGCCTGTTCATCCTCTCATCATTTTATTCGCACGTAACTCTTTATTCTTCATCCGATTCACTTCCAGTTTTCTCCTACATTTTCGTCTCAACTTCCTCTTTCCAATGGCGGGTCATCTAGTCCATCTTGACTTGAATGAGAGCAATGGGTCGTATTAGAGTGGTTTTGTGTCGTTTCGTATTCGTGTCGTATTAAATTATGTTAATCCAAATCCAACCCATTAACTTATTGGGTCTAAATCTAGAAACCCAAACCCGATTGTTAACTTTATGTGTTACCCAAATCCAACCCATTTAACTCTTTTTTATTTTCAAGTTAGACAAAAATATGTGTAACATGATTTGTATAAATTCTAAACATGTAATACAATCAATAGTTTATAAATTTAAAATCTAATAAATATTCTAAAATCTATTGAAATATCCAAATTTAATATAATACGAAAATATAAACAAAATTTTATATCCAACATCATTTAAAGATCCATTTAAAGCATATTTAAGATAAATAATTGATAATGTCCAATTATTGAATGATTTCCAAAAATAAAATAAGATATTTTATAAGTTTATTCTTTATATTTCTCATCAAAATGTCATACTCATACACACCTAAGAAAAAGATGAATTGTATTAGAATAATTTTAATTAGGTTAAATATAGTTACAAATTAGTATTTGTTACATTTTATTATATTTTTTTATGTATCATAAATAAATTTACTATATTATCTTAAACATTAATGGATTAAATGGGTGAAGCAGTTTTTTATAGGATAAACCCAAACACGGTCCAATATCAAAAGGGTTTTACCATGTTAACCCATTAACGATCCAATCCGATAATATTAGATCCAAAACAATTTTTTATCGAATGGATTCGTGTCGTGTTAACAGGTCGTATAGAATTTGCCATGCCTACTTCCAAAGGACCAAGAGGTGCCTCTTGTCTATGATATGGCTTCTCACACGATCAACCTAGTATGTATTCTTCGTCCTTCTTTGGTTTCCCATTTTCTAGGAAGTTTCTAGATATGTATTCATGTAGAGACTTCCATTTCTTACCTTAGGACTACCATTAGAACAAGATGCGGGTGTCTTTTTCTAGAGCCAATAGTTAGTGATGCGGGGCTGCTGAATTGTAACAAATCGGGATCGAATCTTCAAGTTGATAAACTACTCAACCAATAGCCAGAACAAACAAAATGGAACTCAACAAACACTCTTTCAAAGGATAACAAGCTCACCACCAAAGTAAACACCAATAGGATACAGAGAATTCACCAGCCAATGATGTAAACAATGGATACAGGGCTCAAACTAACTCACCACTCTATGGAATCCACCAAGAGATACAGAGTTAAAGAGAAATCAGTATAAAGACTGAAATTTCATTAAAATTAGAATTAAACAAGCTTCTCTTGAATACACAGTTTTAGGACTTAAATAACTTGGAACAACCCTCCAGGCATATGTAAAAGACAATAATTAAATGTGTTCTTATGGCCCCAATAACAATTACACCTTAATTAATATATTGACCACTAAATTAATGACTAAGATTCATAAATAAACTCAATAGATAATAAGAGCGCAAATAACTAAGCTAGAAAACTCCAATTCCCAAGTAAACTTGATACTGCATTAATTACGAACCAGTTGTGAAGAAATAGTCATAACCTTCTATAGAAAACTTCAAATGACACACCATAAAATGTGTTAGAAAGCTGACTTCAAGAACTTTTATGAACATAAATCTTGAAAATTAATTCTTCAACATCAGTACTAGTTCTTTTACAAAATTGCCCCTAATTCTGGTTCATGTGCATTCTTGATCGTTGTAACAATTTGCACTTCTTCTGAATTGGCCAATAGACCCATGCATTGTAACACTCCTATGTCAGTTAGTTTTTAGTGATAGAGAAGTAGGATTGCTGCTACCAGCTTCTATGAGTTAATCACTTATCTTGCACATGCTTCTCGGCGCACTGATCATCGAGCGTTAGCCACTTTATACAAGAGATGGATGGACATGATGTTGACCCAGGTATGGCAACCCAAGAGGGGGGGTGAATTGGGTTTTTATTTATCAAAACGGATTTAGAAAACTTTTCTTGAAAGATCAAAATTAATTCACTCTTTCTTTGAAAATAAAGGTGAAGAAGATGAAATTAGAATTTATCAAAGATGCAATCAAAAGAATAATAATGATGAACAATCACAAGTGCAAGTAAATGTAAAGAGGAAAGGGATAGAGAGAGTGCAAACTCAATTTACGTGGTTCGGCAAACCTTGCCTACGTCCACGGGCTCCTAGCTCCACGAGCTAAGCTTTCCACTAAGTTGTAGAAATCTTTACAATTTGCTTGATGAACAACCTCACCAAGACTTTTTCTTCCAACTCTTGATAACACCACACCAAGAGTTCTTCTTGATGAACAACCTCACCAAGGCAACTTCCTTCAACTCTTGATAACACCACACCAAGAGTTCTTCTTGATGAACAACCTCACCAAGGCAACTTCCTTCAACTCTTGATAACACACAACAAGAGTTCTCTCAAGGATAACTATTATCCTTTACAATAATATCTCACTCTCACCACAATACAAGAACAAAGATAATTTTTACAACAAAAGTATAACTCTCTTCAAAGAGTAGATAAATAATATAAAAGCTCTCTAGACTTGATATTTCTCTTGCTTTTTGCTTGATAAAATGCTTCTCTTGCACTACTTGAATGCATGGGAGAATGGCTCCTTTTATAGGCAAATGAGATGAACTTAATCAAGTGAAGACACCAACTCCAAATTTTCTGCCCACCATAAAAACTGTAATCTTGTCTTCCATTTTTGTCAATGTTCCGTTTGCAATTTGAAAATATGCAAAACATAAAAGATTTGTATATTTGAATAAGCTTTCCAACGCATTAAGAATCAAGTCATTTGGATATCTGTAGCTCAGGATATGGCCAAAATAGCATTTAGTGCTCATGTGACTTGATTTTTCTTTCTTGTGTCAGTCCACCAAATTTAATGATAATTCTGTTAGCCTTCCGATTGAAATTTGAATTTCTTCAAAACATGAAAGATCTGTATATTTGAATAATCTTTCCAAAACATTAAGAATCAAAGCATTTGGATATCTCTATCTTAAGATATGGCCAAAAAACCATTCGGTGCTCATGTGAGTTGATTTTTCTTCTTTGTGTCAGTCCACCGAATTGCATGTCAATTATGTCGGCCTTCTGTTTGAAATTTGAATTTTTTTCAAAACATATGAAATGTTCTTCATTAAGTCATCTTTCCAATGCCGCAAGAATCAAGTCATTTTGATTTTTCTAGCTCAAGATATGTCCAAAGGAGTATTCGGTGCTCATGTCAGCTGCTTCCATTTGTCTTTCAACTTGCATGATGATTTGGACAACCTTGCACTTGAAATTTGAATTTCATTAAAACATATGAAATGTTATAAATTGAGTAAGCTTTCCAAAGGCTCAAGAATCACGTCATTTGGATATTTGTAGAGATATATATGACCAATTGATTGAACATTGCTCATGTGTCACATTCCTTGAGTCAATCCTTGTTCTTAAGCTTTGGTGCCTTTAACATGTAGTCTTCTCCTTAGCTTCAACACTTCATTTTAATAAGCCTCTTCTTGATTTTAAACTTATTTCAATGATCTTACTCTTGCACATAAATAAACATGTTAGTAAATCTCAATTAATCAATGTGTATTGTTATCATCAAAATTATCATGTAGCCTTAGGGCTAACAATCTCCCCCTTTTTGATGATGACAAACCATTGATTGCTTTAAAATATAATCTAAAATCAAGAATGAAAATAAAATCAACAATAAGCAAAAAGAATGGCACTTGTTATGAATATAAGCAATCCAACTATTTCTCCCCCTTTTGTTATCATCAAAAAAATGTAATCAAATTAACTGCTCCCCCTAAATATATTCTCCCCCTTAACATATGCTATCATATTAAAGCAAAATTAAGACATATCCAACATACCTAATTCTCTTCTAATTATGCTAAATCTATCTTGACTAAGGGGTTTAGTAAATATATCGGCTAATTGTTTATCGGTGGGAACAAATTCTAAAGAAATATTACCTTTTTGCACATGATCTCTAATAAAATGATGTCTAATCTCTATATGCTTAGTCCTAGAGTGTTGTATTGGATTTTTTGAAATGTTGATGGCACTTGTATTGTCACATTTGATGGGAATATGATCAAATACCACACCATAATCTTTTAAAATTTGTTTCATCCAAAGAGATTGTGCACAACAACTTCCTACTGCAATATACTCAGCTTCCGCGGTTGATAAGGCAACAGAATTTTGTTTTCTACTAAACCATGAGACTAATGCATGTCCTAGAAAATGGCAAGAGCCACTAGTGCTCTTTCTATCAAGAAGACTTCCAGCAAAGTCTGCATCCGAATAACTAATTAGATCAAAATTATCACACTTAGGATACCAAAGACCTAGATTTATGGTTCCAAGAAGATATCTAAATATCCTTTTGACAGCTTTAAGGTGAGATTCCTTTGGACAAGATTGAAATCTAGCACACATACACAAACTAAACATAATATCAGGTCTACTAGCAGTTAAATACAAAAGAGAGCCAATCATACCTCGATATTTTGTTACCTCAACATCTTTTCCTTTCTCATTATTGTCAAGCTTGGTTAATGTACCCATAGGTGTGTTATATGTCCTTGAATTATCCATGCCAAACTTCTTGAGAAGATCTCTTGTGTATTTAGCTTGATTAATGAAGATCCCATCTATTGATTGCTTGATTTGAAGTCCAAGGAAGAAATTTAATTCTCCCATTAAGCTCATTTCAAATTCTTGTTGCATGCACTTGGAAAATTCCTCACACATAGAGACATTAGTAGCACCAAATATAATATCATCAACATAGATTTGAACAATTAATAAATCATCATTTTTTGTTTTAACAAAAAGAGTAGTATCAACGTTTTTCATTTCGAAACCATTATCAATGAGAAATTTGCTCAATCTATCATACCATACTCTTGGTGCTTGTGTCAAGCCATAAAGTGCCTTTTTGAGTTTGAAAACATGGTTTGGAAAATCATGATTTTGAAAACCAAAAGGTTGCTCTACATATACTTCCTCCATAATGTAACCATTTAAAAAATGCACTTTTGACATCCATTTGATATAATGTAAAATTTTTATAACATGCAAATGCACACAAAATTCTAATTTATTCTAATCTAGCAACCGGTGCAAAGGTTTCCTCATAATCAATACCTTCTTCTTGATTGTATCATTGAGCAACAAGTCTAGCTTTATTTCTAATAATGGTGCCATTTTCATCTACTTTATTTCTAAAAATCCATTTAGTGCCTATAATAGAATGATTTTTGGGTCTAGGGACTAATTCCCAACTTGATTTCTTTCAAATTGATTCAATTCTTCTTGCATAGCTAAAATCCAACTTTCGTCATTTTCAGCTTCTTTAAAAGATTTTGGTTCAAATTGAGAGACAAAAGCAAAATGATTACAAAAGTTCTTAAAAGAAGATCTAGTTTTCATACCTTGTGATGGTTCAACCAATAATGAGATCTTTAGGGTGAGCTTTTGCGTACCTCCATTCCTTTGGTAATTCTTGGGAAGAATCATTTACTTCCTCAAGCTTTTCTTGTTGAAGTTGTAATTCATCTTGGCTCTTTTCATCAAGCCTTGATTCCTTGATTTGCCTTTCTACATCAACAATATCATCATCTAAATTCTTTGAAGAAATAACATTAGTTTCATCAAATTCAACATGCATAGATTCTTCAATAGTAAGAGTCTTTTTGTTAAAAACTCTATATGCTTTACTATGGTTGGAGTAGCCAACAAAAAATTCCAATATCGGCTTTTGCATCAAATTTTTCAAGGTTATCCTTGGTGTTTAAAATAAAACACTTACATCAAAAAACTTTAAAAAATCCAATGTTGGGTTTTCTTCCTTTCCAAAGTTCATAAGGAGTTTTCTTCATTAAAGCTCTAATATGGACTCTATTGATTATAAAGCATGCGGTATTAACGGCTTCGGCCGAAAAATATTTTGGCAAATTATTTTCAAGTAACATGGTCCTAGCTATTTCTTGGATAGTCCTATTTTTCTTTTTTTTTTAACAACAACATTTTGTTGTGGAGTTCTAGGTGAAGAAAAATTATGTTCAAAACCATTTTCATCACAAAGATTTTCAAATGCAACATTGTCTACTTCACCACCATGATCACTCCTAATGGACACAATAGAATATCCTTTTTGATTTTGGACTCTTTTTGCAAATTTTGAAAAAAGCTTGTATGGCCTCATTTTTAGTTTTCAAGAATAATACCCAAGTGAATCTTGAATAATCATCCACAATAACAAAAACATAATACTTTCTACCAAGGCTTTGAGTTATTGATGGTCCAAATAAATCCAAATGAAGTAACTGTAGAGGTTTATTTGTTGAAATAAATTTTCTTTTGTTTAAAAGAATTTCTCACTTGTTTTCCAAATTGACAAGCATCACAAATCTTATCCTTTTCAAATTTTATTTTTGGAAGACCATCAACTAAATCATTTTAGAAATTTTTGAAATTGTGTCCATGCTAGCATGACCTAACCTTCTATGCCATAACCAAGCATCATGATTAACAGTGAAACAATTTTCTACATGATCATTAACATCAATATCAATTGTATAAATATTACCACATCTATTACCAACAAATAATGTCTTATTGTTACTTACATCCTTAATCACATATCTATTAGGCTCAAAAGTAACAAAATATCCCTTATCACACAATTGAATAATGCTAATCAAATCATGTTTTAAACCATGAACAAGCAAAACATCTTTAATAATAGGTGAAGAAGGGTTACCAATATCACCATGTCCGATTACCCTTCCTTTGGCATTATCACCGAAGGTCACATATCCTCCTTTCTTCATGATTAATCTTGAGAACTTGAAGGCATCTCCGGTCATATGCCTTGAGCATCCACTATATAAGTACCACTTGTGTTTGCCACTCCTTTGTTTCTACAATCAACATTAAAAGAGCGACTTTTTGGTACCCAAATGTTCTTGGGTCCTTGGGGGTTAGTTATGGTACTTTGTGGAATCCCATATTTGTTTCAAATTTAGGATTTTCTTAATGTAACAAGAAGCATTTTGTGTCCTTTTCTTCCACAATAAGACATTGAATGATTAGGATATTCCTAAGAAGATGCATGAAGCAAAAATAGGTTTTTTAAAAAATATTTTGATTTATGAGTTTTTATATCCGAACCCTCTTTTATCAAAAACACACCTTTGGTTTTGTAACATAGAATTCAAATTTTTTGTGCTTTTTGTAAAAATATCAACAATATTTCTTAAGTCATTATTTTCCTTTTTCAAAATAACATTTTCTTTCTCTAATTTATCAAAATCCTTTTGTTTTAAAATATCATTTTCAGTTTTTAAAAAATGTATTTGACTTTCCAAACTTTCAAAATCTTTTTGCTTTAAAATTTCATTTTCATTTTCTAAAGCTTCATTTATTTCCACGAACTCTTCTAATTGAGATAACATGACTTTTGACTTCTTTTTGAAAGCATTGATTTTTGAATTTTGTTTATCAACTTGCACATGTAAATTTTTGAATGCTTCAAGTAATTCATCATATGGAAAGCTTATGATTCATGGTTTAGAAATACTTACATCATCTTCCTAAAACCAGAAGGCACATGTTTTGCCACTTCTGCAATTTCTTCTTCATTCTTACTTTCAAAGGTGATTTCATGAGTCATGAGAGAAACCCATAAGTGCTTCGAATGGTAGGTTTGGTGAGTCCTTTGCTTCTTGAATTGCCGTCACTTTTGGGCTCCCAAAGATTTTGGTAGACACCTAAGAATCTTTCTCACCATTTCAACATTAGAATAAGATTTACCAAGGGATTTCAAACTATTAATAATATCCGTAAATCTAGTAAACATTTCAGAAATTGATTCATCCGATTTCATCTTAAAAAGCTCATAACTATGAACTAGCATACTAATCTTGGATTCTTTAACTTGACTAGTTCCTTCATGAGTTGCTTCAAGTGTGTGCCATATTTCTTGTGCCGTAGAGCAAGTAGATATTCTATTAAACTCATTTCTATCTAGAGCACAATATAACACATTCATAGCTTTAGCATTCAAACTCAATTTCTTTTTATCATCTTCACTAAACTTTTTAGGTTCTTTAAGCATGCATTCCCCGTTTTCAATTTTGGTAGGAACAAAAGGTCCTTCCAAAACAATACACCACAAATCATAATCAAAAGATTTCAAGAAAATACTCATTCTAGTTTTTCAATAAGAGTAATCACTTCCATTAAAAAATGGAGGTCTAGAGATAGAAAGTCCCTCAACATATGAAGTTGAATTAAAAGTTGCCATAGCTCAAAAATCGATTAAGATTTAAAAAATTTGAGCAACCTTGCTCTGATACCACTTGTTGACCCAGGTATGGCAACCCAAGAGGGGGGGTGAATTGGGTTTTTATTTATCAAAACGGATTTAGAAAACTTTTCTTGAAAGATCAAAAATTAGTTCACTCTTTTTTTGAGAATAAAGGTGAAGAAGATGAAATTAGAATTTATCAAAGATGCAATCAAAAGAATAATAATGATGAACAATCACAAGTGCAAGTAAATGTAAAGAGGAAAGGGATAGAGATAGTGCAAACTCAATTTACGTGGTTCGGCAAACCTTGCCTACGTCCACGGGCTCCTAGCTCCACGAGCTAAGCTTTCCACTAAGTTGTAGAATCTTTACAATTTGCTTGATGAACAACCTCACCAAGACTTTTTCTTCCAACTCTTGATAACACCACACCAAGAGTTCTTCTTGATGAACAACCTCACCAAGGCAACTTCCTTCAACCCTTGGTAACACCACACCAAGAGTTCTTCTGATGAACAACCTCACCAAGGAAACTTCTTTCAATCCTTGATAACACCACACCAAGAGTTCTTCTTGATGAACAACCTCACCAAGGAAACTTTCTTCAACTCTTGATAACACACAACAAGAGTTCTCTCAAGGATAACTATTATCCTTTACAAGAATATCTCACTCTCACCACAATACAAGAATAAAGATAATTTTTACAACAAAAGTATAACTCTCTTCAAAGAGTAGATAAATAATATAAAAGCTCTCTAGAATTGATATTTCTCTTGCTTTTTGCTTGATAAAATGCTTCTCTTGCACTGCTTGAATGCATGGGAGAATGGCTCCTTTTATAAGCAAATGAGATGAACTTAATCAAGTGAAGACACCAACTCCAAATTTTCTACCCACCATAAAAACCGTAATCTTGTCTTCCATTTTTGTCAATATTCCGTTTGAAATTTGAAAATCTTCAAAACATAAAAGATTTTCACATTTGAATAAGCTTTCCAACGCATTAAGAATCAAGTCATTTGGATATCTGTAGCTCAAGATATGGCTAAAACACCATTCGGTGCTCATGTGACTTGATTTTTCTTTCTTGTGTCAGTCCACCAAATTGAATGATAATTTTGTCAGCCTTCCGTTTGAAATTTGAATTTCTTCAAAACATAAAAGATCTGAATATGTGAATAAGCTTTCCAAAACATTAAGAATCAAAGCATTTGGATATCTCTATCTTAAGATATGGGCAAAACACCATTCGGTGCTCATGTGAGTTGATTTTTCTTCTTTGTGTCAGTCCACCGAATTGCATGTCAATTATGTCGGCCTTCTGTTTGAAATTTGAATTTTTTTCAAAACATATGAAATGTTCCTCATTAAGTCATCTTTCCAATGCTGTAAGAATCAAGTCATTTTGATTTTTCTAGCTCAAGATATGTCCAAAGGAGTATTCGGTGCTCATGTCAGCTGCTTCCATTTGTCTTCCAACTTGCATGATGATTTGGACAACCTTGCACTTGAAATTTGAATTTCATTAAAAACATATGAAATGTTATAAATTGAGTAAGCTTTCCAAAGGCTTAAGAATCACGTCATTTAGATATTTTTAGAGATATATATGACCAATTGATTGAACATTGCTCATGTGTCACATTCCTTGAGTCAATCCTTGTTCTTAAACTTTGGTGCCTTTAACATGTAGTCTTCTCCTTAGCTTCAACACTTCATTTTAATAAGCCTCTTCTGATTTTAAAATTATTTCAATGATCTTACTCTTGCACATAAATAAACATGTTAGTAAATCTCAATTAATCAATGTGTATTGTTATTATCAAAATTATCATGTAGCCTTAGGGCTAACACATGACCCACACATTCCATCTTCTGGTTGACGAGATGACTATCATGCCTCTTGATATTGCCGCTCTGATTGGCCTTCCATGTGGCGGCAAGGTCATTCCTATTAACACATGCATCGCATAATCAAAGGATCAGCAAAACTTGATCTGACAACTTCTTGGGTGTGAGGTAAAGGTCAAGAATAATGTTGCGATTTGGTACGCTCCCTGTATGACTTTTGGAGGAGGAGATCCAACCTGACTCTAGTTGAGGTGGATCAGTATGCACGTAGCTTCATCGTGTATCTACTCGGTTTGACACTCTTTACCAATGCATCAAACACCACCTTCTTGACTCTTCTTCCTGCCCTTTAGGATCTCGATCGAGTGAGGGATTTTGACTGAGGTCATGTTGCTCTCGGCCAGCTGTATTTTGATTTAAATCGTGCTTGTCAAGGTGTTTCTAGGATTATTGGGTTTGCTCTGCTTCTTGAGGTATCTTCTTTCCTTTGCTCCACCTTCGTGTTTTGTCTATTTGAATTCCATTTCTGATTTTGTCTCATTCATGGTAGATATGGACATATGAGCTAGGAATTCTACCTTCCCCACTCCCCGCTTGTGAGGACTTTTCTTTCCTATAGATAAGGAGATGGGCTGCACGTCGCGTAGAGCTCGAGAGGTCTCATGAGCTGGACTTCTTTTGTGATTAAATTCATATGATGACCTAGACAAGGCAAAAGACATTATAGTCAATATTTCATTTACATCACAATCTTACCATGCTTATTCTTCGCAAATTCGATCTGAGTGATGGGGGCCTGAGGAGAATTTGTTGATGACTATGAGGGTCGCCTCCCTATTCAACTACTACTGCATTCTTCTACCTTGCGTGAACAGCATGATGTGGTATTAAGGTGATGGTGACTGGGATTGGTTTGAAGGCCCATCAAATCATCTGATTCCTCCTTCACCACTGATTTTGATGATAGATTCAGCTGATTTGGCCACGGAGCCAAAGGTGTCAAATTACACGACTAGGATTCATTTGAACATGATTGAGTTCCCATTGATGATGACTTCTTACATCGATTGGGTTTGAGTGACCTTGTTACACACTAGACTTGGCCATTTTTCTGATGAGACTTCTAATCACCCTGTTGTGTCCAGCTGTACTGGTAGCTCTTCCGCTCGTCAAGGGAAGAGATCGAGAGCCTCCTCTTCAAGTATTGGCATATCAGTTTCCTTTTCTATTGCCATGTAGTAGCCACATCCACCTCTTGCTCCTTCAGTTGCCCTAGCTGTTCCAGCCGACGATGTGATCGATGACCTCCAGGCTTATCCCAGTAATGTTGTCTACACATAGGATACAAGTGGCAATTCAGCAAACATGTGATCACTAAGGATCCGACCATGTCTATTCACCTTGAACCGTAGGATACCACTCTGATAGGTCTTCTAACTATATATTCCTTAAGTTTCCTATCATTCCTCAATCAATTATTAATTATAAAATGCAATGTAATGTAGGTACTACGATCTTCCACGGAGTAAGTTTTTCGTATGCAGAATGCTTCTCATGGATATGTTTTATAGGTGTTACATCAGTATCAGGTAAAGTACCCCTCTATGCTTCATATATACATGATTTTTATCTTAATAGTTTTTCCAACTATGTGCTTTTTTTGTTTGGTTAGACGAGTCGTCAGGAGGTTGCTTGTCTGGAGCAGGAGGTCGAGCGTCTTCAGGCTTAAGTTACTACTTTCTCCTTTGATATTAATAATGATGGCAGTGAGTGAGGACCGTCACCACCAACTTCTTCACGGTTTCTATTGTTCATTTTGCTTCCATATATGAACTTCTATGATGTACAATCAAACGTAAACGATTTTCATAAACTTCGTGAACATTTTCTATTTTCAGCTTCATGTACTATACATATTTCGCTAAATTTACATTCAAATTTGTTTTTACATTATCATCCATTGAAAACTACAAAATCTAAAAATCCTACGCTTAAAGCTGCTCATTGATACGCGTTTCAGAAGTCGAAAAGCACGCGAAAGGATGGGCTAATGGGCTATTTTGCCCTAATAACCACCGAGTGGTTGTCAGACAATCGAGTGGCTATTAAGGAACCATCGGGCGGTAGTCAAACAGTCGGTTGGTAGTTCTCCTGGTAGTTTTCCCCTTTTCTTTCCACTTTTTTCCTTCATTTTTGTGCCCTATTTAAGTGCCCCTCCTTTCCATTGCTTCTCCACACCTTTTCTCTCATTTCTCAAGATTTCTTTCACGTTTCTCAACGCCTCTTCACACTATTCAACATGTTAGAGGCCTTTCTCAAGACCCTCCAGCCTCTTTTGAAGCCTCTAAAGGATGGTGACTAGAAATGACTAGAATCCGGTGGTCTCCACTATTTGAAGTTCTTCAACATGTGAAGCTTGATGTTCCTTTTCTTAAAGAATGCATAACTTTCTATGATCCTTATGATCACGTCTTTCGCTTTAATGAGCAAGAGCTTTATGAGGAATTTTCAGCCATACTTGGTTATTATTCATCCAATTTTGAGAGCATCATTTTGCCTACTATCCAAACACCATCAATGTCTAATGTTACTCACTTCTGGGACTTCTCGATTTCTAACATGGGTATTCACACCAGAGACGGTAGAGTGATATTATCTTTCATCATGCCTTTGCTCTAAATGAAAGACAAGACCTCGTTTGTTGGCTTTGCCTTCTTTAGTTTTACCTTCTTGCGTAATTTTTACTGGTCTCACCAAATGGTCATCATTCCTCAAATAGGACCAATCACAATAGTTTCCTCGATTCTAGCTAAGACATAGATCGAGTCAGGATTAATCGGAGTTAGAGGTTCAGTGGTAGTCTTCTACTTCTTTAGGTTGTTCTTTTAACCCCAAATTTTGCCTAAGCCACCCTTTCGGGTTTTCCACTTAGCAGGTTCATTCTTTTTTCATTTTTTTTAATGCTCTAAATTTTGCCTAAGCCGCTCTTTTCAGGTTTTCGACTTAGCAGGCTTGCCCTGATTTTTGCCTGAGTCGCCCTTTTTGGGCTTTTCAACTCAGCGGGCTTTTTCTTTTTCTTTCACACCTTAATTTTTGCTTAGGCTGCACTTTCAGATTTTCAGCTTAGTGGGCCAGCCTTAATTATTGCCTAAGCTGCCTTTTCAGATTTTTGGCTTAGTAGGCTTTTTTTTTTCTAATTTTTCTTTGTCTCTTTTTCTCATATTTGGTTACGAGACAGGCTATCCATTCTAGCACCATTTGAAGGGGATATTTCCCATTATAGCCCTCGACTTTATATGAGGAGGAGACTTAAAAGACGTTCTTCTTGGATCGATTGGCTTCAAGTTATTCTTGATACTCAAATTCGCTGGCATTATCCATGGTAGAGGCTAGAGCATGTGACAGTCGAGACCTATGTCACATGCGTGCCCTTAGCGAGTCTCACCCATAATTCATTCTATGATTCTGCTAAACTGCATCGGCAGTATGGACTTAAGTAGAGGATCGTGGATTCACTGACTACTTTTGATTCTGGGAGACTGTTTGTTTGTTATCTAGAGTGTGTGAAGGATTCTTGGCCATATCGAACCATTAAGAAGAATCTATTCCATGATCGTGATTTCGAGACAGACGATCGGTATAAGGATTAGGTGACCCTTCAGGCTTCCATTCCTGATCCTACTATTCGAGCTAGACGGTGCTGTGAGCGGTGTGGTGAGCATCATGGTCCATCGAAGAGATAGAGATGACATTGTTAGTTTCATCGTCAGCTTAGATGTTAGATGTTTTCCTTTTTGTTATTATGCAAAATAATAAGACATTTCAAAGGCATATTTGTTCCCAAACAATTTCATTTCATTAATAAAAGCACAAGCTTTCATTCTTTGAACAACATATGCACAATGAGACAAGATTAATCAGTCATTTCTGGTTTTTTGATTAATTATTTTTTTTATCTTACATTCTCTTTTTTTTTTCATACATAATACTTCTTTAGCTTGTCCATGTTGATGGGCTTAGTGAACTTGTTTCCTTCCATGTCTAATACGATAATAGCTCCCCTGGACATGATCTTCGTCACAATCAATGGGTCTTTCCAATTAGGTTTCAACTTTCTTCTCGGATCAAACACAACTGGCCTTGCTTATTTAAGGACCAATTCCCCTTCTTTGAATTTTCTTGCCTTTATTCTCTTGTTAAAGGCTCGAGCAACCCATTTCTGTTATAGTTGCATATGATATCTAGCCTTCATTCTTTTCTCATCAATCAAAGCCAATTGTTCACATATATTATCAATCCACTCCCCTTCAAGAATTTTTGTTTCCATTAGAACTCTCACTGATTTCACTTTTATCTCAATTGGTAGGATCGCTTCTGAACCATACACCAATGAGAAGGGCGTTATGCCTGTCAAACTTTTGGGTGTTGTTTTATAACCCCATAACACAAACAACAGCTTCTCTTCCCAATCTTTGTATATCTGCATAGTCTTGGCCAACATCTTCTTGATGTTTTTATTGGCCGCTTGTATTGCTTCATTCGCTTGTGGCCTATATGGAGATGACTTTCAATCCCATATTTCTCAAATAAGGCTTTAGTCTCAGCCTGCAAATGAACCCCATTGTTAGTCATGACATTATGTGGCACTCCAAATCTGCATATGATGTTTTTCTTAATGAATTGACACATCTGAAAAATGGATAATCTCCTAAGTATTGGAGTGTCGAAGTAATAAACTCGGTGAGACTGGGGTCGATCCACGAGGAAGGGGATTTAGTAGTACAAACTATAAGGTAAGCAAATATGATATGAATAATTCAAAGAAATGGCAAGATAATATCAACAAATATACGTAACAATGGTACGTGGTACTACCGACCAATCAAATGTAAAAAGAAAACAAAAGGTAGTAAAACCATCCATGGAAATAGGAGGTAAAACCTACCATAGCAAATAAAATAACAAGTTCATAAACAGTAAGTGAGAATAAATACACAAGTAAAATGAATTAACACAATTATAATGAAAGCTAAGGTTAGGGGATCCGCCTTTGATATATCAAATAAGGATAAACAACCCAATTATAACTCAATTGGAATCCACACATTAAGGAGGTTCCAATCGGAAGGTATGTCATTTAAGCCCGTTTTAGTTATATGAATTATACTTGTTTCATTACCAATATTTGTACCACTTCTTGTAAATGGGTTCAAGCATCCAATGTGCCAATCATCATATGTCTACAACAAATCAAGGTTCCTAACTAGACTTGTGCTGGTAAGAAAGAACCATACGACATCTAGAAAGGATCCAAACATTTGATGTGCCAAGGATTGTCTACAATGGATCAAGACCTCCACTTTACGAGTAGTGTCAAGATTGATTAGAGAAATAAATATAAATCATATAAAATAAACAACACAAGATTATGATTATTAACCACATGTCAAGGGTTAGAAAATCCTTATTCTCATATCAAGGGTTTCACCCTTTCACCTTAGCAAAAGAGAATTTAGCAAAACATTATAAAAGAAAGAAAACAAATTACAAGAAAAAGAAAATTCATTAATAACTAAAACACAAGAGAGAAAAACACAATAACAAGAGATCCCAGCCAAGGCCAAGATGCCCTCCTAGGTCACAAGGCACCTCTATTTATAGATACATTTAGGGGAAAACTTGTCAAATTACAAAGGGACAAAAGTCAAATATATTGTTGACAATTGGAATCATCATGTGCACCGACTTTGACCACCAATTTTGATCAATTATTTAAAATTGGAATATCTTGATTTATACGATTTGGATACGTTATTTAAAATTGGAATACTTTGACAATTGGAATCATCATAATTATTTAAAATTTTGATCACGTCTTCATGAAAGTTGTAGATATTTCTCTCAGCTATCTAGAACATCTTGATTTATACGATTTGGATACGTATATCAAGAGATATGATCAAAATACTGAGGCATGGTCAGGCTGGGTCGAAACTGCAGATGAGTTTACTTCAAGCCCATTTTTGGTTCACTAAGAGCCCGAATTTGATGATGCATGTGAAATACAATCTTGTAGATAATTTAATCATCTTTCCAAAAAATAAAGATTTGTACCATTTTGATCTATAAATAGAAAGTTATGCACATTTTACCGAACCTACAATAAAATCAAAATTAAGAGAAAGTTAATTCTAAAGATGCAAAGACTACAAATATGCTTAAGTTGAGGAATTTAATGACACTATTAATACAATATGATGAATTAAGCTCTTATTAAGGATACATATTTAAGTGTTCATCATGAACTTCGCCATCTGCTTTGCCCCCAATTTACTATAGGACTCAACTTCTATCTACTTGGTAAATTAATCGATTGCCACTACCACATATCGATACCTATTAGAGGCTGACGAACTTATCTTGCCTATAATGTCAATGCCCCATACAGCAAAGAGCCATACTGTTGTCATCCCTTGTAGCCCTAAGGGCGATTGGTGAATCAAATTTCTATTTATTTAACATTGGTGACACCTCTTCACAAACTACACACAATTTGTCTCCATGGTTAGCCAATAAAAGCCTTGCCTCATTATCGTCTTCATTAGCATTAGTCCATCCATGTGTGGCCCACATACATCACTATGGCTTTCGTCCATAAGCCTTCTTGCTTCTTTCTCATTGACACATCTCAATTGCATCCCTTTTGACATTATCTTGTACATCACTCCTTGATGCAAAGTAAATTGTTGAGCCATTCTTTGTTGTACAAGCCTATCTTTTTCACTGGCCTCATTTGGTATAATCCTCTCTTCTAGGTATCTCTTCAAGTTATAAAACCATGGCTTCTCATCCACTTTGGCCTCTATTACATGGGGTTCTAGATAACAAGGACCCCATGCTTGTGATATCACTATTGGTCTCACCAACAACTGTTGGGTACTTACCCAAACTGATGCCAAAGAGGCTAAAGTGTCAGCCATCTGATTCTCATTTTTAGGGAGATGGGTGAAGGTACACTGCTTGAACCTCCCAACTAACCTTCAGATGTACTCAAGGTACAATTTCAACCTTCCTTCCCATAGATCCCAATCTTCATTGGCCTAAGAGATGACTATTTTTGAATCTCCCAACACTTCTTTTTCATCAATGCCCATCACAATCACAACTTCAAACCCAAAGGCACGGGCTTCATACTCAGCCATGTTGTTGGTGACTCTGAACTCTAACTTCTTAACGAATGGAATGACTTCTTTAATTGGTGATACTAAAATAACTCCTATTCCAGCACCATTACGATTGACAACTCTGTCAAAGAACATCCTCCATTCCATTACTAATATTACTCCTAGATGTTTATCTAGGAATTCCAACTTCCATGGCTTATCATCCTCGATCGAATTCATGGCCAAAAGCTCTGCTACTACTCTTCCTTTCACCACCTTCTTAGTGACATACTCAATGTCAAATTTTGACAACTGGACCAGCCATCTTGCTAGCTTCCCCACCAATGATGGTGCTTCGTAAAGATACCTCATCAGATCTTCCTTTGAGATAACCTTAATCTTATAAGACTGAAAATAATGCCTCAACCTCTTTGAGAGCCAAACCATGGCTAAGCATATTTTCTCCACGTAGCTATACTTCGTCTTGTACAGTAGCAACTTCTTGCTAAGATAATAGATGACATGCTCTACGCCATTCTCATCTTCTTGTGCCAGTATAGCACCAATGGCTTCCTCTTCAAGAGCCAAGTAGAGAATCAAATTCTTGCCAGGTTTTGGCGGTCTCAAAGCTGGCGGATTTTGCAAGTACTTCTTGATCTTCTCAAATGTTTCTTGACATTGGTCATTCCACTCCACTTGCTGATCTTTCTTTAAAAGCCTGAAGATTGGTGCACAGACTGTTGTTAATTTGGTAATAAACCGACTGATATATTAAATCTTTCCAAGAAACCCTCAAATTTTTTCGATCTTGGGTGACAGCATCTATGTAATCGACTTGACCTTATATGGATCTACTTCTACCCCTTTATTGCCAGCAACAAACCCCAGCAGCTTCCCTAAGGTGACTTCAAAGACGCACTTCTTTAGATTTAGCTGCAGCTTGTATTTCTTCACCCTTTCTAGGAATCGGTCTAAAGCTTTAAAGTGACCTTCTCGAGTTTTAGATTTCACTATCATGTCATCCACATACACTTCTATCTCCTTATGCATCATGTCATTAAACAATGTCATTGCCATTTGTTAGTAAGTTGGTCTTATATTCTTCAATCCGAAGGGCATCACCTTGTAACAGTAGGCACCCCATTCCATAATGAAGGCCGTTTTCATCTTATCTTAATTAGCCATTATTATCTTATTGTAACCAAAAAACCCATCTACAAAGGAAAACATCAAACTAGCAACAGCGCTGTCTACTAACACATCAATATGAGACAAAAGAAAATCAACCTTTGGTAATGCCTTATTCAAGTCTAGGTAATCGATACACATTTAGATCCTTCCATCTTTCTTCGGCACTGGCATGATATTACCTAACCATCCGGCATATTTCAGCACTTTTAAAAACTTGGCTTCAATATGCTTGGAAACTTCTTCCTTGATTTTCTGAGCCCATTCCGGTCTCCACCTTCTCAACTTCTACTTGACGGGCTTCATGTGCGGATATGTGGGAATTGTATGCTCAACGATACTTCTCTCAATTCTAGGCACATCATCATAGGACGAGGAGAAGAGTTCTTCATGTTTCTTTAGTAATTTTTCAAATCTCTCTCTCTCTTCAGGAGTTGTATCAAGTGCAATACATATGTTCTTGGGTTTTTCGATTGTACCAAGATTAATGTCATGAGTTTGAATGGTATGGATGTCAAATATGCTAGTGAAATGTAAATTATGATGCACAATGCTATTAGGAAAGACATTACACAAGTAAGCAAACTGATTCTTTATTGGTTTAGATTTAGAAACAAAAATATTGTCCTCTTCTTCAAAGAGGTTGAGTATAAATACATCACCATAAAATACATCTTTGATTCCTTCCTCGATGAAGGCGGCAAGGTTGACGGACAGGTCCATTGGTGGTTCTTGATCTTGAGGCTTCTCCTCTTTGTTGGTCGTCTTCTCTATTCTCTTAACCAAGTCATTCCCCTTGGAGATTCTTGCTTGAAGGATATCCTCAAAAATCTCAATTCTGGGCTCCAACATTCCCTTGAAAACCTATGGTTCAGCAACTCCCACACAATTCGTATCTCAGGGCTTTGACAAACTTGATGAATCTCTCTTTTTTGGGCTTAAAGTCTTCTTCTTTCCCATCGAACTCTTAACCCAAAACTCTTTTAGAAATTTGGCCTTTGAAATCTGGAAGGGATGGTTAACCACATCCATTCCTCCCAAGCCCAGTCGCCGATAAATATCCTTGTTTCTTCAATCCCAGCTACAATTGGGTTGACTTCGTCTATCATGGCTACCTGAAAGCCTCCCATGTAGGGTATCTCTCCAACCTTTACACTTAAGGCAGCTAGTGTAATAATTGAAGTTGCATGAATGGTCACAATCTCCCCATCCATGTTAAATCGTATCTTTTGATATAGTGTGGAAGGGACTTCACCAAGTGGAGGGAACCATGCTGGTCCCAACAAAGCAGCAAAGGTGACTGGAATGTCAAGAACTATAAATTTTGTCATTACTTCAATTGGCCTAGTCTTCACTAATGCCTTAAAGATTCCAAGGAACTCCTCTTCAAGTCATCATAGGCCCTGATCACTATCTCACAAGGCTCAAGCTCATCTTCACTGACCCTATACTTGTGCAAAATCTTTTTTGGCGTAATATTAATGGCAGATCCATCATCCACCATGATATAAGGGGATGTCTTCCCACTAATCTCTGCGGTGATAAGTAATGGCTTGTTATGATTCGTTCTTTTGCAAGGTAGACCTTCATCGGTGAAAGTGATCATACCCTCTACATTTACCCCGTTGGGTTCTCTTCCAGTTAAAGGTGGTCAACATTTTATTCATAGTAGCAGCCATTGACATTTCCACCTCTGTCAAAGCCTTCGCCATGGTTTCTCTATGCTTTTGGGATGACAAATCCCAAATGCTAATATTTGCCAGGGTCTTCTTTAATTGCCTGATCACTTGGTCTTCTTCTTCCTCCTTGGTTTCTTCTTTGGCAACTTCTTTGCCTTTCTCAAAAGTCTTCTTGGTTGTTCTCTCGTTCTCCTTCTCATTGTAAAATTTCCCACTCCTTGTCACTCCTTGAACATTCTCACTCTCATGCTTAAGTGTTTCTCTCTTGACTCTCATTCCCTCTTCTTCATCACTGCTAAAGTCAACCCAAAAGCTTGAAAAGGTCTTGACTTTAGGGATTCATCCCAAATACTCATAAATCCCACTTCTTTACACCTTCCAAGTAGACTCTCCCTCTGCTTAAGGCTCTCAACTCACTTACCTTTTCTAGCTTTGCTACCTTTCTTCACTTTGAGTCTTCTAGGTGGTGGCCTCTTCTAGCCCCCTTTCTTGCCATCCACTTATTGGCAAAGGCACTTGATGATGTGGACTTCTTCTTAGCGAATGCTTCTTCATTCCCCACCTTAACTTCCTCTTTATCTACATTTTGTTGTTCTTTTTCCTCATGGTCACTAAGGCATACAAATTCAGGTTCTAAGCTTCGCTTGACTCCCTTTACTATAATATTGGTTCATCTACCCTTCTTGGTGTAGATCTTGGTTGCCAAAGGAATAGGTTCATCTTCTGTCCTTTCAATGATCTCCTTGGGCTTTTTTCCTTTGGGCTCTTCAGCCTTGGGCTTTTCAATCTTAGGCTTCTTCTTTGTGGCTACCATTCTAGTGGACCCTTCTTGTTGTTCAAGGTTGGACTTCTCCTTTCTTTTAGCTTTCTCAACCCTACTTGATCTACTTTCTTCAAAAGAGTTCATGACTTGCTCCTTAGTCAAGCCTAACCCAATCATGTTGGTCATTTGAGGAGGTACTCGGTTGTAATTGGGCAGAGGATTGCTTCTTGAATTGGGCTCATGCATCTCTGGATTAGGAATTTGGCCCTTGTCGATCAAATGCTAAATCTCGTGAAGAAGACGAGTGCAATCATCGGTCTTATGCTTGGTCACTTAGTGGAATTCACACTTCTCGTGATGCCTCTAATTCCTTGGTAATGGATTTGGAAGCTTTCTCGGCGGTAATGGTTGCAAGATCCCTTGGGCTCTCAATCTTACAAAGATCTATGATAGTGGTCTGCCTGAGCGATTGAACTATCTTTGCTAAGCTATTGCCTTTACCTCAACATGTTTCATGCTAGACCCACAAGCTTGGTGATACTGCCCTTGACTTCTTCAGGGGTAGCTATTATTGCTTCTTTTCTGCTTGGATTCCAAATCTTCTATTTGGATGCTTGAGTATATAAGTCTTTAAATGTTTTGATGGGGAAGCCTGCTAGTCTATCACTGATGAAGGTATGGGCTCCATTGATCACCATACGGATCTGGTTCTTCTTCGTAGGCTTGGTGGTCATCTTGGCAGCCTTAGCCCTCCAACGGACTAGATACTCTGAAAAGGTCTTGTTGGGCTTTTGATGTGTCATCTCCAAATCCTTCAAGGTTACCCCCAGTTGGGTGTTGTGATGGTACTACTCTACAAATTGCTCAAAAACTCCTCCCAATCTTCTCGAGCTCTCCTAGGGAGGTCTAGGTACTATAATACCGTATAATCTCCTAGAGATAGCATGAAGTACTTTAATATGTGTTCCTTTGGCAAAGGAGTAGTAGCCATGACGGCTGTATATTGTCTCCGATGTGTTTTTGGATTACCTTCTCCATTAAACTTGGGCAAGTCTGGCATGTGAAACGGGGGAGGCAAATCATTGTCCCTAACAAGCAAAATGTCGTCCAAGTCTTTGACCTTTTTTAGTCCTTTTTCTTCAAGAGGGATTGGACCTTCTCCGTGTCTTTGGCAAACTACTTGACCGATTTAGCTTCCTCTTGATTGATTGGGCTTTCCCTCTATCTCTGCCTTGGCTAGTCTCACCATCGTCACCACTGTTACCCTCGGGTGGCGGCTGGTTCATGCAGTTGGGCTATTCATTGTTGGAGCGAGGTGATGTCAGCCCCACTTGAGCCATTTCAACATTGTTGTTGTTGGGTGCGGTCGCTTCGTCAACTGTTTCTTCTTGCCTTGTCAAACAACCATCTCGTCTAATCCAAGCTATGATGTTTGCAAAGAAAAAGTGTTAATACCATGCGTGCATGCATGTATGCATGATATGATGCATGCTCATACAAGGGCATGGACATTCTTTCAACCTTTTGACCTTATTTCTCCCACATACATAGTGACACATCCGAAAATAGGATTGCCTCCCAAGTATAGGAGTGTCAAAGTAATAAAACCCGGTGAGACCGGGGTCAATCCACGAGGAAGGGGATTTTAGCGTTACAAATTATGAGATAAGCAAATGTGATATGGATGATTCGAAGAGGTGACAAGATAATATCAATAAATATGTAAGATGCTAGGCGGTATTACCGATCATTCAAATATAAAACAAAAAGCAAGAGGAGGTAAAACCATCCATGGAAATAGGTGGTATAACCAACCATAGTAAATTAAAGAACAATTTCATAAGGTGGTAGAACCTACCATAGTAAATAAAATAAAAAGTTCATAAACAATAGAATAATTAAAATACAAGAGGAATTAACACAATAACAATGAAGGCTAAGGTTAGGGGATCCGCCCTTGATATTTCAAATAAGGATAATTAACCCATTTTAGTTATATGAATTATATTTGTTTCATTACCAATATTTATACCACTTCTTGTAAATGGGTTCAAGCATCCAATGTGCCAATCACCATATGTCTACAACAAATCAAGGTTCCTAACTAGATTCGTGTCGGTAAGGAAGAACCATACATCATCTAGAAAGGATCCAAGCATTTGATGTGCCAAGGATTGTCGACAATGGATCAAGACCTCCACTTTACGAGTGGTGTCAAGATTGATTAAGAAATTAAATATAAATCATATTGAATAAACATTATAAGATTAAGATTATTAAGCACATATTAAGGGTTAGAGAATCCTTATTCTCATATCAAGAGTTTCACCCTTTCACCTTAGCAAAAGAGAAATTAGAAAAACATTATAATAGAAAGAAAATAAAATGCAAGAAAAAGAAAATTCATTAATAACATAAACACACAAAACACAATACAAGATCCTAGCCAAAGCCAAAATGTTCCAGCCAAGGCCAAGATGCCCTAATGGGTCACAAGGCACCTCTATTTATAGATACATCCAGGGGCAAACTTGTCAAATTACAAGGGCATAATTGTCAAATATTAGTTGTAAATATCTTTGACAATTGGGATCATTAGGCACCGACTTTGACCATCAATTTTGACATCGAAATGTTGTGAATTTTAATCACATGTCTTCATGAAAGTTGTAGATATTTCTCTCAGCTTTCTAGAACATATTGATTTGCACAATTTGGATACGTATTTTGAGAGATACGGTCCAAATACTGAGGCCTGGTCAGACTAGGCCGAGACTGTAGATGGGTTCACTTCAAGCCCAATTTTGGTCCACTAAGAGCCCGAATTTGATGATGCTTGTGAAATGCAATCTTGTAGACAATTGAATCAGCTTTCCAAAACATTAAGAATTGCACCATTCTGATCTATAAATAGAGAGTTATGCCCATTTTACCGAACCTGTAACAAAACCAAAATTAAGAGGAATTAATTCCAAAGATGCAAATGCTACAAATATGCTTAAGTTGAGGAATTTAATGACACTATTAATGCAATATGATGAACTAAACTCTTATTAAACATGCATATTTAAGTGTTCATCACACCCCCCAACTAGCTTATTGCTAGTCCCTAGCAATTAAAGCGTTATTATTTAGAAGTGATTTATAGAATTTTCCATCCAAGGTGGTCATTATTGCACTCTCCTTGATTTTATCCAAATAAACAAACTCTCAACCATTATTATTATTATTATTTTTTTTATGACTCATGTACCCTTCAGTCAAGATATCAATAAACCTCTTTTTGTGCTCAGTTAACACATGACTATGGGGCTTATTAGAAAGAAGCCATATCGGTTCTAATATTTGTTAAGGCTAACAACTTTAGGATAGGGGACATTCATTTATTTTATATACATATGTGTTTTTTTTTTTTTTGAAAGAATGCATTTTTAACCCATGTAGCGAGCCTTAGGCTAATGGCTCCCAGACCAGTTGGCCTTAGGGCATTAGGTGTTAAGACACCCCTTCGAGCTTAACGACTAGGGTTGCCGATGCTTTATTTTTGCTTAGAAACTTATGGATAGTGCAATGTTCAATCCCATTAAGCTTTCTCCTTAATCCATGTAGCGAGCTTTGGGCCAAAAGCTCCCAAACCAGTTGGTCTTAGGGTATTAGGTGTTGAGGCACCCCTCGGGCTTAATTGCTCGAATTAAGGAGGCTACGAGACCAAACTTTATCCACAATTGCTATTTTTTTTCTTCTTTTTTCTTTTTTTTACTTTTTTTTTAACTTTCCCCTTCCTTTGTGTTGTTATCCTAAACAAAACAAAAGAACTCAACTATTACAACATTTCATTTTGCCACCCACAATCATGCATCAAGGTATGTGTGTGTGTGTGAAGAAATGTTCATGAATACTTGCTTAATGAGTACATAAGCACACAATTTTTATTTTATTTTATTTTATTTTTTTATTTTTATTTTTTTTAAATGATAAGGTTGTGAGAGTTCATAGATTTGAATAATTCAAAGTGAAATGAATAAGACCTCCTTGTTATAAAATTCAAAAATCAAGTCTAAATAATATCAAGTTAGCTAAAATGAGTTCATAAGATCAAAATAAAATGACAAATTGTTAGAATGGGTTTCAAGAGTTCAAACTGGCCCTCCATACTCTGCCATTCCTGACCCAGAATGCGTCTCAAGAGGATTTGAACTCCTTACACCGCACTCTGAATCTACTTACTAACTCGCTTCTTTTTTTTTTTTTAAAGAAAAAGAAAATTCAAGGCACACTTATGTCTACTATCCTTCCCCCCCCTCCTCCCCAACCAAATGAAACATTGTCCTCAATGTTTAAATGTAGAGAGATCAAGTATAGGAGACATTACCTGAAGCTTCTGTTATTCAAGAGAGATGACCTGAAAGACTCATAAAATAACATGCTAAAAATAAAATAAAATAAAATAAAGGATAAGAAAAAAAATTACAAACGGAGATTCAAATCCAATTTGCACTTTTTGTTTTGCCCTACTGCCCAATTAATTTGAGTACTAGCTGGGTCAGGTTCATACTCAACTTCTTGTAATTTGTCAAGTAACTCACCAGCAGAAGTGGCAGAAACAAGGATCTTTCTCGCTGAATGAGGGATAAAATTTTGTTCCACAGCTGCATCAACAAAACTTATCAAAGGATCAAATAAATTTTTAACATTCGACAAACCTATGGGTTTTTGATGGAGATTCAGTTGGGCCCAAGAGGCAATTTGAAAAATTTCTTCAAGAGTGCCAAAGCCACCTGGTAAAGCAATAACGGCATCTGAATTGATGAGCATATGTGCCATGCGTTCATGCATAGAGGAGACCTGTAACTCCTTCCCAACCGTTTTTCCAACAATACTTCCTATAGCCAAAGCTTTAGGAATAACTCCTAAAACTTGAGTACCTCCTACATGTGCAGCTGTTGACACACAACCCATTAACCCGATGCTACCTCCCCCATAAACCACATGAATCTTTCTTTCAGCCAGTAGCCTACCAAGATAATTCGCTACTTCTACGAACTCTTCACTTTTACCTAGTCGATATCCACAGAATACACATATCCTTTGGATTCGACGTTTTGAAGTTCCCTCCATGTCTATGTAACTTTCTAACCATGTGTGAAGAAGAGAACAAGACATGTGGTATTTATGGAATGCAAAAAGTTATGCTAATGATGATATCTATCTAGGTAGCTCGATTGTTTGTTGAAAAAGTTGACAATAATGCATAAAAATTTAAAAGATGATGAAATAAGACACCATAAGTCAAACAAAAGATACAAATTCAAAAATGACAG
>SNVD02009763.1:0-317500 GCA_013180625.2 Boswellia sacra
AAACATGTTAGTAAATCTCAATTAATCAATGTGTATTGTTATCATCAAAATTATCATGTAGCCTTAGGGCTAACACCTAGCTTGCAATTTGTCATAGATGAACTCCAATTCGTTATAGCAGTTCATGTCAAATGCCTACCATACAGAAAATGATAGTTGTAAATTAATTAAGAAGAAACACTAAAGGGGATGAAAATTAGAAAGGTTGAAGACAAGTCTGTAAGAACCTGTTGAAGCTTAGGAGTATCCCTTTGAATTAATTTGGTAGACGCCGTCATTTTGAATCTAACTGCCAGAAAATCGAATGTTTGGGATGTGTGAAATCTTTGGCCATTTAACACTGATGTTGTTTCCATATCTTTCTATTATTTTGGAGCAGACGTAATGCACATTGTTGAGCAGATAAAAATTGTCACACTTTCCGATTTCTAGATATTGTAACTTGGAGAGGGATGGGGCAGAATAGGCGGAAGAGGTTGATGATCAAAATCATTGTCTGTTCAGGGAAGTCAACTTGGGGCAACTATGGATATCTAATTTACAAAGACATCGAAATGAAAGAAGATTTGACGTTTGCGTTGTTGCTTCATCATCACTATCATTGTCATTATCATCATCTCTTTTCCACCACCCTTTTAGATTATGACGGCGGTAAATTTTGATTTGGTTGAGGGATGGGAATAATGATGTGAGAGTGCAGAAGATGACTCTGATATGCATTCTAAAGCACCTAAGTAAAACAGAATTAATCTCTGAAGAGAAGGTGACTGATCCAAGGGTGGGATATATAGGCATTGCTTACATCGTCTTAAAAAATGTGAAATTAGATTTATGAGGAAGGAAAGCCAACTAGAAGTTGTCAAACTCCCAAATTGACTTAGACGGAGTCCTTTTAGATTTTGGTGAGGTTGTAGGCCTTTAAACAATACCTCATCATGAATATTGACACCATCATTGTTGGCCCAGGTCAATTCCAAATACAACAAATGTTGCTCTGCTTTTAAGTTGGTTGACATGGTTTCTGATGTCGCATTTTCTAATCTTTCAACCTGTAGTCGTCCCTTCGAATTTTCCTTCCTTCCAGTTCATTTAGATCAGCTGTTTTTGCATTCCTTGCCCTAAGACAAATGTCGACAATTTTTGAAGATTGCTTAACAACCTTAATCCACGTGGCATTCCAATCAAAGAAGAACATTTTTTAGTCATGAGACATCTAAGGCTTGCCACTTTATCGATATCTCCTGGCAATTTCTCCAGTGAACAACAATTATTGAGTCTTAGTATTTGCAAATTTTCTAATCTTGATGTTGAGCTAGGTAGTTCTCTAATATTCCAAGTACTTGATAAGTCGAGATAACGTAAATGCTTTAATTTGCCAATAGAATTTGGCAACTTTTCAAATATTTGATATACCCCAATTCAATGTACGTGAGCATCTAAAGCTTGTTATGATATTACTAATATTGGAATCATTCAAGTCGTCACAAAACATATAAATCGCTTAGAAGTAAAAGTATTCTTAGATGATTTGCTCTGAGCAATGAAGCAAGAATTTTCCATGATGAATCTAAATAGACTCAGATGAAATGTGACGTGTCATTTCTTCAACGTTTGTTGCATCTAGCTTTCTTAAAACACACTCAGGTCTAGCTACTAATGTTGCTAGGTCATGCATGAGATCATGCATCTTGCATAACTCCAAAGTGCCCCACCCATCATATTCTGTATCTTGGAAGAATAACCTTGAAAGTAAATATGTAAAATACTTATTGCCAACATCTTCTGGATTTTGATTTATTCTTGATGGTTGAAGAAAACCTTGTGCCATCCAAAGATAAATTAAACGCATTTTATATATCTTATAATCTTTGGGAAATAATACACAATATGCAAAGCGTTGTTTCAAGTGTCAAGGTATATGATTGTAAGGGAGTTGAAGTTTGGGTAAAATATCATTTTCTTCTTGATCTACCTTTAACATTTCATCTTCCAAGAAACTTGACCAATAAGCTTCCATACTATTGTAGTAGAGTAAGCATGCTATTGTCCTTATAGCTAAAGGAACTCCAGCACACTTAGCTACAATGCACTTCCCTATTTGTATGCGATTTGAACCTTTTGGTTCTATTCCATGCTTAAATGCCAGTTGTGTGAAAAAAAACCAAGATTTAGCTTCATTTAGCCTCCTTAAATCATGAGATGGAACAGTACTAGTAAGTCTAGCAACTGGTTTACTATGAGTAGTTACTAGTATCTTACTTTCATATCATTCATCAATAAAGTTTTTAACTTGAGCCATTTTTCTCTATTCTCATTCCATATATCATCCAAACTTAGTAAATATTTTTTTTGGCAAATTTCTTTACGAATCCCTTCTTGTAGTTGGTCTGCCTCAAGTTTTTCAAGTCTTTCTACATCCTTATCATTTGCAAACTTTAAGATGCCCTTTACAATGCAATATTTCCTAAACCTCCAAGTCCAACCAGGGGTGGGCACTCTTCGGGTCAGGTCGGGTTTGAGGATAACTTGTTGACCCAGGTATGACAACCCAAGAGGGGGGTGAATTGGGTTTTTATTTATCAAAACGGATTTGTAAAACTTTTCTTGAAAGATCAAAATTAGTTTACTCTTTCTTTGAGAATGAAGGTGAAGAAGATGAAATTATAAGTTATCAAATATGTAATCAAGAGAATAATAATAATGAACAATCACAAGTGCAAGTAAATATAAAGAGTATAGGGATAGAGAGAGTGCAACCTCGATGTACGTGGTTCGACAAACCTTGCCTACGTCCACGGGCTCCTAGCTCCACGAGCTAAGCTTTCCACTAAGTTGTAGAAATCTTTACAACTTGCTTGATGAGCAACCTCACCAAGACTTTTCTTCCAACTCTTGATAACACCACACCAAGAGTTCTTCTTGATGAACAACCTCACCAAGGCAACTTCCTTCAACTCTTGATAACACCACACCAAGAGTTCTTATTGATGAACAACCTCACCAAAGCAACTTCCTTCAACTCTTGATAACACCACACCAAGAGTTCTTCTTGATGAACAACCTCACCAAAGCAACTTTCTTCAACCCTTGATAACACCACACCAAGAGTTCTTCTTGATGAACAACCTCACCAAGGCAACTTTCTTCAACTCTTGATAACACAAAACAAGAGTTCTCTCAAGGATAACTATTATCCTTTACAATAATATCTCACTCTCACCACAATACAAGAACAAAGATAATTTTTACAACAAAAGTATAACTCTCTTCAAAGAGTAGATTAAGAATATAAAATCTCTCTAAACTTGATATTTCTCTTGTTTTTTTGCTTGATAGATGCTTCTCTTCACTTACTGAATGCTTGGGAGAAGGGCTCCTTTTATAGGTAAATGAGATGAACTTAATCAAGTGAAGACACCATCTCCAAATTTTCTGCCCACCATAAAAACCGTAATCTTGTCTGCCATTTTTGTCAATTTGTGTTTGAAATTTGAAATCTAAAAAACATAAAAGATCTGTACATTTGAATAAGATTTCCAACGCATCAAGAATCAAGTCATTTGGATATCTGTAGCTCAAGATATGGCCAAAACACCATTCGGTGCTCATGTGACTTGATTTTTCTTCCTTGTGTCAGTCCACCGAATTGAATGATAATTCTGTCAGTATTTTGTTTGAAATTTGAATTTCTTCAAAATATAAAAGACTGCATATTTGAATAAGCTTTCCAAAACATTAAGAATCAAAGAATTTAGATATCTCTATCTTAAGATATGGCCAAAACACCATTTAGTGCTTATGTGAGTTGATTTTTCTTCCTTGTGTCAGTCCACCGATTTGCATGTCAATTATGTCGGCCTTCCATTTAAAATTTGAATTTCTTCAAAACATATGAAATGTGCCTCATTAAGTCATATTTCAAATGCCATAAGAATCAAGTGATTTGGATATTTGTAACTCAAGATATATCCAAAAGAGTATTCAATGCTCATGTCAACTACTTCTATTTGTCTTTCAAATTGCATGATGATTTGGACAACCTTACACTTGAAATTTGAATTTCTTTAAAACATATAAAATGTTATAAATTGAGCAAGCTTTCCAAAGGCTTAAGAATTACATCATTTGGATATTTGTAGAGAAATATATGACCAATTGATTGAATATTGCTCATGTGTCATATTTCTTGAATCAAACCTTGTTCTTAAACTTTAGTGCCTTTAACATGTAGTCTTCTCCTTAGCTTCAACACTTCATTTTAATAAGCCTTTTCTTGATTTTACAATTATTTCAATGATATTAGTCTTGCACATAAATAAACATGTTAGTAAATCACAATTAATCAATGTGTATTGTTATCATCAAAATTATCATGTAGCCTTAGGGCTAACAATCTCCCTCTTTTTGATGATGATAAACCATTGATTGCTTTAAAATATAATCTAAAATCAAGAATGAAAATAAAATCAACAATAAGTAAAAAGAGAGCAATTATTATGAATATAAGCAAACCATCCAAACCATCCATTTCTCCCCCTTTTGTTATCATAAAAAAGATATAGTCAAATTAATTACTCCCCCTAAATATATTCTCTCCCTTAACATATGCTATCATTTAAAGATTATTATATAAAAGAAAAATTAAGACATATCCAACATAACTACTTCTCTTCTAATTATGCAAAATGTATCTTGACTAAGGGGTTTAGTCATATTTGGGTTTAGAGACTAATTCTCAAACTTGATTTCTCTGAAAGTGATTCAATTCTTCTTGCATAGCCAAAATCTAACTTTCCTCATTTTTGGCTTCTTTAAAAGATTTTGGTTCAAATTGAGAGACAAATGCAAAATGATTACAAAAGTTCCTAAAAGAAGATATAGTTCTCATACCTTGTGATGGTTCACCAATAATGAGATCTTTTAGGGTGAGCTTTTGCATACCTTCATTCCTTTGATAATCTTGGGAATAATCAATTACTTCCTCAAGCTTTTCTTGTTGAAGTTGTAATTCATCTTGGCTCTTTTCATCAAGCCTTGATTCCTTGATTTGCCTTTCTACCTCAACAAAATCATCATCTAAATTCTTTGAAGAAATCACATTAGTTTCATCAAATTTAACATGCATAGATTCTTCAATAGTAAGAGTCTTTTTGTTAAAAACTCTATATGCTTTACTATGGTTGGAGTAGCTAACAAAAATTCCAACATCGGCTTTTGCATCAAATTTTCCAAGGTTATCCTTAGTGTTTAAAATAAAACATTTACATCCAAAAACTTTAAAAATCCAATGTTGGGTTTTCTTCATTTCCAAAGTTCATAAGGAGTTTTCTTTATTAAAGCTCTAATATGGACTCTATTGATTATAAAGCATACGGTATTAACGGCTTCAACCCAAAAATATTTTGGCAAATTATTTTCAAGTAACATGGTCCTAGCCATTTCTTGGATAGTCCTATTTTTCCTCTCAACAACACCATTTTGTTGTGGAGTTCTAGGTGCGGAAAAATTATGTTCAAAATCATTTTCATCACAAAGATTTTCAAATGCAACATTGTCTACTTCACTACCATGATCACTCCTAATGGACACAATAGAATAACCTTTTTGATTTTGGACTCTTTTTGTAAATTTTAAAAAAGCTTGTGTGGCCTCATTTTTAGTTTTCAAGAATAATACCCAAGTGAATCTTGAATAATCATCCACAATAACAAAAACATAATACTTTCCACCAAGGCTTTGAATTCTTGATGGTCCAAATAATGAAGTAATTGTAGAGGTTTATTTGTTGAAATAAATTTCTTTTGTTTAAAAGAAGTTCTCACTTGTTTTCCAAATTGACAAGCATCACAAATCTTATCCTTTTCAAATTTTATTTTTGGAAAACCATCAACTAAATCATTTTTAGAAATTTTTGAAATTTTGTGTCCACGCTAGCATGACCTAGCCTTCTATGCCATAACCAAGCATCATGATTAACAATGAAACACTTTTCTACATGATCATTAACGTCAATATCAATTGTATAAATATTACCACATCTATTACCAACAAATAATGTCTTATTGTTACTAACATCTTTAATCACACATCTGTTAGGCTCAAAAGTAACAAAATATCCCTTATCACACAATTGACTAATGCTAATCAAATCATGTTTTAAACCATGAACAAGCAAGACATCTTTAATAATAGGTAAAGAAGGGTTACCAATATCACCATGTCCGATTACCCTTCATTTGGCATTATCACCGAAGATCACATATCCTCATTTCTTCATGATTAATCTTGAGAACTTGGACGCATCTCCGGTCATATGCCTTGAGCATCCACTATCTAAGTACCACTTGTGTTTGCCACTCCTTTGTTTCTACAATCAATATTCAAAGAGAGACTTTTTGGTACCCAAATGTTCTTGGGTCCTTGGGGGTTAGTTATAGTCCTTTTTGGAACCCATATTTGTTTCAAATTAGGATTTCTCTTAATATAGCAAGAATGCACTTTGTGTCCTTTTCTTCCACAATAAGTACATGAATGATTAGGATTATTTCTAGAAGATGCATGAGCAAAATAATTTTTAAATACTTTTGATTTTTATGAGTTTTATATCCTAAACCTCTTTTATCAAAAACACACCTTTGGTTTTGTAACATAGAATTCAAATTTTTGTGCTTTTTGTAAAACTATCAACAATATTTCTTAAGTCATTATTTTCCTTTTTCAAAATAACATTTTCTTTCTCTAATTTATCAAAATCCTTTTGTTTTAAAATCTCATTTTCAGTTTTTAATAAATGTATTTGATTTTCCAAACTTTCAAAATCTTTTGCTTTAAAATTTCATTTTCATTTTCTAAAACTTCATTTATTTCCACCAACTCTTCTAATTGAGATAACATGATTTTTGACTTCTTTTTGAAAGCATTGATTTTTGAATTTTGCTTATCAACTTGCACATGTAAATTTTGGAATGCTTCAAGTAATTCATCATATAAAAGTTTAGGATCATGGTTTAGAATACTTATCTCATTTTCTCTTAAAGCCATGAAGCACATGTTTGCCACTTCACAATCTTCTTCTTCATTCTTCTTCAAGATGATTTCATGAGTTATGAGAGAACCCATAAGTTCTTCTAATGGTAGTTTGGTGAGGTCCTTTGCTTCTTGAATTGCCGTCACCTTTGGCTCCAAGATTTTGGTAGACACCTAAGAATCTTTCTCACCATTTCAACATTAGAATAAGATTTACCAAGAGATTTCAAACTATTAATAATATCCGTAAATCTAGTAAACATTTCAGAAATTGATTCATCCGATTTCATCTTAAAAAGCTTATAACTATGAACTAGCATACTAATTTTGGATTATTTAACTTGACTAGTTCCTTCATGAGTTACTTCAAGTATGTGCCATATTTCTTGTGCCGTAGAACAAGTAGATATTCTATTAAACTCATTTCTATCTAGAGCACAATATAACACATTCATAGCTTTAGCATTCAAACTCAATTTTTTTTTATCATCTTCACTAAACTCTTTAGGTTCTTTAAGCATGCTTTCTCCATTTTCAATTTTGGTAGGAATAAAAGGTCCTTCCAAAATAATAGACCATAAATTATAATCAAAAGATTGTAAGAAAATACTCATTCTAGTTTTTCAATAAGGGTAATCACTTCCATTAAAAAATGGTGGTCTAGAGATAGAAAGCCCCTCAACATATGAAGTTGAATTAAAAGTTGTCATAACTCAAAATCGGTTAAGATTTAAAAGAATGAGCAACCTTGCTCCGATACCACTTGTTGACCCAGGTATGGCAACCCAAGAGGGGGGTGAATTGAGTTTTTATTTATCAAAACGAATTTAGAAAACTTTTCTTGAAAGTTCAAAATTATTTAACTCTTTCTTTGAGAATAAAGGTGAAGAAGATGAAAATAGAATGCAATCAAGAGAATCTGTCTCTTATACACATCTAGATGTGTATAAGAGACAGGAGTATAGGGATAGAGAGAGTGCAAACTCAATTTACGTGGTTCGGCAAACTTTGCCTACGTCCACGGGCTCCTAGCTCCACGAGCTAAGCTTTCCACTAAGTTGTAGAAATCTTTACAACTTGCTTGATGAGCAACCTCACCAAGACTTTTTCTTCCAAATCTTGATAACACCACCAAGAGTTCTTCTTAATGAACAACCTCACCAAGGCAACTTTCTTCAACTCTTGATAACACCACACCAAGAGTTCTTCTTGATGAACAACCTCACCAAGGCAACTTCCTTCAACCCTTGATAACACCACACCAAGAGTTCTTCTTGATGAACAACCTCACCAAGGCAACTTCCTTCAACTCTTGATAACACACAACAAGAGTTCTTCTTGATGAACAACCTCACGAAGGAAACTTCCTTCAACTCTTGATAACACGCAACAAGAGTTCTCTCAAGGATAACTATTATCCTTTACAAGAATATCTCACTCTCACCACAATACAAGAACAAAGATAATTTTTACAACAGAAGTATAACTCTCTTTAAAGAGTAGATAAAGAATATAAAAGCTCTCTAAACTTGATATTTCTCTTATTTTTTTGCTTGATAGATGATTCTCTTCACTTGCTGAATGCATGGGAGAAGGGCTCCTTTTATAGGTAAATGAGATTAACTTAATCAAGTGAAGACACCATCTCCAAATTTTCTGCCCACCATAAAAACCATAATTTTGTCTGCCATTTTTTTCAATGTTTTGTTTGAAATTTGAAAATCTGAAAAACATAAAATATCTGTACATTTGAATAAGATTTCCAACTCATCAAGAATCAAGTCATTTGGATATCTGTAGCTCAAGATATGGCCAAAACACCATTCGGTGCTCATGTTACTTGATTTTTCTTCTTTGTGTCAGTCCACCAAATTGAATGATAATTCTCAGCATTTCGTTTGAAATTTGAATTTCTCCAAAATATAAAAGATCTGAATATTTGAATAATCTTTCCAAAACATTAAGAATCAAAGAATTTGGATATCTTTATCTTAAGATATGGCCAAAAAACCATTCGTTGCTCATGTGAGTTGATTTTTCTTCCTTGTGTCAGTCCACCGAATTGCATGTCAATTATGCCAGCCTTCCATTTGAAATTTGAATTTATTCAAAACATATGAAATGTGCCTCATTAAGTCAGTTTTCCAATGCCATAATAATCAAGTGATTTGGATATTTGTAGCTTAAGATATGTCCAAAAGAGTATTCGGTGCTCATGTCAACTGCTTCTATTTGTCTTTCAAATTGCATGATGATTTGGATGACCTTACACTTGAAATTTGAATTTCTTTAAAACATACAAAATGTTATAAATTGAGCAAGCTTTCCAAAGGCTTAAGAATTACATCATTTGGATATTTGTAGAGAAATATATGACCAATTGATTGAACATTGCTCATGTGTCATATTTCTTGAATCAAACCTTGTTCTTAAACTTTGGTGCATTTAACATGTAGTCTTCTCCTTAGCTTCAACACTTCATTTTAATAAGCCCCTTCTTGATTTTATAATTATTTCAATGATCTTAGTCTTGCACATAAATAAACATATTAGTAAATCTCAATTAATCAATGTATATTGTTATCATCAAAATTATCATATAGCCTTAGGGCTAACATAACCGATCAAACCCGATTACTCATCGGGTCTTAAAAATTTTATCCGATGTCGGGTATTATTTATGGGATACCCGAACATATCCGACATCAATCGGGTCGGGTAAACCCGATCGGATTGTCGGGTAATGATACAAAATGGTTATTTTCCATTATAACAAATAATGTTAGGGTTCAAACACACTTCAATTTACGGAAACAACTGATAATCAAAAACATAAATGGCCAATTTGCTGTGTAAAGCATATATGATTTTCGCCAAATAATCAAAGAATAAAAAAAGGAATTGCAAATAAAATCAATTAAATTCTTACCATGATCTTGAAACAGAAAAATAATAATCATATTTGCAAACATAAAATAATTACAAGCACAATGCATCCTCATCAAGTTACCTACGGAACTTCCAAACACTTCAACAATGATAGCCTTACCTCTCCAATGTAACTTTTTCTAGAATAAACTAATCACTTTATTCCAAATCAAGCCTCATGTCTACTGCATCTTACACAAAATCACATCACCCAACATCATCTCATCTCTCATCGTCTTTATCTCTACTCACTCCAACTGCCCTCTCATTGCCTCCTCGGATCATGACCTGCTCTATATTGCATCTCAAAGGCCTAGTTGCACTACGAGTAGTGATGACAGTAATGGCGACAAACATGGTTGCAAGTGGAGAGGAAAGCATGGTTGCAAGTGGACTGTGGAGATTCAGTTTTTGCAGATTTGAGAGAGGAAGAAAAACGAGTTGAGAGAGAAGAAGAAAATAGATAGGCTTAAAGACGGGCGGCTAGGGTTAGGAATGAGAAGGGAGAAAAGTTTATATTTATATTAATAATCCAGTGTAGCAGCATATAAAGAAACATGTTTTGTATGACTAATAGAAAGGAGACATGTGATAAAATTAAAAATTTTAACATAAATAATTTCGGGTCGGGTTAATCAGGTTTTAAAATGTATATCCGATAAATACCCGATACTCATCGGGTCTTGATATTTATATCCGAAATCGGGTTTATAAATAGATATACCTGACTCTACCCAAATCGGGTCGGGTAAACAAGATCGGGTCGGTTCGGGTCGGTTAAATATGCCCACCCCTAAGTCCAACTATAACAGTGACGGAGACATTCTCAACATAATTGAAGTCCAACAAAAGTTGAATTATTGCACTTTTATCATCCTTCCTCCCAATAACCTCTTCTGCACGTACGAAAGAGTATGTATGTTCTCTTTCTATTTTTTTTATTGGATTTTCATCAAGATGGAACTGCCTATCATTTATAATGACACCAAATCTCTTCCTAATATTCTTAATTTTATTAGCCATTTTAAGACCATATGCAAGTTGATTATATTTGGAGAAGAAGGAGCAAATCAGTTTAGCCATCGTACTACCAGTCATCAACTCCCGTCGCTTAAGTTCAGTGGCGAAATCGTCTAACAAGTCATTCGTATCATAGACTACCGTTGAGCCTTCGAAGCCAAACTTTTGCCTGATGATTGTTTTGGCTGTGCTTCTCCTCAGAATCATGAAGGACTGTTTGGATGGTTTCCATTATGTCCTTAAGCTTCTTAATGTCCTCTTTAACCCCTTGCGTAGATACGAATTCTTGGAAGACTTGAGTTCCCCACTGTAATATCCTAAATTTTGTAAAAGACATAAGTTCATTATGTTTCAAGATATACATATGTGTGTGTACGGTGTATGTGTTGTAATGTTGTAAAAAATATAGTGACTTTGGGTTGTGAGTGAAAGATTTATGAAGTCAGGGACTCAAATGAGCATTGCCCTTCATGCTTATCTATATAAACCCCTCATCTCTAGAGTTTCCGTATTTTTTTCTTCTTCTCTCTCAAAAAGATTCCAGTACATCTTCTTCCTCACTTTCTATCTACTTTGCCAAGAAGCTAGGAAGAGAAAGGAGGTACAAGGTAAAACCTATCTTCCTCTTCAATCTACATCTCTAGAAAATGAAAAATTGATTAGAAATCTTGTGATTTAAGTTATTTCATGCCATGTATATGCTGAAATCTTGCAAGGAAAGTTGAGTTAGTGTGAGTGATGGAATAACTAAGTAGATTGGGTGAGAATAGAGAGATAGAAATTAGACTTTGGTTCAAATTTAGTAGAGCCTCCACACTAAGTAGTATATGAAACGAAAATACCTAAAAGTTATAGAGTTTTTGTTTGGCTCTAAAATTTATTGGTGAAACTAGACATGCTTAGGAGTATGTAGAATTTTGAATCACTCAAAAACTCAAAATATAAGATTTTTGGTGGATTTTTTAAATTATAATTCGAAATTTAATACTTCCCCTGTTTTAAAATAAAGTATAGAGAATGAATTTGAATTGAGGGGACAAATCTTCATAAAATCACCTAATTTTTGGTATACTCAACCTTAAACATGTTTTCTTTTAGACTGTAATTTTTCACTAATTTATGAGCTCTGTATGAATTGTGGTGATTTTTCAAGTTTAGGCTGATAAAAACTAAAAATTTTAACTTCAAAATAGAGCAAGTAGAAATAATTGCATTTGAATGACCAAACCCTTTAAAAAGTTGTGATTTTTGGTATGATGAACGTTACATATGTTTTATATTAGCCTGTAAAATTTTGTATTCAATTGATCACAATCGAAATTTTATAAATTCCTAAAGTCCTACGGCTCACACTACTACAAAAATGCTTAATAATGTCACCGAATAGATGAGTATTTACATAATAATTGTCATTAGCTAGTTATTTTATAATGATAACATATAATAGATGATAGTTGTTTTGGATCAACTGCCACTATTCATCTAGATTTTAAAGATGACACATAAAAGATGAGTGTTACTATCTATCGACTGACATTACACAAAATGATGACAGTTCTAAACCATCAAGACTCATCTTTATTAGTCTTCACAAAATAAGAAAAATAAGTGAATTTTAATATTTGCAAGGCTCGAACTACCTGGGACAAAAATTCAAAGGCAACTATTTAAGAAAATAAAAGAAACAAAAAAACCCATTTTCTTCTAGCACAACCATAGCAGATGTCACCTAAAGATTTCACAAAATTTACCCTTTAGCATGCATGAAAACCAAACCGAAGCCATGGTTCTGCAGGTTAGTAACCTAATCTCTTTCAATCCAACTTTTCTAATCCAACATCTGGTAACAAATTAAAACATAAACCATCAAAAACCAATTGAAATCAGGTAACCATGATAATTCTGAATTTCTTTGTATATGTGTTTGTGTTTCACTCGATTTGTTTCAACTGGGTTCTAGCATTGATTGGTATTTGATAATGATGGAAATCAGATAAATTTTTCTGCCCTTTTTATTTAGATGGTTGTGGTAGGATTGTAATTTGTGTATTGAGTTGAAGAGTTGTTGAAGCAGTTACGGAGAGCTTGGAGTTATTTGTTTGGAGTGATTATTGGTTAGTTTGATTATCTTGAATTTGATTTTGTTTGTGTTACCTTTGAAATTTCAGTTATGGATCATTTAGTCGTAAAGCACTTATTTATTTATTTATGCTTACCAACTGTTTGATAAAATGCCTCTCAATTTGAATGGTAAACATATATTTTTCTTGGATTAAAAATTTGCAGAAACATAGACTATACAATTTAATTTTGAATATATTATATGCTCTTGCTTACAATGTCTGATGGAATTTCATAACTGAAAGCCATTGATTGAATAATTAATTTTGTAAACCTTATAATTGTTTTTAAAAGTGTAACTGATGTGGCTTTTTTAATTAAAAATTCACATTGTTCTGTTTCACTACCTTGTTGTTTAAAGAATTGAGTAATTCTTTTTAAATTATGTACACTAATTATTAACTATATTCCTTAGTGGGTGCAGTTCCAAAGGCCAGGGTACTGATATTGGTGGTTCATCATCATTTGATAGAATCTATCCTATATATTAATTATGAGCAATATCAATTAGCCTCTAAATTGCCAATTATGTATTTGAAAGATCAACAGGGTGACTTGTGATTGTTGGCTTCATTTTAAACTATAACTTCTTGTTTATTTCTTATATTCGGTGTTCTACAGTGAGAAGATAAGGATTTTTATGTTTAAGGTCTTGGATTCTCTTTTGTAGGAAATGAAGCAACATAGAAGATTGGTTCTTATATGGAGCAACAAGTTTACCATTACCTCAATCTCTTTGGTAATTCTTTATTTTCAATTTTTCATTAAAATTTCTTTAGCTATTCATGTTAATACGTACATAGCTGAATTTATGTGATTATTAAATTCTTACATAGAGAATGGTAAAACCTTTGCTAATTGGTTATTAGTTAAAATAGTATTAGACATAAAGAAAGCTTTATTTTGTAACTAATTAAATGAATGTTTCAGATGGTCATGAGTATGGATTGGTCCCAGTTACTGCTTTATGATGCAAAGTTGAATATAAAAACAAAATGTAGGTAATGTAATTATTATACATGAAACTAACCCGCATATTTATACTAAAAGCTTCCTAATATCAAAGTTAAATATGGGATTGTCATTATTTTGTTTCCCAATATTTTTATTAGTTACTCTAATTGCTTTCTTTTTATCAATTCTTAATTATAAACTTAAAAATAACTATTTTACTAGTAGCGGATATTTTTTTATTTGATATATTTTAAATTTTTTTAAAGTTTTGGTACTTGTTTAGAATAATCACTAATTATATTTTTGATGTACTTTTTATGTAGTTCGGTTGCCTTTAATTATGGGAGAAAGAACCTGCCATCCGTTCGCAAATTTTTTTCTTTTTTTGTTCAGGGAATCATGTTCTTGAAATTGACACTTCATATATAGTGAAGGGAAATTGTATTTTATTTATTTATTTCATTTTTTGTTGCAGTTATAACTTTAAAAATATTTAGATATCATTGTGAAATTGTAAATTCACAGTATATGTAATATAAATATGTTTTTATTACTATTTTGTTTGATAAAATATAAGTAGCATGTTTAAATTTTGTAATTTTTTTGTTAAAAAAATAAAAAAAGATAACAGTTGATATTTAAATAATATTATTGTTTAGAGTAAATAATGACATGTGAGATACCAAAAGATGAGTTTTATTAGGAAAAACTATCGTTGTATATATTAAATAATGATCTTTTAAGCATAAAACAATGACAATTATCAAGAAAATTGTCATTGTTTAGGCTTTAAAAGATGAGTGTTGCCAACTCTCATGTTTGATAACCCCTCTAAGATGACAGCTGCATAGATGAGGGTTCAAAACTGTCATTATTGTCCGTTTTCAATACTCATCAATGAGCTTTTTTGTAGTAGTGTCAATGGAACGATACTCTAATAGAACTGTTCAAGAACTAGACTAAGTGAGATTTGAGAGGACTAATCACCTTATTTTGCTCTGAAAATTTTAGGGGGACATGTTATGAGTGTACATATGCGGTCGATCGAATTGTGTAAATTTTAGGATAGGCAATTATCGTATAGAAATCATTTAATTGAGACTGTGTTGAAATGGAGTAAAAAAGGATTATATTTTAAATGTGGTATGTGAACCTTAAAACATTTCGATTATGTTTCTAGGTTGAACTCAAGCTTCGACAACGGAACTTAATAAGATAAGTAAGCCAAACTTTTTGAGACAATAAAATATTGATATGCTTTATATATTGGTTTTATAATGTGATGAAATAGTGATACTTTTGATGAATGGAAATCATGAATCGATGATTCGAATGAGATGTGTTGTGATGATGGAAAAGCTCTAAGATTGAAAGTGATATGTTGTGACACTTGAAGAGTTTGACTTAGAGCTCCACTTATGTGATTGAGTTTGTGAAATTGTGATACGCGGTTGAATGGCTTGCCAAATTTGGGATATTGTAAGGTGCATAATGTGTACATTTAGGCATGGGGGCACCTCTTAAAATTGCGAAAAAGCTTCCTCTTGGGGGTCACAATGACCACAAAGTATCATATACATAATACAAAGTGTCACATGTGAGAGTGTGTGTGAAATGTGAATGGATACACTTATACATAGGAGTCACCTCTTGAAATTGTATAAAGGCTACCTCTTGAGGGCCACAATGACCGCAAAGCACCATATTCATAATACAAAGTATCACATGTAAGAGTATGTGTAAAATGTGAATGTGTACACTTATACATGGGAGTCACCTCTTGAAATTGTGTAAGGGCTATCTCTTGGCGGTCACAACAACTGCAAAGTACCATTTATACAATACAAAGTGACGCATGCAAGAATTGTGATTGAATGAAGGAAAAGAGATCTGAAAGATTGGTTCTATGGGACTGGTATAACCTGGTTTGTTGGAGTAGCCTCAAGAATGTGATATGATGTGATGGATATGTATATCTCTAAGATGGTATTGGTATAATTTGCTCATATGTATATGATTATCGTGAATGGCTCGAGACAAGCTTGTATGAGATGAGGTAGATGCTTATGAGTGTGTAGTGGGAGTGCTAGTAACTGGAGGAAGTCATAAATGAAATATAATTTGAGTTGGTGTAGATAGGTTTATATGAAAAATAGAAGCAAACTTATGGATTGATATTCAGAATTGGCATAGGAGTGCTAGGTAAGTGGCATAGGAGCGCAACCTACACCGACTCAAGAATTTGTGGGCAGAGAGTTGGCACAGGCACACTATGCCTTTTGCTGAGGAGTGCCTTCCTAAAACTTGAAATATGACAGGAACCAGAATCTTGGCGCTCCCGCATCGATTCCTTCACACTGGAGCGTGAATTTTGGAAAGTGAATACTTTCTTCTGATTTACTTAACAAGTTATTTCTTTCTTGTATGACAAGAAATGAACCGTAACTATACAGTAACTTGTATACTGTTGTAAATTTGATACGTAATAATTCTAAATAGCCTACTTACTATGTTATGATTATTAAATTTATTGTGTCTCTCAAGTGATCGCTAGTTGCGGAGGTTGATGGAGGATTTTTGTACAGGATTGACAGAGTTCCCTTGACAACCACGGGTTACTACAATATTATTTATTTTGTGATTTGTTTGTGATAGAATATTTTGATTATTGTACATATAATGATAAACCATGGTTGTGACTTGGAACTTTGTTTCCATAGAAATGAAATTTAAGTTGTATTAACTTATTGTGGCTTTTAGCATGATGACTGTTGATTGTGATACTTTGAATGGTTAGTTTAGGGGTGTGATAGTAGTGGTATCAGAGCCTAGGTATAGTGTTTTGTAGACAAATATGCTGTAAGCGGTCAAGGAAATCGAGTCTGTGCCAAATCCTACATAGTAAGTGAGCTAAAATTGTTTTCAAGGTTATGATAGACTAGTATTCATTCTATATAGTGTGTTGTGATCATGTGCTTTTATGAATACAAATTGAAATTTGTTTGATTTCTATATGTGTGTTTGAAGATAAGTTTGAATGTGAATTTGTGATTGTGATTTTGGTATGAAGATAAGAGCTAGAAAGGCAAATGTTTAGGAAAGGGAATACTAACCATTATGGTTAAATGGTGTTTGATTTTGTTATGATGATCAGGATTAATAAGTATGTCTCAACCTGGATGACCCAAGAGAACCGACAATCCCATGGTATAGGAATTGAGGAGGGTGAATCCCACACCCAAAGTGACATGAACTTCATAATTGAATGAGCCTATTCCGGTTAGAAATAGAAGATGAAAAAACAAGTTAGAACTAGCGTCAACTCATCGACTCATGACAGCACGGTTTAAGAATTGGTGTAGATGTTGACAGATGTGAGACAGGAAGCTGCACAACCAAGTTCCATTACTTCTGACAATATGCAAGTGGTGGAGCAATTTACGAGGCTCAATCCTCCATCTTTGCCTGTTCGACAGATCCATTTATGGTGGAAGAATGGTTTCAAAAAATGGAGAAAATATTTGAATTGATGGGCTCCGCTGATGCTTAAAGGCTCACTTGCGCTACATTTATGTTAAAAGGTAGTGCCAATTACTGGTAGGAGATGACGTAAAGAGCCTTTGATGTGGAGGAGAGTGTGTTTACTTGGGCTTACTTCAAGGAAATGTTCTATGATAAATATTTCCCTCAGTCATTGAAGAATAAGAAGATTACAGAATTTGTACAGTTGACTTAGGGTTCTATGTCCTTCATGGAGTATGAGAGAAAATTTGAAGCCTTGTCTTGGTTTGCCCCACATCTCATCAGTACTGAGGAAGAGAAGGCTAAGTTTTTTGAGAGGGGTATGAAGCCAAAAATTAGAAAGCATGTAGTAGTTTTGGAGTTGAAAATATATAGTGCAGTGTTGAGGAAAGCTCAAATCTTAGCACGAGATGATGAGTTGGTTACAACTTCTAAGTTCAAAGAGGAGGCTTCAAGGTCTCAACCAGGGAGGCCTTAAAGGAAGAACAATAACTATCGATTCAATAAAAGACAAGGGTGAAAAAGGCAGAATACGGGAAGGAAAGAGCCCCCAATGTGTGATACATGCCACAAACGACATGAAGGAGTCTGTTTCCAGAAGATTGGAGCGTGTTACAAATGTAGCAAAGCAAGCTATTATATTTCATCGTGTCTGAAAGCCAACAAAGCTCTAAATGCCCCAAGTAGAAATCAGACTACCCCGGGTACAGATCAAAGGGCACAAGGAAGAGTGTATGCTCTCACCACTGCCCAGGCTCGAGAGGCTCTATCAATCATTACGATATTATTCTTATTCTTGCTCATAAGGCTCGTGTGTTGTTTGATTCGAGTGTCACCCATTCTTTTATGTCTCGTAATTTTATTAATAAAGTGAATGTAGTGCCTTCAACCTTGGATGTTGACATGTGTGTTTCTACCTTTTGGGTGTCGCATTATATGCTAGTGAAGAAATAAAGTCCCGTCCAATTCATATAAATAATTAGGAGTTGGATAACAATTTAATAATCTTAGGGATGTATGATTTGATGTGATTTTTGGTATGGATTGGTTATCCAAACATCGAGCAGATGTTAAATGCTTTGAGAAGGAAGTGGTGTTCCATTCTTCAATCGGATCGGAGTTTAGTCTTGTTGGGACTGAACTATCTTTATTACCATGGTTTGTCTGAGCATTAAAAGCTCAGAAATTTCTTCGGAAGGGATGCATGGGTTTCTTAGCATGTGTGGTGGAGACAAGGAAAGAATGAGTGAACATCCAAGCTATTTCGGTGGTTAATGAATTCATGGATGTATTTTCGGAAGAGTTACCTGGACTTCCTCCCGACCGAGAAATTGAACTTACCATAGATCTTATGCCTAGAACCATTCCCATCTCTAAGGCCCCTTATAGAATCCTCTCAACAAAACTCAGGGAGCTAAAAGAGCAGCTACAGGAGTTACTCGATAAGGGTTTCATTCACCTTAGTGTGTCTCATTGGGGTGCACCGGTTCTTTTTGTGAAGAAAAATGACGGTACTATGAGATTGTGTATGGATTAACAAAAGTTGAATAGGGTAACTATAAAGAACAAATATCCACTCCCGCGGATTGATGATCTACTTGATCAACTTCATGGGGCAAGTGTGTTTTCGAAGATTGATCTTCGTTCTGGGTGCCATCAATTGAAGATCAAGAAGGAGGACATCCTTAAAACTACCTTCTGAACAAACTATAGGCATTATGAATTTCTGGTGATGTCATTCAGACTCACAAATGCCCTAATTACCTTCATTGATATGATAAACCGTGTCTTTAAGGAATTCAAATTTGTAATTGTATTCATCAATGATATTCTGATATAGTCTAAGGATTCAAAAGAACACAGAGAGCATTTTAGGGTTGTGCTAGAAACATTGAGAGAGAAACAATTGTATACGAGTCTTAGTTGACTCAGATATCTTTCTTGGGCTATATCGTTTCGGGTGAAGGTATATCAGTGGGCCCAAGTAAAGTATAAGCTATTGTGAAGTGGCCAAGACCAACCAATGTAACTGAAATCCAAAGTTTTTTAGGTTTGGCCAGTTATTATAGAAGATTTGTTGAGGACTTTTCCAGGATAGCCTTGCTACTAACACAATTGACGAGAACGAATGTGGTTTTCATGTGGTCAGATGAATGTGAAAGGTGTTTCCAAGAATTAAAGAAGAGATTAGTGACGGCTCCAGTACTGATCATTTCTTCTGGCTCTGAAGGATTCATAATATTCAGTGATGCTTCTAAGAATGGGCTTCGATGTGTCTTAATGCAAAATGACAAGATTATAGCCTATGCATATCAGCAAATGAAAAACTATGAAAAGAATTACCCCAACCATGATTTGGAACTAGCAGTTGAGGTGTTCGCACTCAAAATTTGGATGCATTACTTGTACAGAACAAGATGTGAGATTTACACGACCACAAAAGTCTTAAATACTTCTTCACACAGAAGGAGTTAAATATGAGGCAGAGGCGATGGCTTAAATTGGCTAAGGACTACGATTGTGTAATCAATTATCATCCTAGAAAAGCAAATGTGGTGGCTAATGCTTTGAGTCAGAATTCTTTGGGACATATGGTTGCTCTAATCACCACACAAAGGCTAATAATCATGAATTTGGAAAAACTTGTTGTTAAAATTGTTCAGCCTGGTGAATATTTGCATTTGGCCTCGCTAATTGTGTAACCCATAATTGTTGAACAGGTTAAGAAGAGACAATGTGAAGACGCATTTTTGAAGAAAGTAAAAGAAGAAGTTCCCTCAGGAAAAAGACCAGGATTTGTTACAGCTAATGACGGGGTGATATATTTTAAGAAAGATTTTGTGGGCCTAATATTGTAGAGTTGAAACAAGAAATCTTGAAGGAGGCACATAATTCCCCCTATTCAATGGATCCTGGTAGTACGAAGATGTGCTAGGATCTTCGAAACAACTACTGGTGGAATGAAGAAAGAGATAGCTCAGTTTGTTAAACAATGTTTGGTTTGCCCACAGATTAAAGCTAAGCACCAAAGCCTTTCGGGATTGCTTAATTTGTTAATGATACCGAAATAGAAATGGGAGCATATCACCATGGATTTTGTTGTGGGTGTACCCAGAACTCGAAACAAATATGATGTAATTTGGGTAATTGTAGACCGATTGACAAAATATGCACATTTTCTTCTACTGCGCACTACCTTCACTATGGATCGATATGCCCAACTCTATGTAGATGCGATTGTTAGATTGCATGGAGTGTCGGTATACATTGTTTCTGATCGGGATTCGGGATTCACCTCCCAATTTTGGAAAAGTCTGCATAAGGCCATGGGCACTAAACTGAAGTTCAGTACAGCCTTTCACCTTTAAACAGATGGTTCGTCAAAGCAAACTATCCAAATTTTGGAACATATTCTTAGGGCCTGTATGTTAGATTTCAAGGATAACTGGGATAAGAATTTGACTTTGGTGGAATTTGTCTATAATAATAGTTATCAATCCACTATTGGTATGGCCCTTTATTAAGCATTATATGAGACGAAGTGTAAGTCACCCATTCATTAGGATGAAGTTAGTGAAAGAAAGACACGTGGACCCAAAATTCTGCAACGGATTTGTGACATCATCCAAAAGGTAAAGGAAAGGATGATTATGGCACAAAGCAGATAGAAGAGTTATGCAGATAAGCAAAAGAAGAAGTTAAAATTCGAAGCAAGAGATAATGTCTTCCTCAAAATTGCTCTAATGAAAGGAGAGATGCGATTTGGAAAGAAAGGGAAATTAAGCCCAAGGTATATTGGCCCCTATGAGATTATAGAAAAGATTAGAGAGGCAACATATAGGCTGGCATTACCACCCTTGTTATTATAAGTGCACGATGTTTTCTATGTCTCCATGTTGAGGAAATTTGTGTTCGATCCATCTCCTGTGTTAAGTTCTGAACTTCTAGAACTGGAAACCAATCTCACATATCAAGAGAGGCCAATACAAATTGTGGACCGTAAGGAACATGAATTATGGAAGAAAAAGATACCTTTAGTGAAGGTGCTTTTGAAAATCACTCCGCTGGAAAAGCAACTTGGGAGCGAGAGGAAGACATGCGAGAGAAATATCCTTTCTTATTTGAGTAATCCTCTCGAATTTTGAGGATAAAATTCTTCTAACAGGAGAGAGTTGCAATATCCTAAAATTTGTAGAAGACATAAGTTCACTATGCTTCAAGATATTCATAGGTGTGTGTATGGTGTATGTCTTGTAATGTTGTAAAAAATTATAGTGACTTTGGGTTGTGAGTGAAAGATTTATGAAGTTAGGGACTCAAATGAGTTTTACCATTCATGCTTATCTATATAAACCCCTCATCTCTAGAATTTTCATATCTTTTTTCCTTTTCTCTCCCAAAAAGATTCCAGCACATCTACTTCCTTACTTTCCATCTACTTTGTCAAGAAGCTAGGAAGAGAAAGAAGGTAACCTATCTTCCTCTTCAATCCACATCTCTAGAAAATGAGAAATTGATCAGGAAACTTGTGGTTTAAGTTATTTCATGCCATGTATATGCTAAAATCTTGCTAGGAAAGGTGAGTTACTGTGAGTCATGGAATAACTAAGTAGATTAGGTGAGAATAGAGAGAGAGAAATGAGACTTGGGTTCAAATTCAGTAGAGCCTCTACACTGAGCAGTATAGGAAATGAAAATTTTTAAAAATTATAGAGTTGTTGCTTGGCTCTGAAATTTTTGCTGCTAAAACTATACATGCTTACGAGTATGTAGAATTTTGAATCACTCAAAAACTCAAAATATAGGATTTTTGGTGGATTTTTAAAATTTTGATTCAAAATTTATACTTCCCCCGTTTAAAACAGAGTATGGAGAATAGATTTCAATTGAGGGGACAAATCTTATTAAAATCACCTAATTGGTATACTCAACCTTAACATGTTTTCTTTTAGACCGTAAATTTTCATTGCTTTTGGAGCTTTGTATGAATTGTGGTGATTTTTCAAGATTAGGCTGATAAAAATTGAAAATTTTAACTTCAGAACAGAGCAAGTAGAAACAATTGCTTTTGAATGACCAAAACCTCTTAAAAAGTTGTGATTTTTGGCAAGATGAATGTTACATATGTTTTATATTAGTCTGTAAAATTTTATAGTCAATTGATCACAATCAAAATTTTACAAATTCCTAAAGTCCTCTGACAAAACTGTTCAAGTACTAGACTAAGTGAGATTTGAGAGGACTTATCACCTTATTTTGCTCTGAAAATTGTAGGGGGCATGTTATGAGTGAACATATGCAGCCGATTGAATTGTGTAAGTTTTGGGATAGGCAATTGTCATATATAAATCATTTAATTGAGTATGTGTTGAAATGGAGTAAAAGAGGACTATATTGCCAATGTGGTATGTGAACCTTAAAACATTTTGTTTATGTTTCTAGGTTGAACTCAAGCTTTGACAACAGAACTCAATAAGATAAGTAAGCAGAACCTTCTGAGGACACAATAAAATATTGATATGCTTTAAGTATTGGTTTTATAATGTGAGATCAAATAGTGATACTTGTGATGAATGGAAATCATAAATCCATGATTCGTTCATTCCCTCCCCTTTTTGCTTTAAGGCTTCCAGCCCTATCTCTTATTTCTCTCCCTAATATTACCAAGAATTAGGGAGGAACAAGGAAGAAGGAGGAAGGAAAGAGGAAAAAATTCAATTTCCTCTTTAAAATTCATGTATTATTCCATGTGTTCTTGAAAGAATTCATTGTATTATAGCATGAGTCATAGCATTTTGTGTCATGTATACTTGAAAATTTACTAGAAAACCTGATTTAGTGTGAGCTATGAAGAATTAAAAACATGGGATGATGTTAGTAAGTTAGAAATAATGTTTGAGTTCAAATCCTGCAGAGCTTTTATACTGAGCAGTGGCTAGTCCAAAAATTTCTAGAAATTCTAAGGTTATTTTATGGCTTTGAAATTTTTATATGATAAACTAGACATGTCAAGGATTTCATAGAATTTTGAATAACTTAAAAATTTGAATTGTGTGATTTATAGTGCATTTTTGAAATTGCTAAAACGAAATTGAACTTCCTCTGTTTTGAAATAGAGCACAGGGAACGAATTTTATTTGGGGAACTTATTCTTTATAAGAACCCTTGATTGACATGCAAGATTTTGAATATGTTTCCTTTTGGATTGGAAAATTTTATGGCTTTTAAAGCTTTGTAGGAATTGTTATCATTTTTCAAATTTGAGTTTGGAAAACTGAGATTTTCAACTTTCATAGCAGACTAAGCGAACTAAATTGCTTTTGATTGACCTTAACTCAATAAAAAGTTGTGATTCTTGGTAAGATGACTTTTATATGTGTCTTTTATTAGATTGAAAAGTTTTGTGAAGATTTGATCATGGTTGAAGTCTATAGAATTTTTCAAAGTTGTACTGCTCAGTTGAAAGGCTTATAGATAAGATTTCTATGTGAACAAAACTAAGGGATTTCAAGGGGCGCTTAGCCTCATTTTGATCCCATAAATTTCATGGGATATTGTATCTGTGTTTATTTGATTTCTATGATATTTGGTTAGGATTGGGACAAGCATCCTCCTACTACAATTACTTAACCAACTATGTGTATAATGTTGAATTGTTAGCAAAGTCATTTTTAGTGGTTAAGTGTTTGCTAATCCTTAAGGAATGTGATGATTTCTGGGTGGAAATTAGGATTTCACGGTGAAGTGAATTAGGTAAGTAAGTTAAACTTGTTCTGAGGACACAATACACTTATTATTTATGTTATGAGATATGTGTGCCATGTGATTTTGTTGAATATCTATGTTAGGCTTATTTAAATTACTATGTTTTGATGGATACATAGCTTAATTTTGGGCTTGTGACTATGAGAATGAGATGTGAGGGCATGAATTGAACTGTGATGTGTTGAGGAAGTCTTATGAATTTGAGTATGTAACGGTATTAAATTATGCCTACGATTTTAGATATGTGCTAACATTGAATAATTCCTATGATTGTGGATATATACTAGCATAGAATTATGCCTATGGATAGCACTGAATTACGCCTATGATTTTGGTATGTTGTGCTAGCATTGAATAATGCCTATGATTGTGGATTATACTAGCATAGAATTATGCCTATGATTTTAAGGGTTGATAGCACTGAATTACGCCCATGATTTTGGTATGTTGGCATTGAATTGTGCCCATGACTTTGAAATGTGATTGTATGGAATTGTGCCTATGGTTTGATATGTGAATGGCATGGAATTATGCCTACGGCTTTGATATGTGATTGTCTAGAATTGTGCTTAAGGCCTTGATTTATGATGGCCTGGAAATGGGCATATGGCTTTTACATGTGACAGCATGAAAATTGTGTATATGAAAATGATATGTGAGAAACCATGAAAATGATGGTTCATTGCTATTGACTTGGGGACACTAAGCTCTAATTGAGCAATTGATAGCATAGGGGCCACCTTTTAAAGGTTTCAGAAACCACAAAATGTCACATGCGGACCGTTATGAGCAATTTCACAGGGGCCGCCTCTTGAAATTGTGTGAAGGCCACCTTTTAAGAGTTAAGGAGACCATAAAGTGCCACACGCAATGTAAAATATCACGTGCAGACCGTTTGATTTATAGCATGAGGGCCACCTCTTGAAGGTTATGAAAATCACAAAGTGCCACACACAATGCAAAGTGCCACATGTAGAATATTGTGGTTGATTGAGTGAGGGGAGGTCTGGATCATGTGTTTCCTAATGAAGGATTTTGTAGCATCGGCCCAGTATCGCCCAGATTGTCAGACTAGCCTCCAAATTTGTGATAATGTGTGATATGTGTCCCTAAGATTATATTGAATTGAGATGTGTGAATGCATGATATGATATGTGATGTGTTATGAAAGTGAATTGCATGCCAAAAACCTTGGGACACTGAATGTTGATTATGTGATTGAGGCATAGGGGTCAACTCTTGAAATTATATAGGGGTTACCTCTTGAAGGTTATGAGAAGCACAAAGTGCCACATGCGAATTTATGATTGATTGAATGAGGGGGGGTCTGAACCATGTGTTTCCTTACGTAAGATTCGGTAGCATGGGTCTAATATCGCTCGGATTGTCAAACTAGCCTCAAACTTATGATAAAATGTGATGTGTGTGTCCCTAAGGTTACATGGAAATGGAATAAGCGCACATGTGTATGAGTGATAAGAATGGCTTGAGAAAGACATATATGAAATGAAATAAGTGCATGTGCACATGTATAAGTAATGAAATGGCCTGAGAAAGACATATATGAAATTAAATTTATGAATGTGTGGGGTGTAAGGGTGAAAATGGTCTAAGAATGATAGGCAGAACAAAGAACTGGCGTAGGCGCGTGAGTGAAATTGCGTAGGAGTGCCACCTTAACTGACATAAAAGGTTCTAGACAGAAGTTTGGTGCACGCGCACAAACCTTGGGGCGCAGCGGCCCAACTCTAAAATTCTGAAAATAGTACAAACCAAAAACCTTGCCAAGAGCGTGATCTCTGTAAATTGAATACTATTTTTCTAACTTCAATAGCAAGAAACCTGTTATTTATGTTATAAGAAATGAACGTAACAACATGCTATATTTGGTTTTCAGTTAATTGACTATTGTTAATGCCTTCAATTAGCTTACTTCCTGAGTTATCACTCATTAGTTTATTAGTGACTTAGGTGACAGATAGTTTGAGATGAGATAGAGGATTTTGCCATGGCAACGACGAAGTTCCATTGTCAACTATAGACAGTTGCAATATCATTTTGTGGTGTTCATTGTTTTGAACAAATGTTTGTAGTTGCATTCTGAATCTTTAGGAATTGGGGTGTGACAACCCTTATATGTAGGGAAGCTCTTGATGCAAAGAGAGGTGGTGCAGAGAAAGCTGAGGCAGCAGACAAAAGGCAGAAAGCCCTTGTATGTAGAGAGTTCTTGGTATACAGAAAAAAGGTGGTGCAAAGAAAGGTCAGAGAAAATGCTTTAAGGAAGAAGCAAAAGAAAGACTAGACAAAAAACTCTAGGAAAGTGTAGAAAGTGCATGAGAATTGTGTGTGAGTGATGTAAGCTAAAACAGAGTGTTTGTAAGCTGAAAAAGAGAGCTTAGAGTGGTTCTAAGTTGAGAGTGCAGTGAGGAGAGTATGTAAACTGAATTCTCTCTTGTGTATTCATTTCCTATCTCTCCTGTGGAGTAGATCATGGATCGAACCATGTAAATTGTGTTGCGTTCTTGTTTCATTTTCTGCACTTAATTTTCAGTTTTACGCTCGCATGACAGCATAGAAAATTTCCAAATATTTTGCATTAAAAATCAGCCCACTCTTGCAGCAAATTATCTCCAGGTTTCATCACAAAAACAAAGCACTTAAGGCGACAAAGGTTTTGTCTTTATATAGAGATGCTGAGTAAAAGTTGAAATCTTAATTGAAGCTAATAATTTGATCAATTTGGTCAATTCATTCTATTGATCATATATGTTATTTAATTAAAAAAAATCAATTGGATTGAATTAGTTATAGGAATCTTTTCATTTCGTTTTGGAAATTTGATACCAATGAATCAAAATTATTTTAATTACCAAAAAAGGAATGAATTTGTTTTACTTAACAAAATCAATGATTAACAAAAGAGCAATGCTGCAACTATAACCCACTTATAATCTAAGTTTTCAAAAATTTATTGGAGGAAAAAAAATGAAGAAAAAAATTACATCTCCAATAGGATTTTGCTCAGATTGTAGGGAGATTTAATTGTAAATGGGTTGTAGGTATATTATTATTCTTAGCGAGTGAAATAAACCAAATGATTAGTGGAGAAAAATTATTATAAATGGAGGATAATATCTAAAAATACAAGTGGAATCATGTTATTGGAATTAATAATTAATTGTTTTGTTTTTCTTTCTTGTCACGTCCTATACATCCTAACTTGCTGTTATTTATTTGAATTAATAGTGTGATGATCGATGTTGATCAAACCGGGTTATAGTAAAATATTGGGTTAATCATACAGAACCCCCATAGGTTTCGGCTTAATTTCGTCGATATTCACTGTTTACCACTTTTCATCATCGGGTACCCCTGACATTTTCAAAATTCATCATAGAGACTCCTTCCGTTAGATTTTTCGTTAAATGACATTAGATTACATCTAATATGAGTTATTTTACCTAAATACCCCTAACTGCAAATTCCATCCATTATAAAAATTTTTGTTGGAAATTAGTTGAAAGAAATGCAATGGAGGGACTCGAACCCAAAACTCTAAGCTATCACAAAGACTCCCAACCAATAGACCAAACAAATTTTTTATGGCTAAAGGAAAAAAATATATTTAAATAATAGAGCTTCTTATTATAATAATCAAACATCCAAATCTCATATCTCATTTATAGTGAGTAGAGGAACCATAAATTTATTAATTTATTTTTATTTAATATTTATTTTAATATATTTTTATCTTTATTTTAAGTTATTAATTCTTACTAATAAATTTATTAATTTATTTTAAAAAATTGATTAAAACTTATAATTAATTTTAATCAATTATAAATTGAATAAGAGGAACCATAAATTTATCAATTTATTTTTGTTTAATTTTTTAATATAAATTTTTTAATTTATTTTTGTTTAATTTCTATTTTAATCTAAATTTATAATTTATTTTTGTTTGATATTTATTTTAATATATTTTTATTTTTATGTATTAATTCTTATTAATAAATTTATTAATTTATTTTAATAAAGTAATTAAAATGTATAAATGTATAATTAATTCTAATCAATTATAAATTAAATAATTGATTAAGCATTAAGAGAACTTATGGAAAGCAAGAAAGTTTTAACAAAAAAAATGTTTGGCCTAGTGGTCGGGAATCTTTATGTTACACACAATGTTTATTATTTATTATACTGATTTTTTAATGAATTATCGTGGGTTGAATACCCTCAGCTTTTGGCTTAATTTCTAGCTTAACCTTGTTGTTAACTCTATACATAAATATATTGTAGCCTGGAGGTGAGCATACCATGTAGAAGATAGGAGGTCTTAAGTTTGAATGCTAACAATGTAAAATTTAGTTTATTTCATATATAATTGATTGTGCATAATCTATAACTTAAACATATATTGTTGTTGACTTTAAACAAAAATATCTTGTAGCCAGGTGATAGAACAAACCCTTTAAAATCTAGGAGGTCTCGAGTTCGAATCATAACATTGTAAAATTTATTAAAAATGGATGAAATTAAGCCAAACAGGGGGGTGTTTTTGTGATCAGCCCATAAAATATTTTTATTGTTTCCTTAATTAGATAGAGACTATATATATTCTAGAAAACTATTCTATGCATTCTCAAGTCTCTCCTTATAGTTTTATTTGTAGGCCTGCCATTGATGATAGGGACAGATAGAAGAGAGAGCAATTTAGATTATTTGTGTCAAAATTCAAACCTTTAGATTTCATAGATTCATGAGTAAACATTTATAAAATTAATCATGAGCTTCATTAATCAATTTTGTCTTTCAAAATTGATCATGAATCAATTTATATATGATTCTTGAAAAAGTAATCAAATTAATAAATGAAACAGATAAACAAAATTAATCTTATTTTACCAAGATTTTAATGATTTTAATCAAGACACATATCATGTCATCATGATAATGTTTGAACAAACATTTAGGGTCCGTTTGTTTATCACCACTTATCACTTAACACTTTTAAGTGTTTAGATTTAAGTCTTAAAATTTTTGTTTGTTTTTCTATTTAGCACTTATTTTAAGTGATAAATCACTTAATTGAAAAAGTGAAAATGCATCACTTTTTCTAACCACTATTGTTTAAATGAGGTGTTAAAAATTTTATGACATAAATATCCCTACATATTAAAATAATATAAATTTTATCAAATTTTCTAATAATTATTGTCTAAATAAGGTGTTAAAAATTTTATCCCATAAATATGAATATATATTAAAATAATATAAATTTTATTAAATTTTTATTTAAGAATATTATTTTAATTTATTAAAAGGTACAATTTTGGTATATTTGTGATTGTTTTAGTATTTATTATCAAATTATTATATTATTTATTACTATATTTATAATTACTACATCAAAATATGATAAATATTTTTTATAATTGGTAAAATTTCATTTATTTCTATTAATATTTCAAATTAATTAGTTAATAATATGTTGAATAATAACTATTAAAAAATTTGATATCATTATAAATAGCGAGTTTTAAACTAGACAATATATTTGATAAAAGTTTATTAAATATTATAGGGACAGTTTTATTAAAACTTCAAAAGTTATTTATTAGATTGATAAGAACATTTTATTTTATTTAATAGTGTAAATTTAAAGTAAAAATTAATATTTAATATTGTCAATTAAAAGATCATATTTGTTTTTTTTTCTTTTTAAGTTTATGAAATGGAAAACACTTTAATTAATAGAATTATTTTTTTATGATTCAAAATATGGTCAGCAAAATATAATGGATAAAATACTACTCTTACAATTTTTTTTATACAAATTGATATGGCTTAAACTTGATCTAATTATTGGAGGAATGAATTTTAAAAATTGATAATATTAATGATATAATAGTTTTACAATAATATCATATGAGTTTATATAATATAATATAATATTAAATATTTAAATGAAAAAGAATTTTATTTAATTTTAGTTAATAATTATTTTTTGAAGGTTGTAAGAAATATAATATTAATTATTTAAATAAAAAAGAATTTTGACTTAATTTTATTAACTATTTAATTTTTAAATGATTGTATAAATATAAGTATAAACATTGTACATTTTAATAAGGATAAAAAAGTCACATTAAAGGTAAAATATTCTCTTACCACTTTTTTTAAGTGGTATCTAAAAAAGTAAACAAACATTCTATTAAGTGGTGTAAATTAAGTTCTAAAGAGTGTTTAGATCTAAAAAGTGTTAAGTGGTTGAAACAAACACCACCTTAATTTCTTCAAAGCCACAACCTATAAACTCAAAGTTCAACAGTATTGAAATATAAAACTAATATTAAGCTTACACTTATTAACATGGTACTAGAAGCCTTTAACCCAATGATCTAAGGTTCAAGTTTTTGAATCCCCCCACTATAAATTAAAAAAGAAATTGTTGTTGAATTTTATTCACTAATTTAATAACTTTAAATTTAATTATTTGATTAGTTTTTGAGTAAAAATAGTGGAAAATAATGTGTTGTTTAGTTTAATTGTAGATTTTAGGAAATCAAATCTAATTTTTGAGAAAGCACATCAAAAACAGGAGTCAAAGGGTTTAAAGTGAAAACTTTCAAGATTTCAAAATCAGTAAAGTTGCGCTCTAGCAGAAGACGGGTGATGCAGTGGTGCAAGTTCCAGCAAAACAGAATAAAAGTCAGAGGTATTGCGCTCCTATTCAACCTCAAGCCACGTGCCTGCACAAGTTCGAATCTAGAAAGTTTTAGAAATCCTATTTCAACTAGGATTTAGATCTCTTCTCATATAGAGTATAACTAGGCATATTTTAGGTCTTAGCTACAGATGGATAGAAGTCATTAGAGGTGCTTTGAAGACCAAGAAATCAGACTACAACTGTTGGGGGCACGAATCAAGATTGAATCTTTAAGGAGACTTCAAATTTCTAGTTCTTTTTCCTCTCTTTGTACTCAATGATCTCAATTCAATTTTGTGTTATTTCTTTTTACATTATGAACTAAGTTTCTTTTTCTAGGGTTAGGATGTAGCCAAGTTTGATACTTTAATTATTTTAATTCAATATATTGATGTTTATTCAATCCTTGTTGAGTGAGTTAATCATATGGTTAATGCTTTTGATTGTCTGATCAACTATTGTATGAACTGAGATATAAATTAAACTGAGAAGTTGATTAATGTTAGTTCATGGTTGATTTGCCATAAATTAACATAAGATAAAGATATGATTTTGATTTGTACAATCGTGTGTGATTTCATGTGTCTAATGGATATTTATAGATTATTAGATGAGACAGAGATGTGATTCTTCCTATAATAAAACATTGTTGTTGCTTGAGAAAGAATAAAAGATATTTTAATAAAATTGGTTGTCAAAAAGCGAATAAACATTGACTTATTTGGGAAAAACCGCGGGACCGTAATCCGATATATAAAATCCACTGTAAAAAATAATGAGTTACACCAAGTTCATGTCTCCAAAAGAAATGTTAGAGGCTCATCAGATTAACTATATATATCAGGACATTAACATCTTAGTTTCCAACTTAATATCATCACCACAAAGTGGATTCCCAAAACACCAAATAATAAACAAAAAAGGAAAAAAAGTATGGTTGAGTTTGAGTCAAAACAATTTGAACATCCAACCATCGTTCCAAAAATTGGAACCTTTGTGTTACGAACCGCCCAATTTACTTGTTAGAGATAGCCCAAATATGCAAAAAGGCTTGGCCTTGCTTCTAGAAAGCTTGCAAGCCCAAGTCCAAGCCCATCTTCTAGAATTCTCTAGCAAGATAAGAATTATCTCTTGTATGTATATCTAGATAATTTAGTAGATAATACTCTCTTGTACATATCTAGATAATATAGTAGATGAGAGTGAATTAGGACCCTTAGATGCATTAGATCTTAGCCATTCATTTGAGAGATGGTTTAGTATAAATACCTCTCAAATGCTCATTTGTAAAGCAATCCAAGCATTCAAGCAAAGTTATAAGCAAGCATTCTTGTGTAATACAAAGCTCTTTTGCTTAGCAATACTTGTCTCCATCTTCCATCTCTTCTCTTCTTACCTACAAAGCTCTTTGGCTCAATGATCCTCTTTCTACTTAAGTGAGAAGGCAATCACTAGGCTTACTTAGCGGCTTTTGAGTTCAAGTTGTCTAAGTGTCGCACGAGCGTACTGCGCAAACCTCTAAGCTCATGACATTTGGCTCCTAAACTCTCTTTCTTGGCTCTGCACTCTCTTTTTTATTCGTTTTTGCATGACCTCCCTTTATTCTCTTTTTCACCGGGCTTTTGTCTCTCTTTTTGGATTTCTTGTTGTTTCGGTTAGGCCCACATAAGGTGGACTCAACACTCATGCATTGCAACTTGATAGTCTCTCAATGGTATCCAATTCTTTGGCTTATAGGATAATCAGCAGAATTGCACATAAGGCACAAGAAATTAACTAAGAATAATTAAAATTTGGAAGACTCCAAGAGTGACTTAGAAATAGTTTCTTGATATGAAATAAAACAGAGGCTTCATTCACGAACTATATTTATTCAATTTACTCTCTTTCTTTCAATAAACTTATAACTAATAATCTTTTATTCATTTTTATTCATATGATATCAAATGCACTTCGCATTCATAATAATCGATTTGGAGAGATTGAAGACCTGCTGCAGCCGTAAAAATTTATTACAATCGAAACAAAAAGTAAATTAAATCATTTACTCTCCAAATATGTAAAATTTAAAAAACAATTATACATCCTACATATAAAGGAGTTGTCCACGTTCTAGTACATATTACCTTAAATATAAAATTTAACAAATGACAATCCTTAATGGTTCAGAATTACATTTTGGTGTACCTAAGCATCATTTAATGCAGAATATACATCATGCTTCCAAGCAGTCATACTTATGGGAGTAACTAGGGTACAGCCGATCTACCCATGTTTTACTCTTTTTATTCACCGCCCCCGCACCACCCAACCCACCCCCCCCCCCCCACCCCGGCCCCGCCCGCCCCCCGTTTACCACTCTTCCTCAATATTTGCTACCTTTTTTTTTTTTTTTTGCAAACAGTAACTGCTGTATCCATACATTTCTAGACTGTAGCATGACACTTACACGTACCATATTGCAGATGACTTTCTGAACAGACAGACATAAAAAAAAGGATTTCTGTAAACTAATTGTTCACATTGGAAGAAACAAAACAATCCAAGAAAGAAATTTGGGTTACTTACTAAGGGCAATTGTACCTGCAAAGTTGAGGAAACACTTGGGATAAGAAAGAAATTTGGCTTACCATACAAAATGCCTGCACCTGTGTACACAAATGTATGACTTGAAATGGATCAAAATAGAAACAAGCCTGAAAGACGGTAGAGAGACGATATGAAAGAGAACAAATAGAAGTCGTAGTAATTGATGAAAGAATGAGATAAGAACATAGATCTACAAACAATTTTTCGTGGTGGATAACTAGATATTCTTGGAAACAATTATAGCCTTTAGACAATGAGTGATCATAGCCAACCCTCCCTTCTGTTATCTCGACTTCATTCCCCCAAAACTAACTTTCTAGACGAAAATTTGACAAAATATTAGAAATCAACCTAATAAATGTTAGAAATAACATAACGTCAAATAATTGTAATACTGTAAATGAGCATATTGAAAGGTTTATATATGAAATAGGCTGAACAACATGGTATGATAGTAGATTCACTGCATCTAGCTTTCAAAAACTCAGAATAGATTATTTTGGCCCAAAATGCTTCTCCATTGTGTAGAAGTAAAAGATTCCACTCTGCCTATCTAGTGAATCATGTGGTCAACTCAGTTTTTGCTGCATAAAGATTAATTGCAAAACTGGGAAGAACCATTTCAGTTGACAAAATTCAAAACAAAAAATGACAATTAACACTATTATACGGCTTAAAAACTCAGTTTATTTTTATTTGTATTTTTAATTCACAATTCCCTCTATATTATCCTGTAGTAAAAGATGATATTAACTAGAGAATAGATAAGAACCTTTAATTATATATTTTAAGGGACAGAGTACGAGGTGTTGCGTGTTTAATCGATGCTTTATGGAAGAACAGGAGTCTATAAATAAAAATGGTTACGGTATGGTCAAACAAAAGTTTCCTACGTATCATTCTTGTAAAAAGGACTCTCTAACACACTACTAGCAATATATCTTTTTCAAACAAAGTATTTAAATTGGGATAATTTTTTTTCCTTCCATTGCAAGTAATGTGATTATGTGAGAGTAAAAACCAACCGCATTGTTCTCATGATCATTAAGCTTAAGATGCCTCCAAGTGGGTAAAAAGCATTGACCAGATTTCGTCATTGAGTGTGCACAGAATTTTAGGTGGATCGGAAAAGAGAATGAAGGCTCTTTAAGGCTTTCCCCTACAATCCATTGTCATAGCTGGATAGATCTGTTGGGCCCTTGTACTCAATAAGCTCCAGCTTCTCAAATGAAACAAGAGTCACGTACATCTGACACGATTTTGCTTGCATTCCTAAGCAACAGAATTCTGGCAGTCAGTTTTCTCAAAATATCAATTTCATTTAAGTAAATGGAAGAACATAGAAAAGGGGGAAAAAACAGAGGGGATTTTTATTACCATTTAGCTGCTATTGGTTTTGTTTATTGACAGAGTACTGCAGATGCAAAAAACTCTTGAGCTACTAATGTTTTGCTCCAATAGCAGTTTGCATACTTAGTAAAAACACAAACATAAGACAGTTTGTGGATAAGAATTAGTAACAAAGCAATTGGAAAAATTTTATGTGCAAGTATGTACCTTCTAATTTGATGCAAATAAATTGCAATCCATTGTAGCACTTCATACTCAGGAGGGTACTTCACAGAATATGACGGGTGTGAATTAATTAATTAATAAGGAACAATGAAGAGGGATGATAATAAGATGTAGTTATGAACATGCTGAAGTAGAGGGCCTTTCATTAGAAATTAGTTTGTATATGTTAGTTTTCACAGTGTATGGATAGTTACCACAGATGTAACTGAAACAGTTAAGAATAATGGAATAGAAAGTTTTATATGGTTGGGCTATCACTCAGCCTACATTCACGAGAAAGAAGAGTTGCAATCCAATATGTTGTATGTGTTTACAGGGACGGAGCCAGCATAGGCCCAGCAGGGGCAATTGCCCCTTCTGGGCCAAAGGACAAAAATTAAAATTTTTTTTTCAATTATTAGAAATGTATATTGTTATAAATGTACATGTGTATATATATTTTTATTTACATCTTATTTATCAAACACAATTTTTTTTATATTTTCTTCATCATCACTTATTAATTTGATTTGTCTCTATTATTTTCATTTTTAACAAGATAATATCCTTTTGAATTAATAAGTTTAAAATTTTATTTAATTATATTATTAATTATTTTATTTTATCATTTCTCTTGTAATTAGAACTTGAAATTGATATGATAAATATTATTTTATATCCCAAATAATGTTGACTAAAATATTATAAATTTTTTAAATTTACAATTATATTTTATTTATATTAATTTATTTTCTTTTATTATTGTTTAATTTTGCCCCCTCTAGAAATAATTTTTGGCTCCGTCTCTGTGTGTTTACACTCGACTTAGGACTCTTTGCAATAGTAACCACCTACTCACTCACTAACCTAATCTATGTAAACTTGATCACCCTTGATCACAGCTAAAGTCCTTTGCACACTCTTCTTATGTTGCATTTCACAAACACATCAGACTTAACTATAACAGTTTAGTCAGATATAACCACAATAACTATTACAAAATCATGTAATCACTCAACTCTCTTAAGCGTATACGACTCAATAACTCTCACAAATCAGATCTATGCATATACTCAACACATATGAGTCAGACACAATATAAAGTAACTCAATCATAAAGATTTTATAATGAAGATTATGAAAAATAAAGACACTCAAGTGCTCTCAACGTTTCTGCACATACACCACTCTATCTACACTATCGTTAAGCCTTAAGTGCTTCCTTTTTTATAGCCTACGTGAATAGCTATATTATTTATGTAATTAACAATCCTAATCATCATTAAAGTCCTGCAAAATTAAAATAGGATGATTGAATAAGCTATAGAAAAGCATATCACAATATCCTAATCCAAATAGGAAATTTGGATCAACTAAAATACTAAGCCAATTAGGATAAGTATCACAAGCCTTCCAATTCTAAAAGCTTTCCAATAATTAAATCTTTTCCCAAAATAAATTTCTCATAATGCATTACGAAAAAGAATATTAAACAAGTTTTTATCACAAGTTGACAAAAATAAATTTTAATAACATGCATGAAACTTGCCACGTGTCACATTGACACTAACAATATATAGGAGCCCTCTTTCTGAATCCACCATCACCAAGTCGAATGTTCAAGATGTGAGCAATCTTTGCCCAATCGGCACTAATGTTGTTTCTTAATCTTTTAGAAAATTGAGAATAGCAATTGATTTCCAATAGTTGTATTTACAATGCTTTTGGAAGAACCATCAATTTAATGCAATGACTAATGCAGAGATGGTATAGAGTGGTAACATGTTTAAGCCCTTTTTGAAGATAGACCAGATCAAGAATGTGAAAAATATGTATAGCATGTAGGCACGTAAAATGTGCCCATTGCTTTTCATGCACATTATTGAGTAGATAAAATTTGTCCTAGTTTCCAATTTCTAGATACTGTAATTTAGAGAAAGGGACAAAATAGGTGGAAGCAGTTGATGATGGTATACTATTTATAGACATCATTGTTTGATAGAATGACACATGTTCTTTTTGTTGTCTAAAACTAACTCTCAATATCTTGATACCCTTTAATAAGTCGACGTTAGTGCTAAATAGTATCGGTCGGTCTATCAAACACTAACCCATAATGAGAAAAAAGATGCTTATAAGATTAAGTCTGCCGATACAGGGTCATAACATCTAAATTTTTGAAGAATGACCAATTTTCAACAGGCCCCTTAATTTAGATTAAAATCTATACTTCCTTCCATTTTTTAAGTTATAATATCCATAAAACATCTTTTGAGGGCAAAATTACCCTTTCATATATCACGTTTTATCTTCTACTCTTTTATCATATTCTTCTTTCTATCTTTATCTACTTTTTTCTTCTTTGATTCATAGATCATTAATACAATAGGAAACACTTAATCTTTCTTTAATTACTTTATACCGTTAAAAATATAAAAAATCTAGAAAATTAAAATTTACAGTTAAAATGGACAATACTGAATTAAGAGATGCGATGTTATTTAGATTTCAATATGTGAATCTTTTTTTGCAAGACAACGTTTGACTACTATCTTATGCGTTGAGTAAGATGTGCAAGACAATTTTCTTACATATCGATTGAGATAATGGTCTTGCATGTCAAGTGAGATAGTTGTTTTGTGTCAAGTACAGCTACAGGATTTAAAATATAGATTCATGAATTTCTAATAAAGTCATTAAGAAGAATTAAGAGATGAAGAAAATAAAGAAGGATTGTGAAAAGAAGTAGAAGACGAAGAAAGAAAAAAAAAAGGAGCAGTTAGAGAACAAAAGAAAATCCATGAGTAGAATATTGTCTAGGTGTATTTTTATTAGCAAAGAACACAGTCTTTTTATTTTCCAAGATACATAATTTTATTAATATTCAGGAACCAGTAGATCAGTCAAAGCTTGGATAATATCTCAGTTGGTTTGGTGACATATGAATCCTCCAATTCTCCTTTAGTCATTGTCTTCAATTCTTCTTGAAACCTCTCCATACTTGATTTCGGTAAGCACAATGGCACTAGAACCCCATCCTCCCCATCTCTACTTTTGCATTTCAGACAGAAGGTGATGTGTAAATTAGCCCCAATCGTTCCAGCATACACAGGCTCACCCCACCCAAAATCAAGCTCTGTCAACCCTATTTTGGTTATATCAGAAACAATCAAGTTTTCCATCGTCGTAAACCAGCTGGGTCGTCCCTTGGTCACCATAAGATCTGCCACAGACTTTATATATTCTCCACTCATTTGAGCCTTTGCTTTCCTCACTAACTCCAAGGCATATCCCAATGGGCTTTTGTACAACAATTCAGCCTTTGAACATGCAGTTGGGAGTGCAAATGCGTTGCCATAGTACCCCTTTGGAAGATCAAACTTATAACGCTTACTTCGCACATTATTCATACAAGAGAAACGAACAATCTGGTCAGGGTCAAGTTGAAGTGCCGCAGTTCGACATTTCCATACACAAGCTGTAAGCAAGTCAAATGTCGAACAGTTTCTAAGATGTAGGGGAAGCTGGTTGCGCAATGATGATATCTCTTGAGGGCCGAAGTAGAATGATTTGTGGTCTAAATCATCAGGGTTTGTGGATCCTAGAGTGTCTTTGGTGTCATCTACTTGTTCATATTCAGTGTGGATACATGTTACGTGTGGGGGATGTCTAGCATCCAAGACCTCTCGTTGCCAAACCGGTATTATGGATGGTGTATGTGCACCCTGCACAATCTCCGCCATTGTTTTCAAGAATTGCATGAAACCAAAGCCGTCGCACATCGTGTGGTTAAAGCGCAATGCGAGAATGAATCCTCCGCATGTTAACCGAGTCACCTATATATAACTGAAAAAGTTAATTAAGCATTAAGATGATAAATTGAGCAAAATTTCTTTCTAAAATTTCTTTAACATATATAGAAATATCTTAGGAATTTCATAAATATGGAATCATCGACTGAGACCAAAAAAGTAGCGGCATACAAATTTGTCAATAAATCGAAGTTTTCTCTGAGACTATTAAACTTGTTTAGATAAAATAACTCACTTGCATGAGCAACAGTGGGCAACCAATGATGACATCAAAGCCTGGCACATTGGACAGAACTTCATTTAAGTAGGGAAATGGTGGCCGTATAACTTCGCCAAGCTCATCAATCGTGACATTAGCTTCAGCCTTAATAAACAAGACCCCTTCACTGTTGCAGTCCACCAGAAGCTTTCTATTTGGCCCTTCTCTGAGCCTTCCAGCTAAAGGGTAGTAAAACACAAGTGTTTTACTCAATGCTTCTCTAAAAACCTTAATAGGGTCTTTTGCACCTGCCGCTTTCGTCGAAGTAGTATTCCTGTAAAAGAATATCACTGGAATTTGAATCCTGAGGCCTTCTTGGTCATCTATATCTGAAAGTCGCTTTACTTCATGAGGTGTTGCCGTGGCTGGAACTATAAGTTCTGGGGCTTCACGTTTTACTGAGAAAACTCGAGATACCATTCTCTTAATTGATCAGTTTATTAATCTCTTGAGTAAATCTAGTTAGCTCAACGGTACAACTGCATATCCCCTCCAAGCTGTTTCATTTATATATAACTCAATCGGGCGAGTTTTGAGGAAATTAAGACAGGCTAAAAGCCTAAATAATTAAATAATCTTGTGAGATATGTGATTGATTTGCCTAACAATTTAAGTCAAAACTTCATCACCATAATTTGAAAAGTCAAGCTAAGTGTGAATTCATAGTTAGAAATTATAAATACTACACTGAATGCACTGAGACGACTTAAAATTGAACTTCAATAGGTGGAATTCATTATTGCATGCTGCGCTGGTGGTCTTTCTTGAGAGATAGAAGGCACTGTACGTAGCCTATGAAGACTACTCAGCGTGCATCAAATTCAAATGTTCACATGAATATTCAAGCCATTTCGTCCATAAATAACTTTAAAAGTCAAATCAACCGTACATAGAAGTAAGTTTGAGTAAGTAATTACAGATAATTATAGGACAATGAAATGCGTCAACACGTTATACACGGATGCTAATATTACTTTTATTGCGAAACCTTCTCGTAACATGTAAAACACGTTGCCATTCATTTTTTTCAAAACATATATTTAAATGTGTTGACCTCCACCACTCCACTTAACGTATGCTGAATACTACTTCACTTAATTCATTTATCACACCACCATTATTAATGGCGGGGTGTTTGGGCATTTAATTGTTGAAAACCTTTCTTATCCAGCCCTACACATGAATAATATACATGGCATCTTTCTTTCTTCTCTCAATTTTATTTAGTTTCAAATGTTCCCACGCCCTTTTTCTCTCTCCCATTTTCTTATACTTTATTTACTTGATTTTCGCTTTCACACGGTTCCACCGCCGCTCTCGTCTCTTCTGGCCTTTCCTTCATATATTATGATAATACATCATTATAGAAGTCCAATATAAACCAAATTATTGTCTCAAACCGTAAGCTAATACCCAACAATTTTTATCTTTAAATTACAACAAAATGCAATTTTTTTCTTTTATTTTGAAATACCTTATTTTATAAATATACACAATTACTATATAAATAAATCAATAAAACCCAATAATAAATATAGCATTTAGGTAGAGACGGAGTCAGAAATTGTTTCTAAAAAGGGTAAAATTGAACAATAATAAAAAAGATAAATTAATATAAGTAAATATAACTATAAATTTAGAAAAAAGTTTATAATATTTCCATTCAACATTATTTGAAAGACATAAATTCAAGTTTATCATATCAAAAGAGAAATAATAAAGCAAAATAACTAAGTAAAATATTAAATTTATTAATTTGAAAGCAACTTATCTTTAAAAAGAAAATAATAAAACAAATTAATGAGTGATGATGGAAAGAATATAAAGAATTTTGTTTAATAAAAAATTTAAACAATAATTTATATATATATAAAACAATGTGCTTTCATAATTAATTAAAAGCAAATAAAAGAATATTTTATTTTTTTTCCTTGGCCTAAAAGGGGCAATTGCCCCTTCTAGTTGCCGCTGCTGGCTCAGTCCCTAAATAAAAGTTACATTTATATTAACAAAGATTTATCATAATACTAAAAGTACAAGTACTTGTTTATATGGAATGGAATCCTAAATGACTTACAGTGTAATAATCCAAAATACTATGTAAAGTGAGAGGAGCACACAATTTTGCCACTGAATTGAATGCGTTGAGAGGTTCTTGTTAGTTGTTATGTGTCAAGTCTAATTATAGAGATGTTCGAACATGTCTCACGTGAATACTCGACGTTTTAAAATTTAATTAAGGTTATTACAATATTTGTATAACATTAAATATTGCAATTAATTATTAATTAAATTTATATATTATTTATATAAGAATTAGGATAAATTGATTTCAAGAACTCTTATCAAATTAGGACATAATTTTCAAAATTTGACCTGATGATTGTTTTGGCTGTGCTTCTACCTCAGCATCATGAGGTGCTGCTCGATCGGATAGTTTCCATTGAATCCTTGAGCTTTCCAAGCTCAACTTGAACTCCTTGGGCCAATTCAATTTCTCTGAAGACTTGAGATCCCAACACTTCCAAGAGTCTGCCGATGGTGTCAAATAGAATTCCTTCTGCCATTTCTTTTTAGTTGCAGCTATTTTAATAAAAGCTTGTTCTGTGATGATTGTGAGATGATAATTATATTGAGCAATGTAAGAGCCCAACGTTTATAGTGAAATTAAATTAATTGCTGCTCAAAACTTGGTGGAAATTGCTTTTGGAAATAAAAAACTATACAAGGAAAAGTATCCAACCAAAAGAAAAGTATCCAACCAAAGTACTTAAGGATGCACATCTTTTGTTTTTATATACAGATTTGTAAATGAAACTGAAATGATTCGTAAAACTAATTGGTTCAGTTAATTAATTTAATCTTAATTAATGTTAACTTGATGGATCTCTTCAATTCAATTCATTGAATCTTATATATTTAATTCAAAGTTCAGTTGAATTGATGAATTGGGGTTATAGAATCTTTTTTATTTGTTTTTGGAAAATTTAATTTAAACCAACCAAAATGATTTTAATTACCAAAAAGGGAATGAAATCATTAAAATTAAGAAATTAAATGATTGATAAAAATGATTAATAAACTAAGCCAAATATTTAGTGGAGAAAAGTTTTTCCAAGTTCTTATTAATGAGGATAATATCTCAATTGTCAAATGCACTTGGAATATTGCATGTTGTTTAAACTCATCAATTTTTTTTCCCTTCTTGTCATATATATTCTAGCTAGCTATAGTTGTTACGTATGTGAATAGTGTGATGATGTTGATTAATTAGTTAAATATTGATTCTTGTCTTAATTAGAGAAAGAGTGCAAGATAATATATTATTCTAAATAATATTATATATATTTTTAAGTGTCTCTTTTAACATAAATTTCTAGGTCTATCATTGATGAAAGAGCCAAATAGAATACAGCAGTTTACATTATCCTTGTCAATATTCAAACCTTGGATTTCAAAGATTCATGAATAAACATTTATAAATTCATGAACTACATTGATCAATTTTTAATTCCAAATTGACCATGAATAAACTTATGATTCCTGGAAAAGCAATCAAATTAGTTGATGAAACACTTACATGAATCTTATTTTATCAAGATTTTAAAAAATTTTATAAGATACATCATGATAATATTTTGAAGACGCACATTTCATTTCTTCAAAGCCACAACCTATGAACTCAAAGAGTTCAGCAGACGCTGGCGTTGATGACAATACAAAGATCCAAGGTTACCTAATTGATCAAACTAATTTTGTGTTTTCATATCTTAGTCAAATATTGCGGTTCTTTCCCTTTGTGTCAGGCCCACATGAGGTGGAATCAACACAAAATGCAACTTCCTAGGAGTCTCTGAGGAGTAGATCAGTGGCATGGTTGAAGATTGGTCAACAGCCTCAATCCATGTGGCATTCCAGTCAAAGAAGAACAATTTTTAATCATAGGACATCTAAGGCCCACCACTTTACCGACATCTCCGATCTCCTGGCAATTTCTCCGGTGAACGACAATTAATGAGTCTTAGTATTTGCAAATTTTCTAATCTTGATATTGAACTAGGTAATTCTCTAAGGAGTGATAATATTCATATAAACTACTTATACAAACTCACATATATAAACTGATGTGGTATTCCTATATGATCGTCACATCACTAATGTTAATTAATGTCATTTATTATTAATATATATTTTTCAAATCATTATATTTATTTATCAAATTATATCATGGCACGTCAGTTTGTATAGATGAGTTTGTATAAGTAGTTTGTAAGAGTAGCATTACTCTTCTTAATATGCTAAATACTTGATAAGTCGAGATAACGTAAATGCTTCAATTTGCCAATAGAATTTGGCAACTTTTCAATATTTGATTTACCCCAATTCATTGTACATAAGCATCTAAAGCTTGTTATGATATTACTAATATTGGACTAATTCAAATCGTCACAAACACATAAATCGCTTAGAAAAAAAAGTGTTCTTATATTATTTGCTCTAAGCAATGAAGCAAGAATTTTCCATGATGAATCTAACGTGTAAGAATCAAATGAAATGTGACGTGTCATTTCTTCAACATTTGTTGCATCCAGCTTTCCTAAAACACACTCAGGTCCAGCTACTAATGTTGCTAGGTCATGCATAAGATCATGCATCTTACACGATCCCAAGGTGCCCCATCCATCAAATTCTATATCTTTGGAAGAATGACCTTGAAAGTAAATACATAAAATAATCATTGCCAACATCTTTTGGACTTTAATTTATTCTTGATGTTCAAGTGTGAAGGTAGATGACTGTAACTGAGTTGAAGTTCTAGTAAAATATCATTTTCTTCTTGATCTACCTTCAGCATTTCATCTTCCAAGAAACTTGACCATTAAGCTTCCATACTATTGTAGTAGAGTAAGCGTGCTATTGTCCTCATACCTAGAGGAACTCCAACACACTTAGCTACAATGCACTTCCCTATTTGTATAAGATTTGAAACCTTTTGGTTCTATTCCATGCTCAAATTCCACTTGTGTAAACAAGAACCAAGGTTCAGCTTCATTTAGCCTTTTCAAATCGTGAGATGGAACTATACTAGTAAGTCGAGGAAATTGTTGACTACAAGTAGTCACTAGTATCTTACTTCCTTTCATATCATTCATCAATAAAGTTTTTAACTTGAGCCATTTTTCTCTATTCTCATTCCATATATCATCCAAAATTAGTACATATTTTTTTTTTCCATGAATTTCTTTCCCAAGCCTTTCTTGTAGTTGGTGTGCCTCAAGTTTTTCAATTCTTTCTACATCCTTATCATTTGCAAACTTTATGAAGTTTTTTACAATTGTTTCTGTCACACCCCGTTCCTTAGAGGTCTAAAGTGTGACTCTAACATTCAAATAGGAAATCAAGTAGTGAATGCTGAAAACAATTTTTTTTCCACAACTATTACCAACGAAATACAATTTTTGACACAAAAATTCATATTGTTGTAGCAGTTTGTCAAAGGAACTCTGAAGTTGTCTAGCCAAATCCTTCACTAGTATAGTCAACAAACGTTCACCTAAGGATCACAATAGACTAATGAGTATATTACTCAGAAAGTAGCTAGAAATAGAATGTAAATATGGATTATGCAGGAATGAATCAACTAAAACATGATACACAATCCTTTCTTAATGAGCAAGCGATCATTTCTTTACTCACAAGTAAAAGAAATCGATGCACAAAGAACATAGGGTTGCGCTCCTTTGCGAGGCACTTGGTGCTAATGCGCCAAGTCTTTGCCTTAGACACATATTCAACAAAAGGATTGGCACTCCTGCGCCACCCATGTCACGCTCGAGCACCAACTTCCCACCTTATCTTGATTTGTAGCATGGAGCTTGCGCTCCGGCGCCAATTCATTGTTTGGCTACTAAACTTAAGCCATTTGTGCAATTCACATAACACACAATTGAGGTCATACACACCTTAAACACATGTAGATCACACTTAAACACATTTAAAACATACTTAACATTTAAGGCACAAATTTTAAGGACACTACATAATCACTCTAGACTTTAGGCATGATTATTCACATTCATGGCGTGTCTCAAATCATAAGTCATTTCCTTTGCTCACATGGCATAAGTGTCCTATTTAGCTCACTTAAAAACATTAAAAAAAATATACTTTTTATACACATTGGAGCATGTCTTAGTATACACATTCATAGTCCTTTGCTTAACTCATAAGTGTGCATTAATCATTTTAATCACATTTAGAGCACAAACTTTGAGGACACAATACTCACACTAGTGGTAGGACTTTCTCATGTTTCACATTCAAAACATATCATCTATTACATATCGCTGCCAATAATATGTTTTATGCATCAAATATTTAGAAGGACATACCACCTATTACGTATGGCCATCGGTGGTTTATCTGAGTGGCATAGTCATCCATTATGTACCGTCGTTAGTGACTAATATTTTCAATAACCATTTTTTCGAGAGTTACCATCCGTTATGTATCACCATCAATGGCACAACCCGTAGGCCACCGATCACCCGTTACGTATCAATGTCGGTGACATGTATTTTCATTAATCATTTTCAGAGAATGTGTTATCTATTACATATCGCCGTTGATGACACATTTCAATGGCCACTAGTCACCAATTACATATCGCCGTCAATGACTTAACATGCACACACATGGTTTTTACACACCACACAATCACATATTGCCTACCACATAGAAAAGTAGTGTCCTAATGCATTAGGCATGAATCATGCCTTTACACACACAATTTCATTATCAAAAGCTATCCATGCCTTTCCACACCACATTCCATATTTACATAATCAATTTCAATTAATCTATGTCTCACATACACGTCTATGTATGCGTATTCACACACCTCATGTGCATCCAAGTGTGCATAACCACACATCCCATAAATCAACTATAATTTCCAAAGAAATCATTTCATATCAAGGTTCATGTTTTCATGGTCCCATTCACATTCCATCCACACACATTCATATTGTTTTAACCAACCCAAGCTCATATACATTCATAAACACATAGAAACCACACATCTCATATACAATTTCGAAAACACAAAAATCAAATACATCTTATTGTAAACAAAACATTTGTTGTGTCCTCAGAAGGGGTCTAGTTACTTCCTTAGTTACCTTACTCCTTAACCTTGCTTTCCACCTAGAAATCATTAAACCCCTTAAGTATTAGTAACACTTCAATCAACCCTTAGTATCATTAAAATTTTACACTATACACGTATTGGTTGGATAATTGTAGCAAGGGATTACTTATCCCTATTATCACCAAATTTCATGAGATTCATGTAAACACATATTTTATATCTCATGAATTTTATTGGATTAAAATGAGGCCACGTGCCTTACAATCCTTTAATTTTGACCACACACAATTTATGTCTATAGGTTCTTTAACTCAGCTGCAATACTTTGAAGAATTTTGTAACATTCAACATTAATTAAATCTTTATGAAACTTTCCAGTCTAAAACTAGACATATATGAAAGTCATTTTACAAAAATAACAATTTTCAAATGAGTTTAAGTCAGTAAAAAACAATTTAGTTTACCTGCTTTGTTCTGAAATTTAAAATTTTTAGTTTCATAACCACCACACTGAAAAATCATATAAATTCATACAAAGCTCCAAAAACTATGAAAATTTTCAGTTCAAAAGAGAACTTGTCCAGTGTCTTGCATACCATAAATCAGGGTTTTTATGAAGATTTGGTCCCTCAATTACAACTTGTTTCCCCATGGTTTGTTTTAAAAGGAGGGGAAGTCCCAATTTCATGTCAGAGTTTCACAAATTCACAAAAATTCACATACTTCGAATTTTTGAGTCATTCAAAATTCTATGAAATCCTTCGTCATATAAAAATTTCAGAACCAAAAAATGAACTGAGAATTTTTTAGATTTTTCGTACTCAACAATGCTTAGTATATGGACTCTACAGGATTTGAACTCACGCATTCCTTTTAACTTTATTTCTTCATCCAACCTACTTAGTTTACCTCATATCTCACTCTAAATCATATTTTCACAGAAATTTCCAAGCATTCTAGACATCAAACACCATAGCTCATACCATAACACAATGATTTCTTTCAAATATACATGAAACAACACAAGAATTCTAGATAGGGGATTGAATTCTTACCTCTTCCTTGCCTATTTCTTCCTTTTCCCACTTAAATTATTGCAAGTTTGATGGAGAGAATTGAGGGAGAAATGGTTGGACATTTTTAGAGAAAAAGGAGAGGAATTGGGTTTTCTAGAGGCTACCATATATACGTATAGATAAACATGCAAGCACAAATTCCATTTAGCCCTTAAATTTTATCCATCTTTCAATCACATCCCCAATTTTTTTCTTTATTATTATACCACTTAAACACCAACACATACACATTAGCATATATGCATTGCAGCACATTAAATTCATGGCCATTTGCAAAATTTGGGATTTTATAGTTTCCACATTAAAGTCATCAGAAAAACATGCCCACATTCTTAACTCAAAATGTTTATGGACTTTCTCATCATTATACACACGTTGGGCAAGTACAGGTTTTCCTAAACCTCCCAATTCCAACTACAGCAATGACGGAGACATTCTCAACATCATATGACTCCAACAAAAGTTGAATAATTGCACTTTTATGATCCTCTCTCCTAATAACCTCTTCTCCACGTACAAAAGAGTATGTTTGTTCTCTAGTTATATTTTTTATTGGATTTTCATCAAGATGAAACTGTCTATCATTTATAATGACATCTAATCTCTTCCTAATATTCTTAGTTTTATGAGCCATTTTAAAACCATATGCAAGCTAATTAGATTTCGAGAAGAAGGTGCGAACCTCTTTAGCCATGGTACTACTAATCATCAACTCCCGTCGCATAAGTTTATAGCGAAATCATCCAACAAGTCATCAGCATCATAAACTGTCGCTTTGAGCCTTCGAAGCCAAACTTTGATCTTATGGTCGTTTTGGCTATGCTTCTCCTTAGCATCACGAAGGACTACTTAAATGGTTTCCATTGTGTCCTTAAGCTTCCCAATGTCCTCTCTAACCCCTTGCACAGATTTGAATTCTCGGAAGACTTGAGATCCTAACACTTGCAAGAGTCTGGAAACAGCATGTCATATAGAATTCTTTAGCCATTTCTTTTCGCTTGCAACAATTCTAATGAAGCTTTTTGTGATGATTGTGAGAAAATAATAGTAGTAAGCAAAGCAGTGAGGCCGACATTTATAGAGAAATAAAATTAACTGGTACTCACAAATTGGCGAAAATCACTTTTGGAAATAAAGAAATATATATATGCATTTTGACTGTGTCTTCATCGTTGGCATGTGGATCTTGAGATGCCTCATTGATTTTACAAAAAGAAAATAGTATCAAAACAAAGTACTTAAAACAGTATCAAAACAAAGTACTTAAGGCCACAAAGGTTTTGTGTTTATATAGAGATGATGAGTAAAAGTTAATTCAATCTTAATCGATAATAACAATTTGATCGATTTTGTTCAATTCATTTTGTTGATGTTATATGTTTAATTAAACAAAGTCCAGCTAGATTGAACTGGTTATAGAAATCTATTTTATTGGTTTTGAAAATTTGATACCAATCAATCAAAATTATTTCAATTACCAAAAAAGGAATGAAATTGTTTTACTAAACAAAATTAAAAGATTAATCAAAATTAATTATTAACAAAAAAAAGGCAATGCTACACCAACCCACTTACAATAAAAACTCCTTACAACCTAAGTTAGCAAAAATTCACTAAATGAGGAAAAAAATAAAAACGAATAAGAGAAGTTACATCTCCAATAAGATTTTATCAACTCAGATTATAGAAAAAGTTGATTGTAAGTGGGATGTGAGTATAATATTATGCTTAACAAGTGAAATAAACCAAATGATTAGGGGAGAAACATCCTTATTAATGGACGATAATATCTAAAAATACAAGTGGAATCATGTTGTTTTAATTATTAATTAATTGTTTTGTTTTTCTTTCTCGTCATATGCATTCCTAGCTTGTTGTTATTTATTTGAATTAATAGTGTGATGATCAAGGGGCGGAACTATGCTTGGGCCTAAGAGAGCTTGGGCCCCCCTAAGCTAATGAAAAGTTATTAAATTTCTTTAAATATTATATTCTATATGGGGTAATATCACACACTACCCTAAGGTTTAGCATAATATTATTTAGAAATGTAGTTTTATATTTATATTAGTTCAATACTTAAAGTTTGCGTATTTGTATCATCTATGTCCAGTTGACTAATTTCTTTTACTTTTTCACAAACGGATAAGGATATTTCAATCAACTGAACCTAGACATTCAATAAGTATGAGGTAACATTCGTTTTGTTTTTATCATAAATAATTTTTTCAATTGTCATTTAGTTTGTGAAAACTTAACACCCTATACCTTTAAGATACAGAATGTAAATCTAAGCATTCACACACACGTAATTAATGGGAAAATGTTATCTTTGCATTAGAATCAATGTCCAAAACATACACAAAGTTCCCATACTGTCAACCATGGAATGATTCTATGTACAATTTTTAATTCAAAAAGAATAAAAAACAATGATCCACAAAATAAAATTATTATAGCGGCGCGTGCCAAGAGAACTTCATGTCACCATACCAAAAATCCTCCAATTCTAGTATTTTAAAACTCACCTAAGGCACGCAATAGAGTAGTCAATAAAACACTCAGTAAATAGCTCAAATGTGAAGTTAAAGTGGAGTCAGGCAAGAAAATCAAATAACGTAATTCAAAATCCTTTCTTAATCAACAAGCAACCATTTCTTTTCCTGCAAGTCAAGTGAATAGTGCCTTGAATTCATAGATCGCGCCAATTTTTTGTCCTAAACAAATATCCAACAAGAGGGGTTGGCACTCCTGTGACACCAACTTTCGGCCTCAACACGATTTACAGCTGGAGCTCACGCTCATGCGCAATTTCACTAGCGCTCCTGCACCGATTATGTGTTTGGCCATTAAACTTAGGCCATTTTCTCTATTCACACTCATATCTAGAAACATTTCTTAGGCACATTTGATGCACTTCTCAAGCTCATTTAAGGTACCCATTTTAAACACATTAATGCATAAGCCTTGTGGACATTATACAAATCATGAATGGTAGGACTTTCGTATAACACAATTCATAACATGTCATCTGTTACGTATCGCCGTCAATAACATATGTTTTACACCACTTATTTTAGAGAACATACCATCCGTTACGTATTGTCGTCAGTGGTACATTCGATGACCATTTGTCACCCGTTACGTATTGTCGTTGATGACTTATACTTTCATAATTTCAATTTAGGACATATGTCATCCGTTACGTATCACCTCAATGACATATTCCATTGGCCACCAGTCACCCATTACATATCATCGTTGGTGACTTAATACACATATATGGCCTTACCCACCATGCAGCACATATATGCCTACCATCTAAAGAATTTGTGTGTCCTAGTACCTTAGGCATAAATTACACCTTTACACACGCACAATTCATTATTAAAGGTTATCTGTGCCTTTGCATACCACATTTTCACGTACTCATAACCACGATAAATTTTCTGTATCTCACAATCGTAGGATTCAAATCACAACGTCGCTCACACACATATATAAGGGAACGAAATCACACATCGTATGATTCAACTATAATTCTTAATGATGCTATTTCACATTAATATTCATGATCCAATTCACATTTCCATCCATACACATTTATAGCATTTCTAGAGAAGTTCATCCACAATTTACATACATAAGAAACCAACAAAACTTACAAATCAACATAAAATCTATTGTGCCCTTGAAAATGGTCTGACTACTTACTTGGTTACTTCACTCCTTGAACCTTGATTTCCACCTAGAAATCATTGAACCTCTTAGAGGTTAATTAGCAACACTTCACCCAACCGATAATACAATAGAAAATTCACTTTTATACATATATTGGTTGGACAATTATAGTAAGAAGGTACTTATCCCAATTATCACCAAATATCATGGGCCTCAAGTACAAACACATATTTTATATCCCATGAATTTTATTGAGTCAAAATAAGACCATGTACTTCTTGGAAACCCTTAGGGCGTGTTTGACAGCCCGTATTGTATAGTATAAAAAGTACTGCTCGCATAAAATTTTTTTACACCGTATTTGGTGTGGCCGAAGGGTGGATAGCATAATAAAAGGTTGCATAACATTCATATAAGGACCACACAAAAGGAGGTAAAATAATGGTGTCTCCCACCATGTGTTAAGGTCGGATAGGATAAGGATATAGGAAATTGCTTGATATAATTTTTTATTCATAAGTTTTATACAATATAATATAATGTAATATAATATAATACAATATAATATAATATAATATAATATTATTAAAAGATTTAAATTATACAACTTTATTTTTTGTTCCAGTTTTTGACAATAAATACTGCAAACATATATAAATAAATAAATATTTAAATTATCATTTTATTGAATATTTAAATGAATTATTTTAATAAATAAATATAATTTATTAAATATTTAAATAAAAATTAATTATCTAAAAAATTAATTTAATATAAATAATTTTAAATTATTATATTTTAAAATATTACATTATATTATATTATTAAAAGATTTACATTATACAACTTTATTTTTTGTTCCATTTTTTCACAATAAATACCGTAAACATATATAAATAAATAAATATTTAAATAATTAGGTTATTGAATATTTAAATGAATTATTTAATAAATTAATATAATTAATTAAATATTTAAATAAAAAATTAATTATCTAAAAAATTAATTGAATATAAATAATTTTTAAAATTATTATATTTTATAATATTACATTATATTATTAAAAGATTTCAATTATACAACTTTATTTTTTGTTTTAGTTTCTTACAATAAATACCACAAACATATTTTAAGTAAAAAAACATTTAAATTATTAGTTTATTGAATATTTAAATGAATTATTTTAATAAATAAATATAATTTATTAAATATTTAAATAAAAATTAATTATCTAAAAATTTAATTTAATATAAATAATTTTTAAAATTATTATATTTTAAAATATTTTATTAATTTCAAACCATTTTATTATTGTAAGGAATTTAATATAGTTAAATACGATCTTTTATCAAATACAGTATTGTATAATATTTATATAACACAGTGATAAACCAAACACAATATAGAGTTTACTCAATCCTATACTATACAATTCCATACAATGCTATCCGCTACAGTAATAATTATACAATCCTATACTATACAATTCCATACAATGCTATCCGCTACAGTAATAATTATACAATCCTATACAGTGCACCAAACACAGTCTTTATGTTGTCTATACGTAAAGTTCTATTTGTAGGTCTTTCAACTAAGCAGCACTACTTTGAAGAGTTTTATATAATTCAACATTAATCAAATCATTACCAAACTTTTAGTCTAAAACTAGACACACATGAAAGTCATTTCACCAAAAATCACAATTTTCTGGAAGTTAAAGTTTTCAGTTTCATGACCCACAACTTAGAAAAATTATACAATTTGTACAAAATTCCAAAAACCGTGAAAATTTCCAATTCAACATGCAACACTATCAAGATTTTGTATCCCAAAAACCAAAAATTTTGATAAAGGATACACCCCTCAACTGGAACCTGTACTCTGTTTCAAAATAGGGGAGATTCAATTTTGTTCTAGCAACTTGAAAAATTCACTATAATTCACACAATTCTAATTTTTGAATTATGAGATCTGGAAGTATGAAGTTATGTGCAATTGAACAATAAACTGTAAAGTAAAATGGCATACGAGAATTTAACGTGGTTCGATTATAAAACCTACATCTATAGATAGTTTAAAGCTACAATTCACTAAGTTCTTATTTGTACAATTTTTAGGATTGTTTACAGTGCTGACTTACTCTCACACATTGACATAATCTTTGTAAAATAAAATATCACCAAGATCTTAAATTTTAGTGACACTGCCCACTCTCTGTTATTGACAACTTAACAACACACTATCAAATAAAACATAACCACGATGTCTGACACTGAGTTACACAAATACTCAACTCGCAAGTTCTCTCAAGTGTATACTAACTCAGACAGACCTAAACAAAATTCGTGCATGATCATAACCTCTCATACATGAATAAACACTCATAAAACAAAATCAAATAAGCATTCCAATTTTGTGTTGAAGCTTTTCTCCAATAATTTTTAAATGTCGTGACATACACACACATATAAGTTATGTAAAGTAACATTATATATATAGTGTGATATCCAATTACGCTAGCTCTCCAAAATCTTGTAAAATATTAATCAAAATCAATTAGGATAAAGGATAATAATTTAGGAAGGGATATAAGAAATCTCTAAATGGAATAAGACACAAATAAATATACTCCTGATTTAATTAGGATATGTCAATAATGTCATAATTTAGAGAGATATTTCCTAAAACTTTTAGAAACAGTAAAATAAGAAACAATAAAACATCTTGTTTTAATTACAAGTTGGTCAAAATAATCATGTTCATAACACATGTTTAAGTATCAAATTTTTGACACCAACACGAATGATTCAAAATTCTATGAACTCTTCAATATGTCTAGTTTAAAACTTTCAAAACCAAAGGTAACCCAAAATTTTTTGAGAAATTTCGTACTTCCTACTGCTCAGTATGACTCCCTACAAGAACTTAATCATCATCTATGGCCTTCCTTTACCATCCAACCTACTAGAATCATGGGTAACCTACTAAAATTTGTGATTTCTATCATGTTTCATGATACACATAATACAAACACATCATCAATCATAGTTTAATCTAACATTTCCTCATAAAATGCTATAGCCAAGCATAATAAATTGAAGAAGAGCGCGATTCCTACCTTGTATCCTTTCAAACTTCCTTAAATTTCCTTGAATTCTCACAAGTGAAGAGAGTAGAAGGGAAAGAAAGAGAGGGCTGGGAGCTTTTTGTGAAGATAAGGGAGAATTGAAATTTCTAGAGACTCCCACATATATATAGATAAATATCAAGGCACAATTCAAATGAGCCCTCCATTCTCCCAAATCTTTCAAATTCACCCTAGAATGATTTATAGATTGCTTTATTACCCATGCAAATGCACACAAGTTATAATTTACATGCTTAAATACATGATACGTGTAATTTGACTTCCTAGGGTGTTACAAAAAAGGCAAAATGAATTAGTCAATTAGACCTAGATGATACAAATATGCAAACCTTAAGGATCAAAATGATGCAAATACGAAATTATATTTATGGTGATATTATGCCAAACCTTAGGTGTGATGTATGATATTACCTAATTTTTTTATGCTATGTATCATGTGATTTTCCTATTTTGGCGTCCCCACATATTATATATTACTAATTCATACTAAGATACAATGGATATTAATAAGTGGATCATATATTTTATTGGTTTTATTGTATATTAATATTTATTCTTTTCAACGTTTAATTAAATTGGAAAGTAATATTTACCATCTAAATAAGGATTCCTCAATCCTCATATAAATAGATTTCTTAAAGTCATAATTAAATACTCGTATAATGAAAGTTACTCTTTTATCTTACACAAAAGTAGAGTATAAAAAATTTATAAATAATTTTTGAGATTTAAATGTCTAATCCTTTTTTATATTACAATATTGATATAACTTTAATAAATTATTATATTCATATTTTTCATTTATATGTTATTAAGATGAATAATATTATTATTGTTTTCTCAATTATATATACAATTTAGTTTATCGATATATTACTTAAACTTAATTTAGATTAGATTTTTTTCACCTTAAAAAAACAAAAAATCAATCCTAGGTCTACTACTAATGATTGATGTTGATGAAACAACGCTATAATAAATATTTATTCTTTACTTAATTAGATAAAGACTGCAAGATAATATATTCTATACATTCTTAAGTCTCTCTCTTAACATAAATTTCCTGCCATTGATGAAGGGGAAGGGGACATAGAGAAGAGAGAGCAATTTAGATTATCTATGTCAAGATTTAAACCTTTATAGATTTCATAAATTCATTAATAAACATCTATAAAATTAATCATGAGCTTCATTAATCAATTTTGTCTTTCCCAACTAATCATGAATAAATTTATGATTCCTGAAAAAGCAATCAAATTAATAAATGAAACAGATTCCCAACATGAGTCTTATTTTACCGAGGTTTTAATTATTTTAATTAAGTGCATTTTATGTTATCATGATAATGTTTTGAATATACGTGTGATTTCTTCAAAGCTACAACCTATAAAGTCAGAATTCAGCAGACTCCGGCCTCCATGAGACAAGCTTCATCATTGATATTCCGACATTATATTTTAATTTCTTATCCATTTGCTATTGATTTCAACATCAGATTGGTTATGGGTAGAGCACATGACTACAATGTATTTAATCTTACAATAGGGTTGGGGTAGCACCACAATGGGTAGAGAAATTAGTCAGCCACGCTGGTTAAAGTTACAATGCAAAAAATTCTTTCTTGTTTACGTCTCAAATCAGGTGGCAAACCCAATGGAAGTCATTCTAAGCATCCTAAAATATCTGTGAGGAAAGCCAGGTGATCCTCAAGTTTTGTATAAAAATTAGCTCCCTGCACCTGGAGGCAATCCACCAGGCCATTAAATCCACAACAATCAATTTTTTTTTTTTTCTTGAACAAGCCAAACTAAAATATTCATTGTTGAAGGTATAAAAGCCAGATTTTAAATCATATCCATAAGCCCAGCAAGACATCTTAAACAATTTTTCAGAGAATCAAACAACAACACACAAATATAAAACAAGAAACTTTTTGATGTATCATGACTTATTTTATTATGAGGGTTAATATAGTCTTTTAGTATTTAATTAATTAGGGTTTTATTTAAATTGGAAAATTATCAGTTTAGGGATTTTGACTCAAATTAGGGATCTTGATTTTTCTTAATTTGATTCAAACCTAAATTGTTAGTTTAGGGATTTTGACTTTCCTATTTTCTAATATGTCTTGATTAGTATAAATATAGGGTTTCATTATTTTGTTAGACATTATTATTTGAAATATCAAAGAAGTATTCAGATTGATTGTGTGCAAGTATTGATTGATTGTGTGTGGGTGTGAGTTAAATTGTTAGTTTAGGAATTTTGACTTAAATAGGATTTTGACTTTCCTATTTTTCAATATGTCTTGATTAGTATAAATATAGAGTTTTATTATTTTGTTAGACATTATTATTGAGACATTATCATTGAAAATATCAAAGAAGTATTCAGATTGATTGTATGTGAGTGTTGGTTGATTGTGTGTGGGTATGAGTTATTGTTGATTGTTTTGAATTTAGCTTGTTCTTGTACGGGTTCCCCGTCAATTTGGTATCAAAGTCTAACATCGTTCCCTAAAATTCCATAAACCCTAAACAAAGTCACTGTTAACCACTGTTCATCATCGGAGTTACTGTTTATCACCAGCGACCGACGCATCGCCCATCACCGAATACATTAACTTGTAGATCGGGCCGTCCCCATCATTCTTCCCTTTATTACCCTCACCAGAATCCCATCGCAAACCCTTTAAAAAGATGAAAAACTGTTCACCGCCGTTACTGTTTATCGCCGTCGACCGACGAGTGGGGTATCACCACCACCACCAAGTGATAGATCGGCTCCTCCCCGTCAACGTTCCCTTCTTGGCCGATCACTAATTCTTGCCAGAAAGTCTCCAAAAATCAAATTTTCAGTTTGAGAGCCACCACACAAGCCACCGCAGCTTCCACCACCGACCGAAAAGTTTCTGTCGTTGTCGATCCGACGTCTGAAGGTTTGGCCGTCATCGTCCCGTCGCCGGAAGCCGCCACCGGAGAGTGTTTGGATGTTAGAGGTTAGGAACTTCTTTGTCACTTTTTAAAATTGGTAGATATTTTTAATCAGGGGCTTTCAGGTTATTTGCCATTGAATCAAGCCTAATTTTCTGAAGACCCACCCACTTTGCATAATCACACTATTGTCCGAATTTTAAAATTTTATTTATCCTTTTACAGTTTAACCCCCGCAGTCTCAATATTTACTGTTAGCCTTTACAGTTTCATTAAATTTCACTTTAGCCTGTAGACAAAAAAAAACCATTACATCTTTACTTTTCTTGCCGTTATTTGCATTGCAACAGCATCAGATTTATTTTATTGCTTATAAGAAATTTTAGTCTAGATTTAGCATAGTATAAAAAAAGAGAGAGAGAGAGAGAATGGTAGACCCAAATCTTCCACCTGCACAACCTGATTTCAATACTATAAACAATAGGTTGAGTGGATTAGAACTTAGGTTCAACAACATTGAACAAGTAGTTCTTGATATTAAAGAGCAACTTGATCGTAGGGATAACAATCTTGGGTCATCTAATTAGTTTGATAAGGGTAAAGAAGTCTTAGGATCTACATCTAAAAAACATCATGAGCGAGATTATATTCATAATCTTTTGTTTGAAGATAATAATGATGGTAAAAGCAGTCATAGAAGCACCAGGAGTCATTCTAGGTATGAGTCATCTGACATTCCAAAAGGTGCCAAACACAATGTTCATGAGTTTGATGGTAAGTTAGACCCCACCGGTTTCTTGGATTGGATAGATGCCTTAGAGGAATACTTTGATTGGTACGACATGTTAGACTCTTATCGTGTTCGTTTTGCTCGACTTAAATTAGTCGGTACTGCTAAAACTTTTGTCAGTCCACAGAACGTAGATTTTGCCAACAACATTGTCGTCCTCCTACTTGGGCAGAATTAAAAATGGACCTCACACAAAAATATGTCCCTCAGTCTTATAAGAAGCAACTCTATAGGCAATTGCTTAACCTTAGGCAGGGTTCTTCTAGTGTCTTTGAGTACCAATCTAAGTTTGATAATCTTCACATTAGATGTGAAATTGAAGAGTCTATTGATGCCAAAGTATCAAGATTTACTAATGGACTTAGGTTTGACATCCAGCGTGTTGTTAAGTTGAGCTCCCTTGAAACTGTAGAAGATGCCTATAATAAAGCCTTAGAAGCTAAACTCCATGCAAAAAATTATAATAGGCAAACTTCCTCGGTGCATACTCCATCTCCTCAAATTAAGACTTTAATAGGAATAACTTTAATCAACAATCCTCCACTCCTAGAGCTTCTAGTTCGTTAACTCTTAGTTACTCTACATCTAGCGCATCCCATCCTAATCCTCGTTTCAATTCGAATAGGGAAAGATCAATGAGTGCTTCAAACAATTCCTTTAGTTCCCCAATTGTGTGTCACAATTGTCAAGGTAGAGGTCATATTGCTGCTCGTTGTCCTAGTCGTACTATGACCATAGGATATGACCCTAGTGAATCACTACATGAGAATCCTGAAGGAGAGGTCTTAGAACCATTAGAGGAGAGTGAAGATTTAGGATTAGGAGACATTCAGGAAGAGGAGTTTAATGAGCAATTGGCAGTCATGCGTTGCATCTTGTCTACTCCAGTAGCTTCTGATTCTTTGAAGAGAACTAGTATTTTCCATACCTTAGTTCCCCTTAAGAATTAGTTATGCAAACTAGTGATAGATGGAGGTAGTACCTTAAATGTCATCTCTAAGGCTGCAATTGATAGGTTTAACCTTACTCTAGAGCCTCACCCTAATCCTTTTCAGGTAGCTTGGGTTAATAAAACAACTCTACCTATTACCCATAGATGTCTGGTTCCTCTTAAGTTGTGTTCTTACAAGGAAAACATCTATTGTGACGTGTTACCCATGGATGTAGCTCATGTCCTCCTAGGTAGACCATGGCTTTATGACCATGATGTTATAAACTATGGGAAAGAAAATACCTATGTTTTTTATCATTGTGGTAAGCTTATTACCTTGAAACCAGCCAAACCTAATGATAATTGTAAGGTTTCAACTAGGGTTCAAAAGGATAAACCAACTCCAAAATCTAGATCGAATACCTCAGAGCCTAAGAAACACAACTTGAATATTTTGGGTCCAACTCATTTTATGAAAGAAACCCAAGAGACTGGCGTTGTGTACACTTTGGTTCTAAAAGAGCAATCACCGGAGTCTAGTTTAGACTTTTCCCCTAATATAGGTGAGCTTTTAGAAGAGTTTAGTGATATAGCCCCTGAGGACTTACCAAATGAGCTACCACCTATGAGGGATATTTAACATGCCATTGACTTAGTTCCAGGTTCACAACTTCCTAACATTCCACATTATAGGATGGACCCCACTGAGAGAGCTGAGTTAAATAGACAAATAGATGGTTTGTTAGAAAAAGGTCTCATTCGTCATAGTCTTAGTCCTTGTGCAGTTCCAGTGTTACTCACCCCTAAGAAAGATGGATCTTAGAGAATGTGTATTGATAGTAGGGCCATCAACAAAATAACTATTAAGTATAGGTTTCCCATACCTAAACTTGAGGATATGTTAGATGAGTTAGCTGGTTCTAGTTGGTTCTCCAAGATAGACTTAAGGAGTGGTTATCACCAGATTAGGATTAGACTAGGTGATGAGTGGAAAACCGTTTTTAAATCCCCTGATGGATTGTATGAGTGGTTAGTTATGCCTTTTGGGTTGTCTAATGCTCCTAGTATTTTTATGAGAGTCATGACACATATGTTACGACCCTTTATAGGGAAGTTCCTTGTAGTTTATTTTGATGATATTCTCATATATAGTAAGAGTAAGGAAGATCATTTAGATTATCTTAAGAAAATTTTCAATACCCTTAGGAATGAGAAGATGTACATCAATCTTAAGAAATGTTCTTTTATGCAGTCTCAAGTCCTTTTCTTAGGATTCATAGTTTCTTTAGAAGGTATAAAAGCTGATCCTAATAAGATAAAAGCTATTACATCTTGGCCTAAGCCTAGGACTTTGTCTGAAATTCGTAGTTTCCATGGATTAGCTTCTTTTTATAGGAGATTCATTTGGGAGTTTAGCACCATTATGGCACCCATCACTGATTGCATGCGAAAGGGTGAATTTCAATGGACCCTTGCAGCCACTAAAGCATTTGAGCTTGTTAAGCAACGTATGACTCAGGCCCCTGTTCTTAGACATCCAGATTTTTCTAAAGTCTTTGAAGTAGCTTGTGATGCCTCAGGAGTAGGTATAGGAGGAGTCTTGAGTCAAGAGGGTCACCCTATTGCTTTCTTTAGTGAGAAACTCAATGAGGCTAAACAACGATATTCTACCTATGATAAAGAGTTCTATGCTATTGTTAGATCTCTACAACATTGGCAGTATTATCTTTTGCCTAATGAATTTGTCCTTTACTCTGACCATCAGGCGTTGAAATATCTTCAATCCCAAAAGCGATTAAATAAGAGACATGTCAAGTGGTCTAAGTTCCTTCAAACCATGCAAGTTGAAATTGTAGGATTTGATAGAATGAAGTCTGAGTATCCCTCTTGTCTTGATTTTGGCATCATTTATAAAGAACTCTTAGATAATAACCGTAGAGATCACGTAGATTTTATCATTCGTGGTGGCTACCTTTTTAAGGGTTCTCGTTTATGCATTCCTCGTACTTCTATGAGAGATTTTCTAGTTTGGGAAATGCATGCTGGAGGATTAGCTGGTCACTTAGGGAGAGATAAAACCATAACCTTAGTTGAGGATAGTTTTTATTGGCCATCATTAAAGAGGGATGTTGCTAAGATTGTATCTCAGTGTCATACTTGTCAACTAGCTAAGGCTAGAAAACTTAATCAAGGGTTATACACCCCGCTCCCTGTTCCTTACCTTCCTTGGAGAGATGTTAGTATGGATTTCCTTTTAGGACTACCTAAAACCGCAAGGAAGCATGATTCTATTTTTGTTGTGGTTGACAGGTTTTCTAAAATGGCTCATTTTATCCCTTGTTGTAGGACTAGTGATGCTTCACATATAGCTCAACTATTCTTTAGGGAGATTGTTCGTCTCCACGGACTGCCTATGTCTATTGTGTCTGATAGAGATGTTAAGTTTGTTAGCTACTTTTGAAAGACACTTTGGAAGCTGTTTGGTACCTCTCTTAAGTTCTCTTCAGCTTATCATCCTCAAACAGATGGCCAAACTGAAGTGGTTAATCGTAGCTTGGGGAACTTGCTTCGTTGTGTAGTAGACGAGAAGTTAGGTAATTGGGATTTAGTGTTACCTATGGCTGAGTTTGCTTATAATAATGATGTTCAAAGGTCAACTGGTAAAAGTCTATTCATGATTGTTTATGGTATTGCACCCTGCCGACCTATTGACCTTGTTTACTTACCTTCTCACTACCCTTCTTCAAATTTTGCTACTAATTTTGTCACCCATATGCATGATGTGCATGCTGAGGTTAGACAAAAGATTTCCTTGAGCAATGATAAATATAGGTCTGCTGCAAATCTGCATCGTAGAGAAAAGGTTTTTAAGAAAGGTGATTATGTCATGGTTCGCCTTGATCCTTCTCGCTTTCCTAAGCAAGCTAACAAGAAATTACAAGCCCGTGCCCATGGTCCATTTAAAGTTAATCGTAGGCTTGGTTCTAATGCTTATTTACTAGATTTGCCTTCTGATTGGAGTATCAATCCAATTTTTAATGTGGCAGACTTGTTTCCTTACCGAGAACATTTCGAGCCTCCAGCTGTTTTTGATGTTTCTGCAGGTTCTCCTCCTGTTGTTGTACCTTGTTTGCCTCCGTTTGATCCTCCACCGGATGATGAGGTTGAAAAAATTTTGGACGACCATTTTGTTACTTCTGCTACTAGTGGTTTTCGTCGTTTCCTTATTCGTTAGAAGGGACGACCAGCTGACGATGATACTTGGCTTCCTGAGGATGAGCTCCGTCACATCAACTCCCGTGCTTTGGATTTTTATTTACAATCCCACTCGTCCGGAAACGAGTCTTTCTAAGTCGGGGGGGAATTGATGTAGCATGGCTTATTTTATTATGAGGGTTAATATAGTCTTCTAGTATTTAATTAATTAGGGTTTTATTTAAATTGGGAAATTATCAGTTTAGGGATTTTGACTCAAATTAGGGATCTTGACTTTTCCTAATTTGACTCAAACCTAAAGTGTTAATTTATGGATTTTGACTTAAATAGGATTTTGACTTTCCTATTTTTCAATATGTCTTGATTAGTATAAATATAGGGTTTTATTATTTTGTTAGACATTATTATTCAGACATTATTATTTGAAATATCAAAGAAGTATTCAAATTGATTGTGTGTGAGTGTTGGTTGATTGTGTGTGGGTGTGAGTTATCGTTGAGTGCTTTGAATTTAGCTTGTTCTTGTACAGGTTCCCCATCACTTTTCCCTCTTTGTGCGGTCAAAATACTATGGTATATACCAATTGGATTGTACAGGTAAAAATCTATGCTCAATCAATAATCACCAACAAGAAATAAAAAGCGAAAAATTCATTTATGCATAAAAGACGCCAAATTTATGTGAAAAACCCGTAAATGGGAAAAACCACGGGACTATAATCTGACATTTAAAATCCACTAGAAAAAATAATAGTTGCATCAAGTTCATGTCTCCAAAACAATGTTCGAGGCTCACCACATTAACTATATACATCAGGACATTAACATCTTAAAACACCAAAAACAAACGAACAAACAATAGAAAAAGAAAAAGAAAACAAGTAGGGTTGGGTTCAAGTCAAAATGGAATCCGTTCGCCATCAAATCATATCATTCCAAAAATTGGAACCCTAAGCTCCCCCACTCTCTTTCTGTAACATCCTAAATTTTGTAGTACACATGGTATCATGGATTATGGGCACATGTGTAGTATTATACATTAATGTATATGTAATGTATTTAATTGTTAGTGCGAAGATTAAAGAGTGATGTATTTAATTGAAAGAGTGGGAAGAGGGAGGACTAAAATGTAAATGGCCTTTATCCTTATCTATAAAAGAGGATAAGATTCTAGAATTATGTCATTTTCTTTTCCTCCTTTTAGCTCACGTCCCAGCCCTTCTTGCTCTCTTTCAATTTTCTTTACACCAAACCACCAAGAATTTAAGGAAGGAGAAGGAAAGAATAGGTAAGAATCAAATTCTTCATTGGAATCCTTGTGTTATTGTCTATTCATTTACAAGAATTTCTTTGGTTATGAGATGAGTTATGATGTTTGATGTCATGTATGCTTATAAATTGTGTGGAAACATGAATTTAAATGAGTTTTGAGTGCATCTAAGTAAGAGGATGAAGATATAAGCTAGAATTGAGAGTTTAATTCAAATCCTAGAAATTTTGTTACACTGAGCAGTGCATGTTCCAAAAATTACCAAAACTCAGGGGGACATTTTCTTGTTGTGAAATTTTTATGAATGAAAATAGACATGTCCAGGAGTGTATAGCAATTAGATTCACTCAAAAATTCGAAGTAGGTGATTTGTAGTGAATTTTTGAATTTCTGGTATGGTATTGCACATTTCCCCTGTCTTCGAACAGAGTAGGGGAAGACGATTTTAATTGAAGGTCCAAATCTTCATAGAATTACCTGATTTTTGGTATGAAAGTCCTTTATGTGTCATATATGGGACTGTATATTTCACTGAGATTGAAGGTCTGTGTGAATTGTTATATATTTTTAAAGTTGACTTGTTAAAAACTGGAATTTTTAGTTTTCAAAACAGGGCAATTAGAAATAAATGGATTTGAATGGGTTGAACACCTTAAAAAGCCCTGATTTTTGGTATGGAGGTATATATATATGTTATATACCAGCCTGTAAATTTTTTTAGCTATTTGAGTAAGATTGAAATTCCTACAAATTTTTAAGTTGATAGTGCTCAGTGAAGTCAATGCAGTGGCAGGATTGTTGAGGTAATGAATTTGATTATTTTGAGTGATCTAATGACCCCAATTTGCTCTAAAAATTTTAATGAGACATGAGGTATGTGTCTAAAATATGTCTACCAAATTGTGTGAATTTTGAAAGTAGACAAGTCTTGTTGTAAATTGTTTGTCAAAGTAAGTATAGACATAGAGCCAAAAAGGGGAAATGTTTGTATGGTGACCTAAAAAGAGATTTATGTTTTATTTTTAGGTCAATCAAAATCATTAAAAAGCAGCCATACAAGGTAAGTAAGCTAGCTATTCTGAGGCCATAATAAATTGTGTACTCTATGTATGTAATTTTGTGGATTATAACACTATTAATTGCTTGCAACCTGATGCTTGAATGTGAGATATTATGACTGTTTTAGAAGCCTGATAAAGCTTCTTTTATGTGTGACTGATTGTGAATGGTGAAACATGATTGGCATGCCAAGACCTAGGAAGTTTAGCTCTCATAGCTTAAGGGGAGGTCTGGACCATGTGTTTCTCTAGATGAGATTCGGTAGCATAGGTCCGGTATCACCCGGATTGTCAAACTAGCCTCGAGCTATTTCAAGTGTAGGCATTTAAATGTATTTATACTGTTCTGTACTGTTCCATGGCTTGAGGGGAGGTCTGGACCATGTGTTTCTCTAGATGAGATTTGGTAGCATGGGCCCAGTATCACCGGATTGTCATACTAGCCTTGAGCATTCTGTACTCCTATGGCTTGAGGGGAGGTCTGGACCATGTGTTTCTCTAGATGAAATTCGATAGCATGAGTCCGCTATCACCCGGATTGTCAGAATAGCCTTGAGCTATTATATGGAAACTGACTGTGAAATGAAAAGTCCTACCTTGATTAGAGAGTCTTTTCCCCTAGGTGACTGTAACTGATACTGTGGAAGCTTCCTCAATATGTGATTGTGATTATGCATGAACAAGCAATGAGTAGAGAAATGTGAACTCACTTATGTGAGGTTGAATCGACCTATAGAGGTCTAAAAAGAAAATTGGCGCAGGAGCGCAAATGTAACCGAAGTGAACTAGAAGCATTTCTTTTTTTTTTTAACAATTTAGATAATGCTTGTGTAGTTAGAAATGGATAGTTTCATACTGTGGATTGAATTCTATTGTTATTGCTTATTGTTGTATATTCACTTAGCTTACTTACTGAGTTTTACTTATGAAAGTTGTTGTATGCCTCAGGTGATCAATAGATTGAGCTAGGGATAGAGAACTTTTGGCATTGCTGACAGAGTTCCCTTGGCAACCATAGACCGCTGCTCTATATTAGCATCGCCATACTGTAGAACTTATTTTGATTTTTGAATGTACATAAATGCAGTAGAATGAGGTGGTTGTCATTAGGAACTCTATTTGGGGTTATACTTGTACTAATCTTTGAAAGAAATATTAGAGTTCACATTTAAATGACCGTATAAATGCTATATTTTGTATGTCGAGTATGGGTTGTGACAATAGTGGTATCAGAGCATAGGTTTAAGATTCTATAGACACTTTTGTTGCAAGCGGTCAAGGGAACCAAGTCCATGCCAAATCCTCCATAGTAAGTAAGATTGATAATTGTTTGATTTCCATATTGAAATCTCTGAAATTGTTGTATATGATGAGGAGTGTTAATTATTATTATTAGTAGTATTATCATTATTTATATGGTGCCTCATTCTATTCTAATGATCAGAATTGATAGTCATGTCTTGACCGGGACGACCCAGGAGGGCCGATAACCCCACCGTGGAGGAAATGAGAAGAGGTAGCACCACATCTAGAGTGAGGCAAACCTCAGAGCTGGATGAACCTACTTTGGTCAGAAATAGAAGATCAAAGAAGCAGGTTAGGACTAGTAGCAGCTCACAGGCTCAGGACACTACCGTCCAAGGGTTAGTACAGATTTTGACTGATGTGAAACAGGAGGCTGCACAACCTAGTTCCATCACTTCTGAAAATATACAAGTTGTGGAGCAATTTAGAAGACTCAACCCTTCATCCTTTACAGGCTCAACGGACCTATTAGCTGCAGAAGAATGGGTTCGTAAAATAGAGCTGATACACAACGACTCACATGTGCTACTTTTATGCTAGACGATAGTGCAAGTTACTGGTGGGAAATGACCAAGAGAGCTCACACTGGAGAAGATGGAGTGCTTACTTGGGCTCAGTTTAAAGAGTTGTTTTATGACAACTACTTCCCTCAGTCATTAAAGAATGAGAAGATTGCTGAATTTTTACAGTTAACTCAGAGGTCCATGTCCCTCACAGAATATGAAAGGAAGTTCGAGGCTCTCTCTAGATTTGCTCCACACCTCATCAGCATAGAAGAAGAGAAAGCCAAGTTCTTTGAGAGAGGCCTGAAACCAGAAATCCGAAGGCACGTGGAAGTTTTAGAATTGAAAAGCTACAGTTCAATGTTGAGGAAGGCTCAAATATTGGCCAGAGATGAAGAAATGACTGAAGCTGGCAAGTCTAAAGAAGAGGGTTCTGGTTCTCAACCAAGGAAGCCATGGAGGAAAAATAGCAAACGGTTCGAGAAAGGCAAGGGAATGAAGAAGCAGAATACGGGTAGAAAAGAATCTCCTGTATGTGACACATGCCACAAACCACATAAAGGAATGTGTCATTTCAAGACTGGAGCGTGCTTCTGATGTGAAAAAATCGGACACTTTGTTGCTTCATGTCCTGAAGCCAGTCAAGCTCCAATTACTCCTGGTAGAGTTTAGAATGCACCAGGTAGAGAACCACGAGCTCAAGGAAGAGTCTATGCCCTCGCCACCACCGAAGCACGGGAGGCTCCATCGGTTGTTTCTGGTATTATCTCTGTTCTTGGTCATAATGCTCATGTATTGTTTGATTCGGGTGCCACTCATTCCTTTATGTCTCATACTTTTGCTCATAAAGCGGAGGTAAAGCCTTCAATTATGGAGGTTGAGATGTGTGTCTCTACTTCTTCAGGGACGGCATTATGTGCTACAGAAGAGTTGAAATCCTGCCCGATCAAAATAGACAGTTAAGAGTTAGAGGCCAATCTAATCATCCTCGAGATGCGTGATTTTGATGTGATTCTGGGTATGGATTGGCTGTCTAAATATCATACAGATGTCAAGTGTTTTGAGAAGAAAGTGGTATTCCATACTCCACTCGGATTGGAGTGCAGCTTTGTCGAGGCGGATATAGTTTCGTTGCCACTGATTGTCTCAACTTTGAAAGCCCAAAAGTTCCTTCAAAAAGGATGTATGGGTTTCTTAGCTTGTGTTATAGAGACACCGAAGGAAGGAAAGAGTATTCAGAACATTCCAGTGGTAAATGAATTTACAGATGTATTTCCAGAAGACTTACCCAGACTCCCTCCTAATCGAGAGATTGAATTCACTATCGATCTTTTACCGGGAACCACTCCTATATCCAAAGTTCCATATCGGATGTCATCAACGGAACCTAAAGAACTGAAGGAGCAATTACAGGAGTTACTGGATAAGGGTTTCATCCGTCCTAGTGTTTCTCCTTGGAGAGCACCAATTCTGTTTGTAAAGAAAAAGGATGGGACAATGAGATTATGCATTGATTATCATGAGTTGAATCGGGTGACTATAAAGAACAAGTATCCACTTCCAAGGATTGATGATCTACTCGATCAGTTGCATGGGGCAAGTGTGTTTTCTAAGATCGATCTTCGATCCAGATACCATCAGTTAAAGATTAGAAAGGAAGACATCTCCAAGACTACTTTTCGAACGAGGTATGGGCACTATAAATTCTTGGTGATGCCTTTCGGACTCACGAATGCTCCAGCTGCTTTTATGGATCTTATGAACCGTGCTTTTAAGGAATTCTTGGATAAATTCGTCATTGTGTTCATTGATGATATCTTGGTGTATTCTAAGAATTTCGAAGAACACGAAGAGCATTTGAGAAGGGTATTGCAATTATTGAGAGAGAAGAAACTGTATGCCAAATTCAAGAAATGTGAGTTTTGGCTCAATCAAATTTCCTTCTTGGGTCATATTGTTTCAGGTGATAGGATCTTAGTAGACCCAAACAAAGTGGAAGCTATTGTGAAGTGGCCAAGACCAACTAATGTAATCGAAGTGCGTAGCTTTCTGGGGTTAGCTGGATACTATAGGAGATTCGTTGAAGGCTTTTCCAAGATAGCCTCGTCGTTAACACAGTTGAACAGGAAGAATGTAGCTTTTGTATAGTCAAAAGACTGTGAGAAGATTTCCAGGAACTCAAGAATCGATTAGTGACAGCTCCAGTACTGACCATTCCTTCTGGTTCAGAAGGATTTGTGATATACAGTGATGCTTCTAAGAACGGATTGGGGTGTGTTTTGATGCAAAATGGCAAGGTTATAGCCTATGTATCTCGACAATTGAAGGACTATGAGAAGAATTACCCTACCCATGATCTAGAACTGGCAGCAGTGGTGTTTGCATTGAAGATTTGGAGGCATTACTTATACAGAATAAGATGTGAGATCTATACCGACCACCAGAGCCTTAAATATTTCTTCACTTAGAAGGAATTAAATATGAGGCAAAGGCGATGGCTAGAGTTGGTCAAGGATTATGATTGTGTCATTAATTATCATCCTGGAAAACCCAATGTGGTGGCAGATGCCTTGAGCAGAAAGTCTTCTGGACATATGGCCACTTTAATTACCACACAACGGTCAATAATGCAAGATCTGGAGAAACTTGCTATAGATATTGTTCAGCCAAATAAATGCTTACACTTGGCTTCATTGATAGTGCAACCCACCATTATCTAGAAGATCAAGAAGAGTCAATGTAAAGATGTCTTTTTGAAGAAGATGAGGGAAGAAGTTCCATTGGGGAAGAGACCAGGTTTTGTTATCTCCTCCGACGGGGTACTATACTTCGAAGGAAGATTATGTGTGCCAAATGTGATAGAGTTGAAACGAGAAATATTGAATGAAGCACATAGTTCTCCTCATTCGGTGCATCCTGGTTGTACAAAGATGTATAGGGATCTCCGAAATAACTACTGGTGGGTTGGTATGAAGAAGGAAATAGCTCAATTTGTTGAACAATGCTTAGTTTGTCAACAAGTTAAAGCTGAACATCAAAGGCCATCAGGATTACTAAATCCACTATCAGTACCAGAATGGAAATGGGAACACATCACTATGGATTTTGTTGTGGGTCTACCGAGGACGAGGAATGGATGTAATGCAATTTGGGCGATTGTGGACCGGTTGACAAAATCAGCGCATTTTCTTCCTGTGCGCACTACCTTCACTATGGACAGATATGCCCAACTCTATGTAGATGAGATTGTTAGACTACATGGAGTACCAGTATCTATTGTTTCAAATCGGGACCCAAGATTTACCTCCCAATTCTGGAAAAGTTTACATAAGGCTTTGGGCACTAAACTAAAGTTCAGCATAGCTTTCCATCCTCAGACAGATGGTCAATCGGAAAGAACCATCCAGATTCTAGAAGATATGCTTAGAGCCTGTGTGTTGGACTTCAAGGATAACTGGGACAAGCACTTGACTTTGATTGAATTTGCATACAACAACAGCTATCAATCCACAATAGGAATGGCCCCTTATGAAGCCTTGTATAGAAGGAAGTCTAGATCACCCATCCATTGGGATGAGGTTGGCGAAAGAAAGATACTTGGGCCCAAAATTGTACAACAAACATGTGATATCATCCGAAAAGTGAAGGACAGAATGAATGCAGCACAAAGCAGACAGAAGAGTTATGCTGATCAGCGAAGGAAGAAGTTAGAATTTGCAGCAGGAGATAAAGTGTTCCTTAAAGTTGCCCCTATGAAGGGAGTGATGCGATTTGGAAGGAAGGGAAAATTATGTTATAACCCATACTAGACATACAAAATATAGCATTTATATAGTCATTTAAATGTGAACTCTAATATTTTCTTCAAAAATTAATATAAGTATAACCCAAATAGAGTTCCTAGTGACAACCACCTCATTCTACTACATTTATGTACATTCAAAAATCAAAAGAAGTTCTACAGTATGGCTATGCTAATATAGAGCAGCGGTCTATGGTTGCCAAGGAAACTCTGTCAGTAATGCCAAAAGTCCTCCATCCCTAGCTCAAACTACTGATCACCTGAGGCACACAACAACTTTCATGAGTAAAACTCAGCAAGTAAGCTAGATGAATATACAGTAATAAACAATAACAATAGAATTCAGTCCACAGTATGAAACTATCAATTTCTAACTACACAAGCATTAGCTAACTCGTTAAAGAAAGAATGCCCCAGAGTTCACTTCGGTTACATTTGCGCTCCTGTGCCGATTTTCTTTCTAGACCTCTATAGGTCGATTCAACATCACATAAGTGAGTTCACATTTCTCTACTCATCGCTTTTTTATGTACAATCACAATCACAGTCACCTAGGGGAAAATGCTCTCTAATCAAGGTAGGACTTTTCATTTTACAGTCAGTTCCCATATAATAGCTCAAGGCTAGTCTGACAATCCGGGTGATACCGGGCCCATGCTACTGAATCTCGTCTAGAGAAACACATGGTCCACACCTCCCCTCAAGCCACAGGAGTACGAAATGCTCAAGGCTAGTCTGACAATCCGGGTGATACCAGGCCCATGCTACCGAATTCATCTAGAGAAACATATGGTCCAGACCTCCCCTCAAGCCATGGAACAGTACAAATACATTTAGATGCCTACACTTGAAATAGCTCGGGCTAGTCTGACAATCCGGGTGATACCGGGCCCATGCTACCGAATCTCATGTAGGGAAACACATGGTCCTGACCTCCCCTCAAGCTATGAGAGCTAAACTTCCTAGGTCTTGGCATGCCAATCACGTTTCATCATTCACAATCAGTCACATTAAAGAAGCTCGATATCAGGCTTCTAAAACAGTCACAATATTATGGCCTCAGAATAGTTAGCTTACTTACCTCATATAGCTGCTTTTCAATGCTTGTGATTGACCTAAAAATAAAACAAAATCTTTTTTTAGGTCACCATACACTTGTAAAATATTTCCCCCCTTTTTTTGGCTCTATTTCCATACTTACTTTGACAAACAATTCACAACAATAATTATCTACTTTCAAAAATTCACACAAGTAGGTAGACATCTTCTACACACATACCTCATGTCTCCTTAAAATTTTTAGAGCCAATTGGGATCATTTGGCCACTAAAAATAATCAAATTCATTACCTCAACAATTCTGCCATTGTATTCATTTCACTGAACAGTATAGACTTAAAAATTTGTAGGAATTGCAATCATACTCAATTGGCTGTAAAAATTACAGGGTGGTATATAACATATATATATACCTCCATACCAAAAATCATGACTTTTTAAGTGTTTAGCCCATTAAAATCCAATTATTTCTAACTGCTCTGTTTTGGAAACTAAAAATTTCAGTTTTAGCAAGCCAATTTTAAAATCTATAACAATTCACACAGAGATTCAATCTCAGTGAAAATTTACAGTCTCATATATGACACATAAAAGGACTTGCATACCAAAAATCAGGTAATTATATGAAGATTTGGACCTTCAACTAAAATCGTCTTCCCCTCCTCTGTTCTAAGACAGGGGACATGTGCAATACCATACCATAAATTCAAAAATTCACTCCAAATCACCTACTTCGAATTTTTGAGTGAATCCAATTGCTATACACTCCTGGACATGTCTATTTTCATCCATAAAAATTTCAGAACAAGAAAATGTCCCCCTGATTTTTGATAATTTTCGGAACAGGTATTGTTCAGTGTAACAAAATTTCCAGGATTTCAACTAAAGTCTCAATTCTAGCTTATATCTTCATCTCCTTACTTAGATGCATTCAAAACTCATTCAAATTCACATCTCCATATAATTTCCAGCATACAAATAACAGTTCTCATACTCACATCACTACACAAGGAATTTCTTTAAATTAAATAAACAATAATACAACGAATTCTAAGGAGAAAATTGGTTCTTACCTTCTCCCTCTTTTTTTTTCCTCCCTTTCTTCCCATGATTCCTTGATGATTTGTGTGAAAATTTTCTGAGAAAGTAGAGGGCTGGAACGTGTATGTAAGGAGAGGAATGAAAGAATTCTAGAACTCTTCCCATTTATAGATAAAATTAGGCCAAATTTTCATTTAGTCCTTCTCTCCTCCTTTATAACCATTAGACCCAATACTCTTTTAATTAAACCCCTCATTCTTTCATTTATTACATTACAATTCAAATACATTACATATACATTAATATATATGTAACCATAACACATGATATAATGTACACTACAAAATTTAGGATATTACAAATTAAGTCCAAGATATATTGCCCTTATGAGATTCTAGAAAGGATTGGAGAGGCAGCATATAAACTTGCCTTGCCACCTTCATTGTCTGGAGTGCATGATGTCTTTCATGTCTCATGTTAAGAAAGTATGTTTCTGATCCATCCCATGTGCTGAGTTCTGAACTTCTGGAGTTGAGAGCTGATCTTACATATGAGGAGAGACCGGTTCGAATCATAGATCGCAAAGAACATGGACTTCGGAGGAGAAACATACCATTGGTGAAAGTTCTTTGGGAAAATCACTCCATAGGAGAAGCAACTTGGGAATTAGAGGAAGAAATGCGGACCAAATACCCCTCTTTATTTGAATGATTGTGCTGAATTTCGAGGACGAAATTCTTTTTAGGGGGGGAGAATTGTAACATCCTAAATTTTGTAGTACACATGGTATCATGGATTATGGACACATGCATAGTATTATACATTAATGTATATGTAATGTATTTAATTGTTAGTGCAAAGATTAAAGAGTGATATATTTAATTGAAAGAGTGGGAAGAGGGAAGACTAAAATGTAAATGGCATTTATCCTTGTCTATAAAAGAGGATAAGATTCTAGAATTATGTCATTTTCTTTTCCTCCTTTTAGCTCACGTCCCAGCCCTTCTTGCTCTCTTTCAATTTTCTTTACACCAAACCACCAAGAATTTAAAGAGAAGGAAAGAATAGGTAAGAATCAAATTCTTCATTGGAATCCTTGTGTTATTGTCTATTCATTTACAAGAATTTCTTTGGTTATAAGATGAGTTATGATGTTTGATGTCATGTATGCTTATAAATTGTGTGGAAACATGAATTTAAATGAGTTTTGAGTGCATCTAAGCAAGAGGATGAAGATATGAGCTAGAATTGAGAGTTTAATTCAAATCCTGGAAATTTTGTTACACTGAGCAGTGCATGTTCCAAAAATTACCAAATATCAGGGGGACATTTTCTTGTTGTGAAATTTTTATGGATGAAAATAGACATGCCCAGAGTGTATAGCAATTGGATTTACTCAAAAATTCGAAGTAGATGATTTGTAGTGAATTTTTGAATTTCTAGTATAGTATTGCACATTTCCCCTGTCTTAGAACAGAGTAGGGGAAGACGATTTTAATTGAAGGTCCAATTCTTCATAGAATTACCTGATTTTTTGTATGAAAGTTCCATTATGTGTCTTATATGAGACTGTAAAGTTTCACTGAGATTGAAGGTTTGTGTGAATTGTTATAGATTTTTAAAGTTGGCTTGTTAAAAACTGGAATTTTTAGTTTTCAAAACAGGGCAGTTAGAAATAAATGGATTTGAATGGGTTAAACACCTTTAAAATCTCTGATTTTTGGTATGGAGGTATATATATATGTTATATACCAGTCTGTAAATTTTTTTAGCCATTTGAGTAGGATTGAAATTCCTACAAATTTTTAAGTTGATAGTGCTCAGTGAAGTCAATGCAGTGGCAGGATTGTTGAGGTAATGAATTTGATTATTTTGAGTGATCTAATGACCCCAATTTGCTCTAAAAATTTTAATGAGATATGAGGTATGTGTCTAAAAGATGTCTATCAAATTGTGTGAATTTTAAAAGTAGACAAGTTTTGTTGTAAATTGTTTGTCAAAGTAAGTATAGACATAGAGCGAAAAAGGGAAAATGTTTTACAAGTGTATGGTGACCTAAAAAGATATTTTTGTTTTATTTTTAGGTCAATCAAAAGCATTGAAAAGCTGCCATACAAGGTAAGTAAGCTAGCTATTCTAAGGCCACAATAAATTGTGTACTCTATGTATGTAATTTTGTGGATTATAACACTGTTAATTGCTAGCAACTTGATGCTTGAATGTGAGATATTGTGACTATTTTGGAAGCCTGATATAGAGCTTCTTTTATGTGTGACTGATTGTGAATGGTGAAACATGATTGGCATGCCAAGACCTAGGAAGTTTAGCTCTCACAGCTTGAGGGGAGGTCTGGACCATGTGTTTCTCTAGATGAGATTCGTTAGCATGAGCCCGGTATCACCCGGATTGTCAGACTAGCCTCGAGCTATTTCAAGTGTAGGCATCTAAATGTATTTGTATTGTTCTGTACTGTTCCATGGCTTGAGGGGAGGTCTGGACCATGTGTTTCTCTAGATGAAATTTGGTAGCATGGGCCCGGTATCACCCGGATTGTCAGACTAGCCTTGAGCATTCCGTACTCCCATGGCTTGAGGGGGGGTCTGCACCATGTGTTTCTCTAGATGAGATTCGGTAGCATGGGCCCGGTATCACCCGGATTGTCATAATAGCCTTGAGCTATTATATGGGAACTGACTGTGAAATGAAAAGTCCTACCTTGATTAGAGAGTCTTTTCCTCTAGGTGACTGTAACTGATACTGTGGAAGCTTCCTCAATATGTGATTGTGATTATGCACGAAAAAGCAATGACTAGAGAAATGTGAACTCACTTATGTGAGGTTAAATCGACTTATAGAGGTCTAGAAAGAAAATTGACGCAGGAGCGCAAATGTAACCGAAGTGAACTCGAAGCATTTCTTTTTTTAACAATTTAGATAATGCTTGTGTAGTTAGAAATGGATAGTTTCATACTGTGGATTGAATTCTATTGTTATTGTTTATTGCTGTATATTCACTTAGTTTACTTACTGAGTTTTACTAATGAAAGTTGTTGTGTGCCTTAGGTGATCAATAGATTGAGTTAGGGATGGAGGACTTTTGGCATTGCTGACAGAGTTTCCTTGGCAACCATAGACCGCTGCTCTATATTAACATAGCCATACTGTAGAACTTATCTTGATTTTTGAATGTACATAAATGCAGTAGAATGAGGTGGTTGTCATTAGGAACTCTATTTGGGGTTATACTTATATTAATCTTTGAAAGAAATATTAGAGTTCACATTTAAATGACCGTATAAATGCTATATTTTGTATGTCGAGTATGGGTTGTAACACTTTCTCAGCTCTGCACTCTTTCTTTCTCTTTTCTTCCTTCTTGCAAGGCCTCCGTTCCCTTTATTCTCTTTTTCAATTGGCTTTTGTCTGTCTTTTTGGATTTTGTGAGTTTTCTTGTCTTTGGTCAGGCCAACATAAGGCAGAATGCATTCGAAATTGATAGCAGTCTCTCAGTAGTAGATTAGAAGCGCGGTTGAATTGCTTAAACAGATCAGAACTCGGACTGGCGAAGTTTTCAGTGCCTTCAGGAAGTGGCACACGTAAAGAGATAAATGCAGCAGACTCCAGAATCCAGCACCATGATTGATCCCAGAATCAATCTGGAACCACCCAGCTAATTAATAAAGCATTCAATTCTTCAGCTTGCAGAATAATCAGCAGAACTGCACATAATGCACAAGAAATTGATCAAGAATAATTCAGATTTGGAAGACTCCAAGAGTGACTTGAAACAATTCTTGATATCTAATAGAACAGAGGCGTCAGTCATGAAGCAACTATACATTTATTCAATTTACTCTCTCTCTTTCAATAAACATATAACTAATAATCTTTTATTTATATGAGATCAAATGCGCTTCCATTCATAATAATCCATTTGGAGGGATTGAAGAAGAGCTGCAGCCTTACAAATTTTATAACAAGTGAAACACATAGTAAATTAGATCAATTACTCTGCAAATATGTAATGTTACACTCACAAAGTTTGTATATAAAGTTGATATAATACCACTAATTCAATACCATATGACTCATCATCATTTATTTCATTGACAACTTATATTAATCCTTTTCATTCACTTGACGCTATATCAACTTTGTATTCAGACTTTATAAATATAACATTATTTATATGTAAAAGAGTACATCATATGTATATAAAAGTTTGTCCACGTTCTAGAACATATTCCCTTAAAAATAAAATTTAGCAAATGCTAAATCCTTGATGGTCTTGCAATTACGTTTTGGTACCTGAGCATCATTTAATGCAGAATATATATCATGCGTCCGAGCAGTCGTACAAGTATCATATTGCAGATGACTTCCTGAACAGACAGAAATAAACAAAGGATTTCTGTAAACTAATTGTTCATTTTGAAAGAAACCAACAGTCCAAGAAAGAAACCTGTGGTACGTCATCAAGGCAATTGTACCTCCAAAGCTGAGGAAACACTTGTGCTTGTGTGTAGTCTTTTTTAGCTTGCCATGCAAAGTGCCTACACCTGTGTACAGTAATGTATGACTCGAAATAGATCAAAATTGAAACAAGCCTGAAAGACGATGGAGAGACTATACGAAAGAGAAGACACAGATGGTAATTGATGAAAGACTGAGATGAGAATATTGATCTACGAACCATTCTTCGTGGTGGATAACTAGATTTTCTTAGGAACAGTGTAGCCTGTAGACGATGAGTGATCTTAGCCAACCTCCCTTCTGTTATCTTGGCTTCTTTCCCCCAAAACTAACTTTGTAGACGAAATTTTGACACAATATTAGAAATGACCCCAACAAATGTTAGAAATCAGTTGGCATTAAATATTTATAATACTTTAAATGAGCTTATTGAAAGGTTATATATGAAATAGGGTGACCAACATGGTAACCATATGATAGTAGATTCACTGCATGTAGCTGTCAGAAACACACAATAGATTATTTTGGCCCAAAATGCTGCTCCATTGTGAAGAAGTACAAGATTCCACTCTACATATCTAGTGCATCATGTTGTCAACTCAGTTTTTGCTGTGCAAAGAATAACCGAAAAACGGGGAAGAACCATATCAGTTGACAAAATTCAGAACAATTGAGGAGACAAAAAAATGACACTTAACACTATTATATAGCTTCAGAAGTTTTTTTTTTTTTTTAAACCCTCAATTCCCTCTATATAATTTTGCAAGTAACGTGAGAGTAAAAACCAACCACATTGTTCTCATGAACATCAACCTTGAGATGTTCAAAGTGGGTAAAGCATTGATCAGATTTCGTCATTGAATGTGCACAGAATTTTAGGTTGGTATCGGAAAAGAGAATGAAGGCTCCTTAAGGCTTTCCCCTGCAATCCATTTTCATGGCTGGATACATCAGCAGGCCCCTTGTACTTAATAAGCTCCAGCTTCTCAAATGAAACAAGACTCACGTACATATCTCAAAATAAGATTGAAGTGTATAAAAATTCCAAAATTGAAGATTTTTCTGACACGATTTTGCTCCCATCCCTAAGCAACAGAATCCAGGCAGTCAGTTTTCTTAAAATATCAATTTCATTTGAATAAACAGAAGAACATTGAAAAGGAAAAAAAAAAGAAAAAGAAAAACCGAGGAGACTTTTATTACCAATTAGCTGCTATTGCTTTTGTTTATTGACAAAGTACAATCAAGTGCAGATGGAAAAAACTCTTGAGCTACTAATGTTTTGCTCCAATACCATACTTGTGCTCTTATCACTTTGCATACCGAGTAAAACCACAAACATAAGACAGTTTACAGATAAGAATTATTAACAAAGCACTTACAAAAATTTTATGTGCAAGTATCTACCTTCTAATTTCCTGCAAATAAATTCCAATCCATTGTAGCACTTCATTCTCAGGTGGGCACTATACAGATATGACAGGTGTGAATTAATTAATAAGGAACAATGGAGAGACATGATAATGAGATGTCGTTACCAACCTGTTGAAGTAGAGGAGTTTTCATTTGAAATTAGTTGGTATATAGGAGCCCTCATTCTGAATACATCAGCTAATTGATTCTGATTAGGCCTACATCTGCATGTGTACAGAAATGTATGTCTTGAAATTGATCACAATTGATTCATGCCTGAAAGACGATGGAAAGAACAAATATACGCCTTAGCAATTATTATTGGACTGAGATAAGAATAAGGATATATCCACCAATTTTTTATTTTGTGGTCAAGCATATCTTTTTGGAAGTGATTATAATTACCTTTGGACAAAGGGTGATCTTAACCAACCCTTCCTTCCGTTATCTTGGCTTCTTTCCCTCAAAACTCTGTGGACAAGAATTTGAGAAACATTAGCATCAACTAATTATAATTCTGTAAGCAAACATATCGAACGATTATATATGAAATAGGATGAACAGCTTGATAACCACATGGTTGTAGAATAATGGATAAACATCAATAAAATTCATGAACTACATTAATCAATTTTGTAATTTCGATCATCAGTAAATTTATGATTCCTGAAAAAGCAATCAAATTAATTGATGAAACACATAAATGAATCTTATTTTACCAAGGTTTTAAAATTTTATAAGATACATCATATGATAAAGTTTTGAAGACACATTTCATTTCTTCAAAGCCACAACCTATGAACTTAGAGTTGATACCCTTGCGTCGATGTCGATGCCAAGACAACAATCCAAGGTTATCCTACTCGAACTAATTTCGCGTCTCCAAAAATCCAAGGTCATTTCAATCTAACTCAAATTTTGTGGGGCTTCCTGTTTTGGGTCAGGCCCACGTGAGGTGGAATCAACGCTAATTGCAACTTGATAGCAGTCCCTCAACAGCAGCATGGTTGAATTGATTAAACAATATCCAAAACTGTGGGACGAAAATCAGCATATCCCATTAAGAAGTAATTATAAAGCTATCACATATCATCTTTTATTCATGAAACAACTATATATTGTGTACCTGAACATCACTTTTGCAGAATATATATCATGCATTCTTCCTAGCATTCATACATTTACCGTATTGCAGATAACATTCTGAACAGACAGAAATTAAAAGTTAAGGATTACAGTAAACTTATCGTTAATTTATATTGAAAGAAACCGATAGTCAAAGAAAGAAACTTACGATACTTACTCAGGGCAATTTTACCTCCACAGACTGATGAAACAATGGTGCATTTGTGTAGTATTTTTTAGCTTGCCATGCAATATGCCTACATCTGTGTACAGAAATTAATGTATGACTTGAAATAGATCAAAAATGAAACATGCCCGAAAGAGAACAAATGTACGCCTTAGTAGTTGATGAAAAACTGAGATAAGAATAAAGATCTACGAACCATTCTCCATGGCGGACAAGTAGCTATTCTTGGAAAGAATTATAACCGTTGGACAATGTGTGATCTTAGCCAACCCTCATTTCTGTTATCTTGGCTTCTTTCCCTCAAAACTAACTTTCAAGGCAAAAATTTGACAAACATCAGAAATCACTAGTTAATTATATATAGCATCAAATAATTATAATACTGTAACCAAACATATCGAAAAGTTATATATGAAATAGGATGAACAACATGAGAACCATATATAGTAGATTCATTGCATGTGGCCGTAAGAAATTAGCAGAATAGATTTTGCCCCAAAATGTTGCTCCATTGTGTAAAGATACAAGATTCCACTCTGCATATCTATTGCATCATGTTCTCAACTCAGTTTTTTAAGTGCTAAAGATAACTGCTAAATGGGAAGAACCACTTCAGTCAACAAAAACTAAGGTGTTTCATATTCATTTATGACTTATTTTTCACGCGAATAAATAGAGAACATGGAAAAAGAAAATTTAAAATTAAACCCGAGGAGAGATTTTTTACCGAATACACTCCTATTGTTTTGTGTAATGGCCAAGGACCAATTAGTGTAGATGCCAATAAAATCTCCTGAACTATTATTTTGCTCCAATATCATACATGTGCTCTTATCAATTTGCATACAGAATAAAAACTGAAACATTCGACAAGTTATAGATATAAGACCAATTGATGCATGTGCAAGGGAAAACAGTAGATTAAAAAAAATAAAAGAAATGAAATGCTGCACCATAACAGGGACAATATTCTACCAGTAACAATACTCCATGACATTGAAACATGACTTTCATTTAACTCCAAAGTATCAAGTTGTTAAACCTAGTTAATGATAAAAAGAGATCTATAATTTTATATTTCCTTAACCACTTATATATACTAGCATTTGTAACATGGAGCATTAAATTAATTTAATGTACGAATAATGGAACCATAGACAATTGAGGGAAAAAATTTATGTAGTTATAATGATATGTACCTACCTTGCAATTTGTCGCAAATGATCTCCAATTTGTTGAAGCAGCTCATGTCAAATGGCTACCATACAGAAAATGACAGTTGCAAATTAATTAAGAAGGAAAACTGAAGGAGATGATAACAAGAAAGATTAAAGATAAGTGACGTAGGACAAATTAGGGATAAATTAGGAATTTATGATTTTGATTTTAGGGATTTTAATAAATTAGGGATTTTGACTATTATTAGGGATTTTGACTTTCTAAATTGGGAGTAATCCTAATTTGAGTCATTTTCCTAAATTAATAGTTTACTATTTTACTTAGGATTTAATTGTGGTATTTTCTAGTTAAACTAGGATTATGATTCTATTTCCTAATAGGATTTCATTTCCTAGTAGAACTATACTTTAAGGTCCTATAAATAGGAACCTTTAGTTATGTTATTTTCAGACTTGGTTGTTATTGGTTTTTTGATCTTTTTGTAAAAAGATTGTCTCCTTCCTTAATTTCACTCTGTTTCTCTCTAAATTTCTTCTATTGTTTCTCCCCTTTCTTCTGTCTACATCTCCCTCCCTTTCTGTTAACTCGAGGAACCCCGTTCCTCATCAATTGGTATCAGAGCGTGGTTTTGATCCCCTCTTATACTATTTATCCTTTAATTTTTGTTCAACCCATTAACCCTAAAATCTCCCACTACCATCAATTTACTTTGCCCCAATTTCATCTTCCATCACCCCTACCAAAAAAAAAAAAAAAGTCACTATTCACCAAAGTTACTGTTCATCGGAAATACTGTTCATTGGTATACTGTTTACGGGTATCACTGTTCACCGCGGATACTGTTCATCGGAGTTACTGTTTATCAACGGCACATAATTCGCCGAATCTTATCCTATTATGATGACTAGAAGCAAGAAAAATCAAACTGAAGATCCTGACACATCTGAAACTTCTGTCCAACAACCTGAAATATTAGAAACAGTCCAGCTAATGATACAAGCCTCAGAAAATAGGACAAGGGATGCCATGGATAACAGGATTGGAGAAATATTAGCAGCTTTAAAAGCCTTACAAGCCTCCGTTCTCGCAAAACAAAATTCTAATCTGGAGTCATCTACCAAACATATGAATCAAGAGATCTTGGGTGCAACTCCTAAGAACCATGAGGATGAGTGTGATGATCCTAGTGGAGATGATGAAGCAAGCGAGATTGATCTTGCAGATGAGCATGAATCTAACAGTCCTATTGACGTCAAGGGCGAAACGAATTTGAAGAATGATGTAGAGCCCACATGTGAAGTTGAATCCATATGTGAAGAAGAATCTCATGAAATCATTCAAGAAATTGATTTCATAGGTTGTGAGTTATATTTAGGTTCACCGACTTTTATTATTGGGTCAACGGTGACGTCTTCTATCAGGTCAACGGTCAAATCTTCCATGGGGATTATTGTTTCTCTACCAATATTGAAGGCCGCTGAAGCATCAATAATTTTTCTATCATGTATGCTTCCAATATTCGATTGTCATGAAGTGAATATTTGGATTGACGACTTTCCAATGATCATGCAAGATAAGACGTGGCATTTCCTCGTATATTGGAAACTTTCTCCTTGACAACTCGCCAGGAGTCGAGTTCTTTCAAGCGGAGGAGAATTGATGTAGGACAAATTAGGGATAAATTAGGAATTTATGATTTTGATTTTAGGGATTTTAATAAATTAGGGATTTTGACTATTATTAGGGATTTTGACTTTCTAAATTAGGAGTAATCCTAATTTGAGTTATTTTCCTAAATTAATAGTTTACTATTTTACTTAAGATTTAATTTTGGTATTTTCTAGTTAAACTAGGATTGTGATTCTATTTCCTAATAGGATTTTATTTCCTAGTAGAACTATACTTTAAAGTCCTATAAATATGAACCTTTAGTTATGTTATTTTCAGACTTGGTTGTTATTGGTTTTTTGATCTTTTAGTAAAAAGATTGTCTCCTTCCTTAATTTCACTCTGTTTCTCCCTAAATTTCTTCTATTGTTTCTCCCCTTTCCTCTGTCTACATCTCCCTCCCTTTCTGTTAACTCGAGGAACCCCGTTCCTCATCAATAAGTATGTAAGAACCTGTTGAAGCTTGGGAGCATCCCTCTGAATTTATTTCGTAGACGCCATCGTTTTGAATCCAACGGCCGGAAAATCGAATGTTTGGGATGTGAGAAATCTTTGGCCATTCGACACTGATGCTGTTTCCATATCTTTCTATTATTTGGGGGCAGGCATTGACTTCCAAGACTTGTAAGTAATCGCATCCCTTTTGGTAGAATCATCAAAAGACGGCAATTACTTATCTTGAGATACTGCGGAGTGGTAACATGCTGAAGCCCCTTTGGAAGATGGACCAGATCAGGAATGTGAAAAATATTTATAGCACGTAGGCACGTAAAATGTGCCCATTGCTTTTCATGCACATTGTTGAGCAGATAAAATTTTTCACAGTTTCCAATTTCCAGAAACTGTAATTTGGAGAGAGGGACAGAATAGGTGGAAGAGGACGATGATGGTACGCTATTCATCAACATCATTGTCTGTTGCAGTGGCTTCAAGATGGTATCCCGCAATATCAGTTCTTCCAAAGATGGAAATAAAGGCATGGAAGTCAACTTGGGGCAACTACGAATCTCTAATTTAGAAAGACATGCAAATGCAGGAAGCTCCGCCGTTTGTGTTGTTGTTTCATCATCATCATTATTATTATCGTTGTCATCGTCTTTCTTCCACCACCCCTTTAGCTTATGACACCGATAAATTTTGATTTGCTTAAGGGATGGGAAGAACGATGTTGACAGTGAAGACGATGAATCATTACCTCTTTTCTCTGATATGTACTCTAAAGCACCTAAGTCAAAAAGAATCAATCTCTCAAGAGAAGGTAACCGATCCAAAGGCGGGATATATAGGCATTGCTCACATCGTCTTAAAAAAAGGGAAGTTAGATTTACGAGAGATGAAAGCCAACTAGAAATCCTCAAACCCCCAAATCCAAATAAACGAAATCCTTTTAGATTTTTGTGGGGTTGTAGGCCTTCGAACACTGCCTCATCATGAATATTGACGCCATCCTTCTTGGCCCAGTTCAATTCCAAATACGTCAACTGTTGCTTTGCTTTTAAGTTCGCTAACATGGTTTCTGATGTGGCATTTTCTAATCTTTCAATATGTAGTCGTCCCTTCAAATTGTTCATCCCTTTCAATTCATTCAGATCACCTGTTTCTGCGTCCTTCCTACCTAAGACAAACGTTGACAAAATTTGAAGATTGGTCAACCGCCGTAATCCATGTGGCATTCCAATCAAAGAAGGACAATTGTGAAGCATCAGACATCTAAGGCTCACCACTTTACAGATATCTCCTGGCAATTTCTCTAGTGAACGACAATGATTGAGTTTTAATATTTGCAAATTTTCTAATCTTGACATTGTCTTGGGTAGTTCTCTAATATGTCGATTACTTGACAAATCGAGATAACGTAAATGCTTCAATTTGCCAATAGAATTTGGCAACTTTTCAATATTTGATTTACCCCAATTTAATGTACGTAAGCGTCTAAAGCTTGTTATGATGTTACTAATGTTGGACACATTCAAGTCACCACAAACACATAAATCACCTACAAATAAAAGTGTTCTTATATGATTTGCTCTAAGCAATGAAGCAGGATGTTTCCATGATGAATCTAACTTGTTACAATCAAAGGATATGTGACGTGTCATTTCTTCAACATTTGTTGCATCCAGTTTTCCTAACACGCACTCAGGTCTAGCTACTAATGTTGCTAGATCATGCATCTTACATGATTCCAAATTGCCCCACCCATCATATTCTACATCTTGAAAGAATGACCTTGAAAGTAAATCCATAAAATACTCATTGCCAACGTCATCAAGACTTTGATTTCTTCTTGATGATTGAAGAAATCCTTGTGCCATCCAAAGATAAATCAAGCGAATTCTGTAAATCTTATAATCTCGAGGAAACAATGCACAATATGCAAAGCATTGTTTCAAATGCGAAGGCAAATGATTATAACTTAGCTTAAGTTTTGGTAAAATATCATTTTCTTCTTGATCTACTTTCAACAATTCATCTTCTAAGAAACTTGACCAATAAGCTTCCACATCATTGTAGTAGAGGAAGCGTGCTATTGTCCTTATAGCAAGTGGAACTCCAACACATTTGTCCACAATGGACTTCTCAATTTGTATCAGATTTGAACCTTGTGGCTCTATTCCATTTTGAAATGCCATTTGTGTAAACAAGACCCGAGATTCATCTTCATTTAGCCTTCTCAAATCATGAGATGAGCTTGGACTCGTAATCCTAGCTACTTGTTGACTACGAGTAGTCACTAGGATCATACATCCTTTTACATTATTCATCAATAAAGTTTTCAATTTGAGCCAATTTTCTCTATTCTGTGTCCATATATCATCTAAAATTAGTATATATTTTTTTCCTTCAATTTCTTTGCGAAGCCGATCTTGTAGTTGATCAGCGTCAAGTTTTTTGAGTTTGTCTACATCCTTGTCGTTTGCAGATTTTATGATACTTTTTACAATTGTTTCTATGTTGAAGTCATCAGAGACATGTGCCCACATTCTTAACTGAAAATGGCTTTTGACCTTCTCGTCATTGTATACAAGTTGGGCAAGTGTCGTTTTGCCCATTCCCCCTATTCCAACAATAGCAATGACAGAGACATTCTCAACATCTTTTGAGTCTAATAAAAGTTGAATAATTGCAATTTTGTCGTCATCCCTCCCAATGACATCTTCTTCACGTACGAAAGAGTGTTTTTTCTCTTTCTATATTTCTGACTGGATTTTCATCAAGGTGGAACTGCCTATCATTTTTTATGGCATCTAGTCTCTTCCTAATAGTCTTAATCTTAGGACACATCTTAAGATTATATAAAAGTTGGTTAGATTCAGAGAAGAAGATTCGTACCTCTTTAGCCATTGCATTGCCAGTCATCGCCTCTCGCCGCTTAAGTGCAGTGGTGAAATCATCCAACAAATCCTCGGCATCATGGACTGTTGCTTTTAGCCTTCGAAGCCAAACTTTCACCTGCTGATTGTTTTCTCGACTGTGCTTCTCCTCAGCATCATGAACTACAGCTTGGATAGTTTCCACTGTGTCCTTAAGCTTTCTAATCTCAACTTGAAGTCCACGGGACAATTTAACTCCATGCAAGACTTGAGATGCCAACACGTCCAAGACTCTGCAAACGTTGTCAAATAGAATTCCTTCAGCCATTTTTTTCTGGTTGTTGCAGCAGTAGTGCTGATGAAATTGTTTTTCAAAGGTGTGCGTGAATGAATGGTTATTAGAACAGGAGAATGTAGGGAACTACGATTTACACGTTGAGCTATTAATAAAGATGTTGCAATCCCTAGATAATATTTTAATTTTCTTACTCATTACACAGTTTATTAAAAGTAGTGGAGAAATTAGGAAACAACAATATCAATTTCCTATTAACTAGGCAATTAAAGCAAGAGCAACGGAAAGACTTGACAAACAAATCATAGGAGGTAAATTAGTGTCGGTTCGCATGCATTGTAAATTAATTATATATTACCAGTGGGCCATTTGGGCGATGCAAGCATAAATATAGCTGGCTTAAGAGATGGTGCACAGGCTTCTAAAAATCAGGATCAAACAGCTTTGTGAACTAGCAGCTTGCTGTGTAGCAAATAAATGGATTTATTTTTCGTTGTATATTACTATGTTAAGTTACTGTTTTGCATGCATTTAGATAACAAGCTAGGAATAGGTTTCAAACCATCACATTCTCGGCAGTGCATCAACAAGGCTTTACATGAGCATTTTAGACTAGATGATCTATAGTCACGGACTATGTTGAACTCTGTATACGTTGAGCAATATTTAATAAAGATGGTGCAATACTCTCTAAATTAAGTAGCTAGCTAGTAAGCTATTTGATTATGATGAATTAAGTGAATTTGATTGGAAATTCCCTGATTATAAGTACCGATGTCTAACTTTCTAAGGCATCAATTCGAATAAAAACCATTATATGCTTTGATGTGTCTTCCTTTAGCGATTAATGCATCAAACAAATTAACATGTTTCCGCAAATTTTCCTTCGCTACTTTTATAATTCTACATTAACACGTGATATAAGAGGACGACAATAACGACTTTAATCATCTCCTTGACTGGCCTTAATATTTTAAGCGTCCACCGATTTGGTTGTAGGTTACATGCATGGTGACTAATTTGTAAAAATTGTAACTTTTCCACCTCAAATTTCTAACTAATGAGACAACAAAATCAACAAAGTTAAAAGTCACCCTTTTTAATTAATAAAGACCGATTACGATTCTCTCTCACCTCTTTTACTTGATCCTTCTTAAAATTAAAAGTCTCCCCTATACAGGGTATACTTTCCTCATTCTTCCGAGACACCATATAAACTCCTATATATCTTATCCTCCATTTCGCACTATATGGCGTTAACGAGTTGAAAGATTATCGAGATAGATGATTTTTAGAATAAACGATACACAGGGGAAAAAAAAAACTAGCTAGAGAATAGTATACATGATATATATAATAGTCTTCATAAATAATGTTTCTGTTTGAAAATACTATTAGATGTGCAGAAACAACTGAATCAGTTAATTGTTTAAAGATTAATAAGTTGTTGAGTGCATAAATAATAATGGCCAAAAGCATAGGTGGTTTTTATTTAGAATTATTCAACAATAATTATTTTGTTTTAATTTTTTAAATTCACAACTCAGGGTTGACGGAAAACTAGATACAAGATTTAGCTAGAAAAGACAAGAACAGATAAACAGCTAAATCTCTTTCGTTGAGGTCCAAATTAAGCATGCGAGGCAAATTACTTTCTCTCACTTGCATTGCAAATTAATGACATTACCAACGGGCCATTTTGGTGATGGCAGCATGGCTGGTTTAATATATGGTACAAAGACTTCAGCTAAATAAGAATCAAGTAGCTTCCCTTCGGGTAATTATTTTAAGAGTAATATTATTCTTCCAACTCATTTACAACTAACTTTTGTTATAACCTGAGTTGGCACAAGATCAGTGGATGGATAATTACTATGTCATATAATTAACTTTTTTCGTCTATTTTCATTTTTTACTTATCCAATGATATTATACCAACTCAGATTGTAAGAAAGGCTGGTTGTACATGATTTGTAGGTATAATGTTATTTTATTTTAAATTTGATTTTCGGAAATTAGGAGTCTATAATTTGAAAAAATATATTTTGATATATTAATTTCATTTTTAAGAGCAATTCAGGAGTCAAACCTTGATTCTTTTTTTATATATGAACTTATTTTGTTTTCTTATAGTATTTGTTTTATTTTAAGAAAAGTAGGATTGATTTAAATAATTTAGAATTATTCAAGTCAATTTTGTTTGTCTTGTTTAATTATGATTTTTTTAATACTTTACCTTAATTTAGTTGAATTAGACTATAAACTTAAGTTGTTAGTAAATTATCATTTTTATAAAATTTTTGACGTTGGGCCCGCCGCTAGTTTATGCAATTTGCACTAATTTAGTCAGGCAGAGGGGCAGATCGAGATATGATCTGATAGTTGGGGGACTAAAGAAATATAATAATTTAGATGGACCAAGAAAAATAAAAGATATATCAACTAACTAAATTAAAACATTTTGTTGTGTTTAATTTTAAAAATAGCTCTACTTGTGCTCTAGTCAGGAATGGTAGATTATAGTTACAGAATAAAATCGCTCCATTTATGTTGAGCAAACTGCGAATAGAGATGTTGAAATCTCTAAAGTAATTATAAACTAATTGATTAGCTTTTTTCAAGACAATATGGCCCTCATTACGCGGGATGAATTATTTGAATTTGATCCGAAATCACACTTAAAGATATCAATGTGGAAAAAAAAAATACCCATTCTATGCTTCCAAGTCTCTTCCATTCGCAATTAATGCATTAAACAAATCAAAGTTGTGGAGGCATGTTTAGACAAAATTTTCTTGGCTCCTTTTATAATTTTATATTAACACATAATCATAAGATGAAGAGAATAACCACTCTAATTATCTCACAAGTAACATTAATTGGCCTTAATCATTGTTTAGTTCGAATTATCATTCTCATGGAATTAAAAAAAATAAAAATTTCTAGCAATGTGTTCTACTTTTTAATTGTTATTGGAATTCTTTCATATTCTTTTCTTGTAAATATAATAATGTAAAGAACAGAACCGCAAAATAATTAGTCAACATTACATACCCTCCTGAAAAATTACAAAATATGCATCTATAGATTTAGTGGGGTACGTGATGCAACTATGAATAAATATAAATATTCTAGGCCTCGACAAATTGTCAAAAATAGATTTACTAGCGCATCTCAAATTTATAAATTATGTGGTAACTTTCTCTTTTTGACAAAGCTCCGACGCTTTTTAGTCTCCGCATGCCAGCTTCGCTCCTTTCCATTTGTAAACCAATATACCGTGGTAGACTGACGCTCATCTTGGTCTCCTGCAAGCTGCTAATATTTGAATTAGTCTTGAGTCTTAGATAATGGAGGAAGACAACAGCTTACAACTGGCCTTTAACCCTTGTTTATAATTTTCTCAAGGAGCCGTTTAATTATTTAGTGGCGTACGTGATGAACGGACAGAGTAATTTGTCAAAAATTGCAACTTATCCACCTAAAAGTTTAAAAAATGAAACAACTAAATCAAGCCCTCACACTTTAATAAGTTGTTTGGTGAATAATACAACAAAATTGCATTCACACAATGAGAAAATGGGTGGTGATCAATTTATAACAGTACACATTGTGACGTCCAGATGTGTCACGCTTCCAATTACGTGATTTGATCTAGTTGCTACCAAACTTCGCATCAAATTATGTACATAAATATAACTCATACTGTAAAGCCCATGAGATTAAATAGCCAAAGCCCAATAATTGTTTATAAGCAACCCATATTTTATCTATAAGCCAAACCCGGCCCAGCCCATTATTTCTTCTTGCTTTTAATTGCAATTATTCTAGACTAAATAAAAAAAACAATTACAGAGGAAGAAGGATTCAGAGAGGCAGACGTGAGAACGGGGTTAGAAAGTCTTAGAGGAAGTGACAAATTTTGGGAGCATTTTGTAGGGCTTTCTCAAGGTAATTTTTTCATCTTTAACCCAAATTAGATTCAATATTTTGATTCCTAAGCATAGATATGAATTTAGAGGAGTTATTTACACTCCGTTCTTTTACGAATCCAAATCCTATTTTCTGTGCTGCACATTTTACAATGCAATTTACATTCAATCTCAATAACATATTCTTTTCAAAATTCAAAATAATTCAAAATCAACCACATATTCCTAAATTCAATTGAAAACAAAAATACTGGGTTCATAAAAGAACACATTTTGAGAATTTTTAGAGAGAGAAACTAGAGAGAGGGAAGGAAGATCAAGATGGAATTGAAGTCTTATCTAAGGTAGTTGATTATTTTCTTGATATTTATGGTTTGTCTTAGTGAATTTTAAGGTTTAAGATGTTGAAATGAAATCTAAGGTTCTGTGAACAGTGTATACTTCCGAAAATTGCTGCAGTCTGTTGTGTTTGAATCTGATTCTCTAATTTATATATGTTAAAATAGACATCCTAAGGATTTGTCTAAAGTTGGATTCATTAAAAAATGTTGAGTATGCAATTTTATATGAATTTTTCAAATTTACGGTTCACTACTGGAAACTCAGCTTTTCTACGAAAAATCAGTTTTGGGTAAATTATTTGAGGTATTTAGAGGTCTTCAAAAATTTTGAAATTTGGGATACTGGTTTGTATATATGTCTACTTTAAATCTGGAGAGTTTTGTGATTTTAGAAATTTATTACAAATTATCATGTATTTTAGGAAAGGGAGAGGTCAGTTATGAAAACGAATTTATAGAATTTTTGTATCTGGAAACATGAAGATTTTGAGGTACCTAATGAACTTAGAATGCTATGAAATTTTATATGGTATTAGATATGTATGTGTTGAAGGTTTTATAAAATCTTAGACCATTTTGATAAGTCAATTATTTATTAAAAATCAGAAAATAAGAACTGCTATGTTTAAGAAGTTTGAAAATAGAGTTAATTAGGATTGATTGGATTAAGATATGAAGTTGGATATTGAGAATTTCAAACATTCAAGTTGATTATGAATTGAATATGATGTGATGAGCTCTTTTATGATGTTAGGACAAGGAATGATTAATTCTTTGTTGAAGGATGTGGCATGTAGGTGGACCGTCGACTTTGGAATCAACTGTGAGCTAACCCAGTTGTGCAACTAAATTAGTGAGTGGAAAAGTATTTTATTTTATGAGTTATAATGATTTCTCTTAATGTTATTTTTATGGATATTTTATAAAGTTTTAGAGAGATTAGAAGATTTATTTTTCTGGATAATTAAGAAATATGTTTTATTATTTACTTAGTTATGTTTATTTAGCATTTTATAGAATTTTCGAGAATTTTAACGAATTTAGAAGAATTCAAGTTAGTTTCTTTTGTATTTCTTGAGGGTAGATAGACCCATTTGTTATACTTATTTTCAATCATTAAGATATTTCAAAGCTAGTTTTCAAAATGGTTGTAGACATGAATTTTAGTTATAAAAATTAGTTTTTGAACCAAGATATAACATTTAGAAAAGAAAAATCAGATTTTATATTTGAAGTTCATTTTAATTTTTAGAAAGTTATAATTCGTAAATTTAAAGAAAGTGTGAAATCATTGATATTTAAAGTTTTCATAGTCATTTGACTCAAGGATTTCTTAAAGTATATAGAAATGTCCTTTTAAATGTTTGTCCTTGATTAATTCAAATAATACAATTATTTTCAGTTTTAGCTCGCATAAAATTTTCAGATTTTGATAAATTGCTTGAAAAGAGAAATTTTAGCATATAAAGCAGTTTTTCAATGAAATCAGTTTTTAATAAAAATAAGAAAGTGCAGTTATGTTATACTAAGCTAGTACCTAGATACTCAAACTGTTATTCATATCACTTAGACAATGATATAGATAGAGGCCTTTGGGGCCGTTCAGACACATATAGAGGCTTTGGGCCGTGTGATTTAGGCGCTTTAGCTCTTTGGGGGCAGCTCTGCGCATGCGTATGACTAGTATAGCAGGCTTGTGCTATGTTAGATCTCGTCAAGTACAGATAACTTTGCCTGTGCAATGTGATATCTCGTCGGGTAGGATCAGACAACCTAAAGGGTACCTGTTTAGTATATCGATACAAGTTTTAAATATTTATATGAATTAAGAAAAGAAAAGTTCAGAAAGAAAGAGGTTTAGCAAATTTATATAAAATTTCTCCAAAATTTTTAGAAAGAATTTTACTATGATAGTTTATGTACTCTCAACAGCTTCATTATTTTATGGTTTTATGAAAACAAAAGCATTAATTTTTCTCATGAGTTACATAAGTTTTTTTGTTTAGAAGATTTGTACGGAAAGTTATATAATTATTTTAAACAAGAGTTGGATAAATATTTTAACATGATTATCAAGAGCATCTTTATTATATGATTGAAGATGATTATTTTATTCTTTTTAAGTATAGTCAACAAGAAGAAATATTTTGATGAATTTAGTCATTCAATAGTTATTTATTTTAAAGTTTTATGACATTTTAGATGAGATAAAAGTTATGGGTTATAAAGATTTTTTTTTATATAAAGCAAAGATTTATTTTATAATAATATAATTTTTTTAGATTTATTTACAAATATATCTTTGTCCCCACTCACTGAGTTTTATACTCACCTCTTTGTTTTTATTTTTCTTTCTTTTTTAAATTTTTCTCCCCAGGTAAAAGCAAAATGTGCTCTAGTTAGAAAGTCTGGAGGCCCAGCCACGTGATGGTACAAGGATGTGTTAAGGTTGTAACAATCATATGGTTAGAAAAATTTTATTTGTAGTTGCAATGGGAATTATTTCAAGTTTATTCCATGAGAAAAACAAGAATTAAGAAACAGTCGCTAGTCTACAGTTTTAGGCATGATTTGCTTGTGTAGCTAAGGGCCGGTCGTGTCACATACAAATAATACCACATCAAATATCCCAAATGAATACTTCAAATGATATTGTGTACTTATCCATTATAATAATAATACAGTAATTCACACTAACTAACTAATAGGAATAATTTCACCAATGAACTTGAGGTTTGCCCTAATAACACAAATGATCTCAACTTTTTGGAGATAGGCACTTATGACCCTGGAGTGAGACGCGATCTTCAGCCGTTACATGTTTGAGGGGTAAATTGGTAAATGAATGAAGAAATTTTTAATTATAAGATTTATAAAATTTTATAATTAAATATTCGAAACTAATTAAAAAAGAAACAAAACTAATTATTTCCAGTCACCCCAAAACAAAAACTAAACCACAACAACACCCCTAAATAACCTTGTCACTAACCACCACCACAAACCCCAAATCACAGCTCCACCTCTCCACACCTCCATCACCGCACCTCTAGACCTCCATTGCCACCACCATCGCGCACCTCCACACCTCTATCGTCGTCACACCTCCACCCTCCACGGCTACCATCGTCACACCTCTGCCACCATCACCATTAAACCCATAATTTTCTTCACCATTTACAGACCTAATCCACCATTTTAACACACATCACAACACCCTTTCAAAATCCCCATTCAAATCTAATTTCTTTGAAAATCCCCATTCGAATCAATTTGTTTTGGCGCTCGCAATCTTGTCTGGGATTTGAAACAAGCAAAGCCTTCTAGACACGTGACTTGGCCTCGATAGTATAGCTTCAAATCTAGAAAGAGAAGAAATTGCAGAGGTGAATGGATGTGATTGAGGTAAAAGGCAGGGAGGAGAGGGAGAAATGAGGGGCTTTTTTTTCATTTTTTCTTAAAGTTAATACTGTAATAAATAAAAAAAATTGTGTATATCTAATGGTAATAAGAAATTGGTTTGGTGGTAATGGCTTCAGTTGTGTAGTTGTGCAGCGTTCAAATCGCCTTTAACTCTCAAATTTTTTTTTTAAAAAAAATCAAACTATTAAGGGCATTAACATCATATTTTCCATCAAATCTAATAGAAGTCCTTAACGTTGGGGCCATTTCTACGTATTTCCAAAAAGGTGGGATCACTTGGTATTAGGCCAAACCTTAGGGTTATCAGTGAAATTATCCCCCAACTAATAAGTTGCATACAACAATCCAGGCGTGTTGATCTGACTTTACTTTGAATCATATCCAAAGCCATCTCTTCACTTGATCATTTATACAAACTTCAATAACACCATATTCAATCTATTTAACCTTGCCACTAAAACCACTTTGCAAAATGTTAGTGACAATGAGTGAATTGTCAACTCGATAAGCATAATCAATCTTAACATGCTTTTGTATTAAAAACCTTTAATGTAATATGGATCTTTAATAATCATAATTTTATAGGATGATATAATCTAATACTTGAAGAAAATAATTGCAAAACGTTTTACCAGAGACCATGTGGAATAATCAACATAAATATAAACTACCAACTTAATAAATAATACCAGCATTAATGTATATAAAGAGAAAACATATATCAGAATTACTATAACAAAATATCATATCAATTTTCATAAAACATACAAAATAGCATAATTAATTCAGAATATTTTAATTTAATAAAAGCAATAAACAAATACCAAAAAACATAGTTTCATATTAATTCATGTCACTTAACCATATCATAACATAGGATCTCTTCACGATCAGTGATAAAATACTTGTGTGTATCATAACATAAATCCAACTAAAATCATAACATATCATATCATATTATATCATATAGGAAAAAAGTATTTGATTTGAGTTAGATTTTTATTGTATAGATTTTGATTATGAGTTTTTAGATTCAGTTTTAATATATTATTATAGGCTTTGATAAATTAATTGTGATGTAATAAAATATGTAAAATATCATATGGGTTAGAGACATCTTAGTATAATTATATACAACTTCAAATGATAATACTTTATATAATGAATGATGAGTTATTATGATAAAACTATTGTAATAAAGTATTCATTTTGCGTGATTGCCATGAGATTGCTTTAGTAATTTACTAATACTGTATTTATATTGCTTTTAATTTTTTATATGTATTGTTTTTTTTTTTGGTCAAAATGTCATATGTATTTTGATGAGTTCATCGTGTCTCCTATTTAGGTGTAAAAACTTTAATTCTTTAATAATAAAATTTTCTTGTATTTTTAGTATTCCATTAATTAAATTTAGCTCGTTCCTAATAAAAAAATCTTTTTTTTTTAACTTATAAGAGTAGGAAGGTGGGCCAAAACCCAAATCATAATTTTTGACCCCCTTTGGAAAAAATTCTTCGATCTGCCCATGTTCATGCATTTTCATAGGCCTCTCCTGAGGGCATGGAATATTGGTCAGAATTAGGTCATGAAACTTGCTTTTAATTTGTTTTATGCTTTATCAAATAAAAACATGAATTGTGTTTTCATATTATCACTGGTTTCCAGATACCATCCCACTCTAATGATCAACGCTAGTTGTATTTCTATATATGTATATATATATATATATATATATATATACATGAAAGAAATAAAAAATGAGAAAGAAAAGTAGTGATAAACGAATAAAATCCAAAATCTAAATAAGGGATATAGAGAGTTCTTATTGCCTAAAAACGTTCATAAATTTTCACTATAATTTTGTTAGTCAGAATGAGGGAATGATCGGGATAAAATCGAAAGTATGGCTAGTTGGGATTGGAGATAGAGAATTCTTTTTCGATAGATTAAAAGATAAGAGATAAAATAATGGGAATTAAAGAATAACAATATTAATATAATACTACTCTTAATTATTCAAAATAATGGGGGTATTATGGAATTTTAAAAGTCGAGTTTTGTGTATAATTAATTTGTTTTCTCGAAAGTTGTCTTTGGCTCTTTGCTTAAGATTTTGCACGACGCAACAATGAGCTGCTATTTGTATTATAGTCATATGATGTGTATCGAAGGATATTCATGTTTGAATATCTTAATTAATTGAACGTTAGAGACTTGAAATTTATTAAAAAGCGTCCAATGAAAGGATCAATAGTTTTGAATTAGATAAAAGTAAACCCTGCAGTGGTCTAGAGTACTACAGTCTCTTGTTTTTGCTAAACTACAAGTGAATTTAATATTGGCCGGCTTCAATTTTCACATGTAATGTATAAAAGTTTCATTGAAGACACTCCATATTTCTCTCTTCCATTAATATAATACTAAAGAAAGGCCACATCTAATTGACTAATCCTTTAGTGCTATTAATAAGAAAACAAAGATAGAAGTAGAGACGTTTGCATTTTATATTAAGTACATTAATTGTGTGTTTTTTTATTGAAAAATTGGTCTGAGTCTATTCAATAATCCTGGAACAAGACATATATCTCAGACAAATATCTATTCAAGAGCTTTGTTGCCTTACCTATTTTTACTTCAATCATGTTTAACAAGAAGGCAACAAATTAATTCGATCTCATGTGTTAGGCAACAAATTAATTCTATCTCATGTGTTTGTCATAATAAATTCACACTCTAGAGCGTAAATATTTCCTTCACATTATAAATAGGAGAGTCAAAGAGTCATAAAATCAACCCACTGAATCTAAAATGGGATTTTCAAGGCCATTTGCTTTGTGCATTTTGATCCATTTTTTAGCACTTTGCTTAGTCGTATTGTCGTGGGAACTTGACCCAGAAACCAAGGCACTTCAAGAAGCTGACCGTGTTATAGAGCTGCCAAGCCAGCCTCCGGTGAGCTTTCAACATTATGCAGGATATGTCACAGTTGATGAGAGTCATGGGAAGGCTCTTTTCTATTGGTTTTTTGAAGCGACACACAAGCCTGATGAGAAACCTCTCCTTTTGTGGCTCAATGGAGGTATTGAATGCAACATATAGTTAACAATTACCTTAGCATTCATGCACAAACTCTTAAATTTCTTTCCTGCAATTTGATATCCTAGAGCCAATAATTTGAGTTGTTAAAGAGGAGCTAAACGGTCATTGTGTGCATGCATGCATTCTCTTAATATGGGTTATGCAGGTCCGGGATGCTCTTCCATTGGGTTTGGCGAGGCAGAAGAACTCGGCCCATTCTTGGTGAAAGAAGGTCCAATACTAAAATTCAACAACTGCACTTGGAATAAAGGCATGTATATTTATTTCTCAATTATTTATATATAAATTTATGTCCCATGCAATTTTTCCCTTTTCTCTTTTTATGGTAAAGTGAAAGATTATTCATTTCTAACAAATAAGCATTGCTAGCTAACTTAATTGTTTCATTCAATCTTCACTTCAGCTGCAAATTTATTGTTCTTGGAAGCTCCAGCAGGCGTTGGATTCTCATATTCAAATATTACTATGGATTTTCAAGCGGATAATATAACAGGTAGGACATGAAAGGGACCTAATTGTATAATTAATTATAAATTTTGTCTCTCTGTCTCTCTCTTTTTTTTTTTTTTTTTGGGTTTCTTTACGATTTAATTAATTAACGTTGTGGATATACAGCCCGGGATTCACATACTTTTCTATTGAATTGGTTGAAGAGGTTTCCTCAGTACAAATCCCACGAATTCTACATAGCGGGAGAAAGCTATGCAGGTATTGATTTGATTATTAAATGTGTTTTTGGTTCTTTTCTTTGACTATACATATAATTTCATATATATTTCAAATACTAGGCCACTACGTACCAGCACTTGCTGAGGTTATATTCGATGAGAACAAGAAAGCAACAAAGGATAATTTCATCAACCTTAAAGGTTTCATGGTAAGTATAACTATACACCAAGCTAATTACTCATCATTTAAGTCATCATCAAGAATATTAATTTCCTGTGTTTTCTTAGTGTAAAAATCTTGATAAATACATAATAATGTTATATTATTAACTTGAAAAGATGATGTCAAACGAATTTATTTACTTATGCAGATAGGAAATGCATTGTTGGATGATGAAACGGATAGAAAAGGGATGATAGATTATGCATGGGGACATGCAGTTATCTCGGATACACTTTATAACGCAATCAACGCAAAATGTGATTTTAGCAGAAAAGAACTGACAGATGCATGTTGGGATCATTTTTCGGAGTACTATGCAGTGTATGATCTCATCGACATGTATAGCTTGTACTCTCCCACTTGCCACCAGGATAGTCCCTTTGCCTTTGCCAGCTTTCCATTCTCTAGACAATCGGTACAAGCCAAATCCTCTCATTATGTTGTCTATTGAAAAAAAATTGTAAGAAAATTTTCTTAATTTATAAGGACTCCAATTCCTGACAGGAAATTTTGAGAAAAATACCAGCAGGGGCAGGCTATGATCCATGTATTACTAATTATGTAGTCGAGTACTTCAACCGTCCAGATGTTCAAGAAGCATTGCATGCAAATGTAACCAAAATATCTCGCCCATGGCTTCCTTGCAGGTTTGAGCTTAATTACTTGGAATACTGTCGATCGAATAGAGCTTAAAAATTTTATAATATATATATATATATATATATATATATATATATATATATATATATATATATATTTCCATGCTCATATAATAGTTTTGGAGTACAAATTGTTCAGTTTCGATGGTGGCATTCGTGTATGGGTTTTCAGGTAATTAATTTCCTTTGCGTTACAATGATTGAAAAGAAAACATTCGAAAACACATCCTATAGTAAATTAAAGTATATATTTATTAAGTAGTGCTAGACTTACAACCTTCATACAATACAAATTCTACAATCTAATTTAGTAGTTCACATGATAAAAATTCACTCGAAAAGGCAAAAAACAAAAAGAACGAGAGAAGTTATATCTCCAATAAGATTTTGTCATGTAAATTGGATATGTTATAGAGTTTGGATTGTATAAAAGTTATAAGTCTAATACTCTTGATATTTATTAATTGTTTAATTAATTTCGTCAATTTCAAATGATAGTGGGGATACGGATGGAAGAATTCCAGTAACATCAACAAGGTACACATTGAAGAAGCTTGGACTGAATATAAGTGAAGATTGGAGTCCATGGTATAACCACAGAGAAGTTGGAGGTTGGAGTGTAACATACCAAGGTTTGACATTCGTTACAGTGAGAGGAGCAGGCCACCAGGTTCCTACATATGCTCCTAGGCGCTCTCTTCAACTCATTCGGCACTTCCTCGCCAATAAGAAGCTACCTACTTCTGCCTTCTAAATTTTAATTAACAACTAATTCGAGGCAGTAGAGCAGTGTAGCCCAAAATATGATAAAATTTCACGTGTCTTACAGAGAAAATGATCTTATTTATCATTTGACATTAATAAAGTTATGCTAGATATATATATCGTACGTTTTAGTATGATAATTCCAATTCACAAGCAAAATATATATATATATTAAACTCAAATAAAACATTTTTAAAGGAAAATAAGTATTAGTTGTGTTCCTTTATGAATTTTTTGTTTTTGTTTTTAAAAAAATTTAGAAATATGTAATTGATTTTGAATTATTTTAAATTTTAGAAATAATATATAGTTAATATTAAATTTAAAACGCATTAAACAATGTGTAGAACAAAAATTAATGATTGTAAAAAACATAAACGAACACAAAAATATTAATGAAGGCTTGTTTTCACTTTTGTAAGTTTCAGTATAGAAGAGTAGTACAATTGATGGAAAAAATAAAATCTAACAACAATCTTCCATGAATAAAGAGAAGAAAATAAAAAGAAATATAAAAGAAAAGAAATCATCCTCCAAAAGAAAATAAATCAAGCCCAATTAGAAAATGTGTACCTACATCACATTAACATGCTTAAACAAATAGTAGCAGTATTAAGAGTGGGCTTGATCAAGCCCAATCAAGAAATGGGTCTATGGAAATGAACTTTGTCTCAACAAGATCCACGACAAACAAATAAATTGGGCCCAAACTCTCTCCAGTTCTTCATCTCTCACAGCGCCCAACGCCTATGACTTAATATAAAATAACTTTAAATAGTTAACTAATTATATATTTATTTTAATTGCTATGTATATTATATAATTAAAATATTTATTAAGATATTTAAACCGTTGAAAGCCTATTCAAATAATTTAAGTATAACACCACATGAGTTGGTTTGAATAAACTAAATAATAATAATATTTGAATTAATCTATTATATATTATCTCTCTAATATGATGCAACACGAAGCACATGGCAATACATAATCAAATCCTATCCAATTTTATTAAAGAAAAAAAAGAAAAAAAATGTTGCAATCTAATGCAATAAGTTGCATATATAACGAAGAATATTCAAAGGGTTTTGTAGCATAATTTTCCTCTTGAATGTAGTAAGGCAATGGACAAATATGCCAACTCAAGGGTTGGGGCAATAAGTGGCATGGACCCAAAATCCTCATTGCCATCATGTTGAATTCAAGTAACGTGAGAGAGTTACAATAAACTATGTTGGTAACATTTCGGTGTAGAGATAATAAAGAAATATTGGATTATTGTTTAAGGGAAACGTTATATATGTAATTAAATATATATAGACGAAATAGTCATTACCAACAATTGATAAAGAATAGAATAGTGATGTAATTGTGTTTGTTAAATTTTCTTTCTTTGAAAATTAGCTATGCAATACCATAGAAAAACTTCAACAGTAAAAAGAAAAAAAAAAAAAAAAGAAGAGGAGAGTAAAGTACCATAAAATCTTCATTTCTCTTGTTAGTGCTCTTGAATCAATTCCGAAGAAAAAAATAAAAAAGATAATTTAGATTCTGAGAAATTATCCTAAACGTTTTCAGTATAAATCAAATTTAGATGACCTCTATCATCTAAACGTACGAGTAGATATGGTGTTACTATTTTGGATTAATAATTGAGAATAAAAATGAAGATAATTAAGTTGAAGAAGAAGAGCACGCAGAATATTCAGGTGTATGTTATTATTATAATATATTAATCGGGGACTTTTTGAGAAACATAATGATCAATTGAAAGTCATAATAGCAAGGAATGCAGTGGCAACAGATAATGGGTTATATGTTCACGGTTCAACAGTTTGAATGCTAAGCAATTGACTCATTATTATTAAATCCAAAACCCAATTTTACTTTTATTTCTCAAACCACTTTTCATATCAAAAAGATCAGAGTCATCCCCACTTATTCAGGATCAAATATTTCCCCTTTATTTTCAACCAAAGCAACATATATATCTTCAGCAAACTTCCATATTCAAATTCAAATAATATTATATAATTCAACAATTGATCAAACCCCATTTTTTATTTTATTTTTTAACAATTTCCTATAAGTTAAAGATATGTATATTTATTAATACACTCTAGCTAACAGCAATGTCACACATGATTCTTATCTGTCACTATGTAAACCACACATACATATATATAAATATGCGCATATGTATATAGCTATAGCCTGCCTGCCTTGTATTGTTTGATAGCAAGAGCAAGAGAAAGCAACAAGTGGGAGAATTCAATTAATGATGGCTTTGCAGCTTGCATTCTCTTTAAATATTCTTCTTCTCCTTCTTCTAAGTTTGAGGTTAGCTGAAGTGGGTGCCGGAGCTGGCCATGGTTATGAGGTGAGTGAAGATGTTTTGGCTGAACAAGAAGCAGACAGGGTGATTAGACTTCCAGGGCAACCTCCGGTGAAGTTCAAGCAATATGCAGGTTATGTTACAGTGAACAAAACTCATGGAAGAGCACTGTTTTATTGGTTTTTCGAGGCCACCAGTAAGCCTGAACACAAACCTGTGCTCTTATGGCTCAATGGAGGTAACTTTCTTTAACTATTCTACTCATCATAGAAATTATGTTCTCTTTTTATGCATGGTTTATATATTCGGATTGTTCTCTTTTTTTTTTTTTAGTTAACTAATTATTCTCAGATATATAAAAAAAATAAACTGAATATACTATATATTTATTACTAACAGACCACTATATTTGTATGTGTTTAATTGTTTTTTGTTGATATTAAAATTATCTTTACGTAATCCAACAAAAGGAGGAGATAATAAATATATTAATTAAGAATATATAGACTAGGCATGTTTCTTTATAATTAAAAAAATAATCAAATTGTACTATATTGGATATTCTATATGTATTTGATCATGTTTATATATATATAATTATTAAATTAGGCTACGAGAAAGACTTTTTTTAATTAGTCCAAAATTACCAAAAGGAATTTTATATTTCAACATTAAACAAGGCCTTCCTCACTTCTGAACTACTCCATTTTGCAACTTAATGAAGTAGTCAAAATCGAAACTTAGAAAAGAAATATTTGATGTTGGAGTTTTATATGAAAATTTACAATTCATATAAACTGAGTAGATCTAGTTATAATTATTCTTTTTGCCTCTCCCACCACTGATTTCCCTTTTCATGATAAGACTTGGCCTCTAGCTTTCGTAGCATTCTACTTCTCTTGATCTATACTTCCGGCAACCATTATTATGCTGCGTATATGGTCCCAATTAAGTTGGCTGCTAGTTATGTGTCTTATACCCACTTTGTCTTCAAAGTTGAATCTTTTCACAGAAAGATTTGAATGCTCTAAAGGCTTTTCCAACCCTTCATCCATGTACTCTTCTTCTTTCTTTCAGAGAAGAAGAGATTCCACTTTGGCTATATATATATATATAAAATGACAAAATTAATTGTTGTTATTATATATGTGAAGGCAATAAATCAACTTATGTATGTACGCATGCACCCACAATTCTACTCGATAGTATTTTTTTTAATTTAACATTTATTCCTAAAACTAAAAATTAAAAAAAAAAATTAACAAGAGTTTCATAATTTGTAAACCCTCCAAAGTTTTAGAACACCCGCTCCTTTCTCCTTCGTCTTTTTCTTAAACCTACCTAAGAATTGAGAAAATTAAATGCCAACACTTGACGTTGAAAAATCAGGTTAAAAACAATGACCATGTTGTCAGTAAGTCATGGTTTTAATTAGATCTTTTTGCGTTTCAACGACAATGAAAGTGGAGTTCTAGGAGAGGAAAACAAGGTAAAAGTTAAAAACAAATTAACAATTGTTGAGTCAAGTGAGATATTATTATGCATGTGATACATATAATCAAGAATCGACAGTTCGATACAATACTATCTTTTTTATTTTCTTATTTTTAAAAAGAGAAAGAAATCATCCAATTGATTACAAATTTGAAGATTATTATATGTGTATATATTGACCTAACACGATAAAAAATCCTGCAACTAAACATAGAGCATGTGGGTATATAAAACATTAATTCTTATCCTTCGATTTGCAGTCATAGCTAATAATTATTGATTACTTGAATTCTAGTTTAATCAATAACATTATTATAAGAAGAATAATAATAACTGTAATTATGACTACAACCAATATCAAATGATTCTCATTTAACTTTTCTGACTGCTAATCCGGACATATTTTTATTTTTATTTTCCACCACTTATTTAATCCATCATACATTAACTAGCTGATTTAGATTTAGAATTGAGATCGTTATTTCGGTTTTTTTCGAGAAAATTTATTATAATAGATCTTATTAAAATAAAATTTAGAAAAATAAAACTTTTATTAAAAAAAAATTGTTGATGGTTTGTTTTAAACACTTGTATTATTCTTTTTATTAAAACGGACTTTTATTCTATTTTATCCATGAGTAGAAAAGTCAACATGGAGGTGCACTAAGCGTAACCCCATTTAAATCCCGTCAATGTCAAACCACCTAAATTGAATTATGAACAATTAATACCACACCCAATCCGCCGTCGTCACGGGTCAAAAACTAAAAAGTGCGCAAGTTGTTTTGAGGAAGAAGCAAGTAGTTGCTTCAAATTTTCAAATCTATTAGAAAATTTTCTAATAGCTTCATCATAGAATTAACTTCTTAATGAAGGCAATTTTTTATCTTAACATGTGCATAAACGTACTAAACTTGAATTTGATCGGTCCTATTTAAATTTGCTTAAAATTTTAAATTTTGTACAACCAGGTGAAGATACTATGTAAAATATAAATACAAGGAGAGTTTGTGAACAACTTACATATAAATTTGCAGGCCCCGGTTGCTCGTCAATTGGTTATGGAGAAGCAGAGGAGCTCGGTCCTTTCTTGACTCAGAAAGGCAAACCGGAACTAAAGCTCAATCCTTTCAGATGGAATAAAGGTATCATATTTGCAGTAAACAAACATCGTAACCTTTTAAAAAAAAAAAAAAGAGTTAATATTTAATATAATATCTTTTCCTACATTATAATTTCATATTAAATAAATGCAAAAACATGATACGCCTAGTCAATAACAAGGTATCATATCAATGCACGTCCTATATACTACGGGATTTGCTATGATAAATCCAAATCCAACATATCGATGCATCTTAAATGGAAGCATATACATCCCACTAATTAGGAGATGTTGTATTAGAATGTGTGTCGTGCACATGTTCCCTCGTTGGTAAAATGTACTTCAGATTTTTCTATTAAATATATAATACATATATTCAATCAATGGTGAGATGTACGTAAATTATATTCTTTTGTACAAGGAATGTATCCATATGGAACCAATGAAGAGGTGTCATATCAAAGAAAGTGTCAAACGCATGCTCAGTGCCTCTTATTGGTGTACATATTTTAGATGCACTAAAGATTTCTTATTAACCATGGGTAACATAACTACTACTAATTACATTAATTTTTACTTGATTAGCTGCCAATTTGTTGTTTGTGGAGTCACCTGTTGGAGTCGGATTTTCCTATACCAATACCAGTAGTGACATTAAAGAACTTGGCGATACAATTACGGGTAATAACTTAATTTGTTCAATCCCAATTTCTCTTTTAATTTATAAGCCATAAAGAGCTTTCAGAAAATTAATTTAGTTACTGGTTGTCCATTTGGTTTATTTTACTTTTTGATGATGTATCAGCTAGGGATTCATATACATTTCTTGTCAACTGGTTTAAAAGATTTCCACAGTTCAAGTCCCATGAGTTCTACATAGCTGGAGAAAGCTATGCAGGTATGAGCTATAGAAATTCTGAGGTTTTTTTTTTTTTTATGTGAAACGATGTTTGTTTAATTAATTAACTCTCATTTTGATTTATTGTTGGATCAGGGCACTATGTTCCACAGCTTTCCGAGCTCATATTCGATAGTAACAAGATGGTTTCCAAGGAAAACTACATAAATCTAAAGGGTTTTGCGGTAACGTCTAAAATTTCTTTCACCGAACTTTGTGATTACTTAAACCAAAAAAACAAAAAACAAAACAAAACAAACTTGAAACGGAAACCAAAAACACAAAATATGAGAATGATTGTTCACCATTTCACTCGAGTTTATTCTATTAATACAATTCAACTATAGGAGATAGAGCTTTTAATCAAACATTGTCAAGTCGCAGTTTTTGTGTTGCTTTATATATATCAGAGTTGCACATATGAATGACTGATCTGGTAATCAATGTAATACAATTTAACTGATATTTACAACCATCAATCATTCTGATAGCTTCTAGCTCAAGCAATATATATAAAACTATCTCTAAATTTTGTTTTGATTTAAAATATGACTTGCTAATTAGCATTTAGCAATCCATCTATTATAATTTTTATTGGCATCGACAAGCATCTCTGTTCCTGTAGACGCATTATATATGAAGCTAATCCTGCTTATAATTTTGCATTACTGATTTGACAATCTATGTAATACATTTCGTATTTGTGAAAGTCTTTCAATCGATAACCTACAGCACAGTTATTATATACAAAGTAAATCCCAGTGAATTTTGATTTTGGTTTTCAGATTGGGAATGCATTGTTGGATGATGAAACAGACCAAACGGGAATGGTAGACTATGCATGGGATCATGCAGTGATATCAGATGCATTGTATCATAAGCTGAAGAGCAATTGCAACTTCAGCCTCGACAGTGACGATCAGCCTAAATGCAGCCATGCCCTCAATAAATACTTTGATGTTTACAAAATTATTGACATGTACAGCTTGTACACACCTTCCTGTGTTGATACCAACTCCAGCAAGATCAGACGCCTTCCCATCATTTCAGGCATTGCTCCTAAATTATTTTCCAAATTTGTAAGTTCTCAATTCAAAATGATACATAGAATATGCTTGGTTGTCATAGGAACATCTTTCTTAATAAGGTTAGGCTCCATTTGCTTTCCTAGACTTGACTCTTTTTTTTTTTTTTAATTGTTTATAATTTATTTGCTTGTTTTCTTCTGTTAGTTTAGGAAAGCCTAAAACTAGTTTAGTATAAATATGACTGTCATGTTAAAAGTTCATTTCGTCACCTTTCACTCATTGATTTGAGTTGTAATGCTAAATAACATGCTAGAATGACATCTAACAAAACCTTGTAAACTCATAACTCTAGTATCACATCTAGCAAGACCACGTTCATCGTGTTAAGTGACAAAAAGTCTATCTAGTGTTAAACAACAGACTATTCCAATCTGTCAAAAGTTGACGACGACATCGAGTCCATCTCAACATTAGACAATAAACATCTCTTGATAATATGCATTTTTATTTTTATGTATGCATAGGATGGTTGGCACAAGAAACCAGCTGGGTACGATCCTTGTGCATCAGAATACACAGAGGTGTATTTGAACAGGCCTGATGTTCAAAAAGCACTGCATGCTAATGTTACCAAAATTCCCTATGCATGGACTCACTGCAGGTACACACAAAAATCTCTTCACTATTGTTAAAATAATGTAAAACTATTGAACACCAAGTAAAACATGAGATTTTATACACAGTGATCAAATCTCATTTTGGAGAGACTCACCTTCATCTATTCTTCCTATAATTAAGAAGCTCATAGCTGGAGGCCTCCGCATTTGGGTCTACAGGTATAAATAACTCATAATTTTCTATTAATTATCTCTATCATTTAATTAAAAAAAAATCAAATCTAATATTCATGTTTTGCATATTGGTAGTGGGGATACTGATGGAAGAATTCCAGTAACAGCAACCAGATATACCTTGAGAAAGCTTGGACTGAAGACCATTGAAGACTGGACACCCTGGTACACCAAACAACAGGTAGATACAAGTTTGAGTCAATAACCTCTGTTTGATTTCAAAACTTTTCTCTGTTAGGTTATTAGAAATAAGATTTTTAATTATTTTTTGTTAAATTTTTTGGACTTGGAATTTTTTAGGTTGCTGGATGGACAATAATGTATGATGGACTTATGTTTGTTACCATAAGAGGAGCTGGTCACCAAGTTCCAACTTTTGCACCCAGGCAATCTCTCCAGCTTGTTGAAGCCTTCTTGGCTAATAAGAAATTACCATCTGCACCATTTTAGATGAACTTCTCAAATCTATAGGGACAACATGATGTACTTAAAAAAAGCAACTTTATTGAAAGCAAATTTTTATTTTTTTCGTACAAGAAATTGATGTATCAAGGAAGTTGAATGCAATTTGTAAAGAATCTTAATTTATTTTTAACTGTAGTAGAAAAGAATAAACATTTTGTTCTTGACTTGAAATGCTTGTTGGACTTGATTGATGGTTGTAAAACAAAAAAATCCTTTCACTATGCAGGCCAATGTCTCAAAAGAGATGAAAAAGAAAATTAAAGCTGGCAACCTCCGTAGTTTAATTGGATTGTATGAGAAAGTACGAGCAACGTGTTGCATTGATCGCAAAAGACGGCATACAAACAACATACGATCTATATAATAAGATAGAAATATTCTTCAGAAAACATGATTTGCCTTCCAGTGAAAGTAATATTAATACTGCAATGCTTAAAGATATGAGAAGAAAACTCAGAATGTCCTCAATATGGCCTAGATTAATTTCCACAATTAAGAAGGCAACAGTTGCTACTATTCATCTTAGATCCCTAGACTGCATTTGTCTGTTACCCTACCATGCTTCATAAAGTAATACTAATTTTCATCAGAACCCTTAGACTAATATACAGACTTCTCCACAACAAGTTCTCTCCAGTTTAAAACTTCAAAGTTAGCAACCTGAGTTGATATGTCATTTTAGACTTTCGCTACGATGAGGGATAGCATTATTCATCAGGGGGCACATGCTTCTGAGAAAGAAAGATTATAGACGTGTGTAATATCCTCTTTTTCCTTATTAGGTTTATTTTAATTGGTTTTAGTAGCAAGAATTTTAATGAGAGTTTAAACTTGATGAATTGAAATTCAAGGAATTCCTAAAGTTGACTTGAATTCATAGCAAGGACATGCATGCATGACAAGGACATCAAATTCATGGCATTAACATGAATTGTCAATGGCGTGAATTTCAAGGTCATGCCTTGAATTAATGTCATAGCCCTTAATTCTTTATGTTAGCCATGAATTTCAAGTCATTATCTTCAATTACAGTTTATGCCTAGCAAGAAAGTCATGGCCCTTAATTTTATGTCCTAAGCATGAGATTCAATTCATCACCTTAACTTAATGTCATCACCATTTGCTTAGGCTCTTATCCATTGGATTTCTCTATAGCAAAAATCAGATTCAAGCGTCTGAAAGTAATGGCCATTCAAGAGAGAGTGTTATGTATACGGGGACATACATCCCATCACATCACACATATGTCAATATTATTTACATGTCCACATCTTACAATCTACTATATGTTTAGTTTATTTTTCTCTACCAACTATTACTGGTTTAAACAAGTAGCTTATGCATATAAATACAATAACATTGTACTTGAAAATTGATCAATCTGGGGGGGGGGGGGTGGGGGTGGTGTTGGGGGGTGTAGGGGGCGAAGTCTTCTAATTCTCTACTTTCTCATATTCCGTAGCACTTATGTATTGCATCCATTTTGTTACATTTTATGAGAGAGAAACATAAAACAAATGAAAGAGAAGCATAGAATTTTTATTGCTTATAAGGTGTACATAATGTTGGAATATTTTAGTATGTGATGAAATATTCACAAACATACACTCTCCCTTTAATTTCCACCACTTTCAAATTATTGCTTTTGACTTTATTATGAAGAAATCCAAAAAGATTAAATTATGAACAAGAGAAATTCTGTGTTAAACTATAAGTGGTGTCAGACAGCTTAATTATCCGATTAGAAATCTTGCCCCTAAAACCTAATGTAATAAAACATGGTTAAGAACAAAAGAATACAATGCATGAATGTTTTTCTCTTTTTTGACCCTGATAGTAGTGCAGTCTAACCTGCAGCCTGCCCCCAAACCATGCATCTATTGTGTGACCTAGCTCAATTTTTAATAGGTTTTGACTTTTTTATCCACGAAAGAACTTTTATATTGAATAATGATGATGGCAGTTAGATAGATAAAAGAGACAATAATTCTTATGTGATTTATTGAAGTGGTAAGTTCTCATAGATAGATAGAGACAATATGGTATAGTCAACCCACCTAAGAATAACACAACATATAGTCATATAAGAAGTTCAAACATATACACCTGAAACCCCTGCACAAGTTGGTGGTGTTTGTTTGTGTATTTTGAGTTTTCGTTTTCAAAATTTGGTAAAAATATGTGGTTTCCTTTTAAACTATTTTGAATTTTGAAAATGGTATATGGTTAATACTGATTTAAATACATTGGTAAATGGGGATTTTTAGGAAAAAAAATTCTGAAAATGAAAACAAACACCAAGAAACCCATACTAGTTCATCTAATCAATCTAAAGACCGAAACTAATAATAATAATAATATTATTATTATTATTACAAAAACAAAAACAAAAGTTTTTAACGACTATGAGAAAGCTAAGCCAACACAATAATTCAATGATAACAAACCATTAATGAAAAATTCATTAAGGCTGAGGTGTTGAACTAATACGTTGTTATTCAAATAAAATATTCATTGCCACCGTATATTGACTAACTGACTGATAACAGATAAACTTCAAAGGAATAATGAAAAATTTATTTATAATATTCAATTCAGCCTTCACTAAAAAATTTGCAGATAAAAGAAAAAATACCTGAATATCCATTTTGGTGCTAAATGATCATGCCCTTCAGTTCTGTGTAATCAAGGTATTATATATGAGTCCCTGTGGCAAAAGAATAAAAAGTTGCAACCTAAATGTCAAAAATATGAAGGAAAATGAAACTTGTTTACTACCTGGAACATTGAGAAAAGACCTAAGAATCCTCACTAATTTAGACTTGCAGGAACACAATACGCCATTAAATATGACAGGCATAATTTATAATTTACAGAATATATATATATATATATATATATATATATATAGAGAGAGAGAGAGAGAGAGAGAGAGAGAGAGAGATATGACTATTGGAATCACTTTTAGTCTATAAATTTATCATGTACTTGATTGGTTGTAGACCATATAATACATTTACAGGCTATCAATTTAAGACCATAGAGGTAACATCTACTAGAGTGGTTGTATGTGTTCCAAAACATATCATAAAATAATCATTCACATATGTACACATATGCACAAATGTATACGTGTTAATTTATTTTTGATACACACACATACATATGCACATATGTGTACATAAATATATGAGCAAAAAAATGAAAACATGCAAACCACACATACAAGGGAAAGGCGGAAGAGCAATAAATTTTGACTTTCTAAAATTATTCAAAAGAACAAAATAATCTAAGCCTCTCCCATCACTAAAGCAGGACAGTCTTCCAGCTCGCAGTCAATAAAATTAATGTTCTTAATGTTACAACAAATGAAAGCTCAGGAGGAAAAATTGAACTCTCTGCATGCAAACCCCTAAAGTTAAGCCAAGACTCAAGTTTTTCTCTTTCTCTCCATGCTCTTATTAAGCTACTCAAGAATCAAAGAAGCCAGGGCCTGCCCGAGAGAGTAGTTCTTTGCCAGCATCCTTTCCCATCAGAATCATATCTTGAAGAGCATATGGACCTTTTCTAGAAGTTTCAAGTACTGAAACACAGAGACAAAGAAGATATTGCAATGTAACAAAAGTCTCAATGGTTGCTATATGAAAATTGAGAAATTTCTTTAGCAAGCAAACCAAATCATACCACGAGTTCCATCAGGGGAAGCCACCAGTCCTTTAAATATACAGTTGCCATCCTCATCTCTGCAAGCATATCCAGCAATAGGAGTGCGGCAAGACCCATCCAAGGTCTCGAGAAAGGCCCTCTCACATGCAACTGCTAGTCTAGTTTCTTCATGATTCAATGATGCCAAGTAATTAGCCTGCAAAGAACAGTACAATAAAAGAAAAAGAAATATTAAAAGATACACATATACATATATGTAAGTTTCCAAAAGCGAGTAGAGACCATGCACATGTTCATATCCTCACAACATGCAGATTCTTTCGTAAAAGCTGTTATTGCATAGAAATTCTTAAATTTCATTATTCAAGATACGATATCATTCCCTATCGAAATGGAAAGAAGGAATTCAATTTAACCCACACATTCATTAACTCAACACTTCAACCCTGTGAATTGCAGCATTTTATATTTTTTCACATTCATTTAATCCCTATGAACCGAGTATTGCAAGATCTACTATTACTAAGGCACTGTACATCCTTTCATGGTCAGACAGCATGAGAACAGTGATAGGCACATTTCATGATGGAAGTATCTGGTTAGGCTGAGTATCAGCAGCCTAGCAGCAAACAAGCTACCATAATACCTCATTAACACAAATGTAATTATGAATCCAAAAGTATAAATCAGGAATGGAGATTGCAGCAAACCATTCCACTAAAAATAAAAACAATCAATAAGAAAGCTTAGGCATGAGTAGTAAAACATACCATTTTGTCATCATCGGTTCTACAGGCAATTCCAATTGCACCTTGAGCAACAGCGGGAAGCATATCATCAATTGAAAGAACATTAGTTACATTTTCTGTCATGTTCAAGCGTCTGAGTCCAGCTAGTGCTAATAATGTTGCTTGGACCACTCCTTCATTAAGTTTTCTCAACCTAGTTTGGACATTACCTCGAAAATTCTCCAGCACCTGCAAAACGAATTGGAAAAAAATATATAAAAAATATTAAAAATGAAGTGCAATAAAGCAAAGGAACAGGGGCAGGATGTGTAGTTCAAGAAATCCTAAAACTAAACAGTGACAAAAACAGCTTGAACACCACCTCAGAAAACTTGTCTCCACCTCATTCTTGCACAAAGAAAATATGCATTCTGGTCCCTCACAGTTCAAATAAATGAATGTTGCCATAAAGTACCAAAGATTGGAATGTCTGACAAATCAATTATATTCTTAAATGTTATTTTATTCTTCTTGTTCAATCAAATTCTCTTGGTTCACCCTCTGTCTTCAATCAAGTAATCAGCTCTTCTAGTAAAGTACCAAGACCAATCTCCAACGATTATGATAACCCAGCAGGTCCTTTATCGGTCACACTTATATTCAAAGTGCACTCTAAGGCCCATGATCACATTCAGACTAAGTCATACAAAGTGTAACAACTCCAAGTTGCAAAAGTCACTCAATATTTAACAATATCATCCTGGCTATCATCATAAAGTTGCATTCAAGGCCCTGCTCACCAACTCTCTCCTTCCACCTTCCAACCATGTCAGCTCATGAAAAGAATTGACTTCATCTTACATGCCACTTATGAATATAGTGAATGATCATAAATAGTCCTCCCATAAGGTCTGTTACTTCCAATTCTGTACCATGGATCATACATTCAACAGCATCATGACGACCATGATTCTAAACAACTTGCACTAATTTCACCTAATCCAAAAGCAGTGGCATCGTGGCCTTACAGGTAATTCAAATTTCCATATTGAAAAGCTATTTTACATAAACTAAATTGTTGAAGTTAATCCATCACGCAAAACCAATCAAGATATGATTTATATAAACATTAATGCTAACCATACTAGCATGTTCTTCCTCCTAAATGTTATACACTCCACTACAAATCTACATAAATCCTATTTTAAAACTGCTTGTCCCCATGAATGCAGCAGTCCTCAAAAACTAAATTTAGTCACTTTTGTTGCACGTGATCTGACATGAAATTAACTCACTACCACATGTTTTTGTGCACTTTTTTTGTAAATGTGTGTATGTGTGATTTAACATAGAACTACTGCATATTCTGTGAGTGGTGTAGTTAAACTTTTGTGCAAAGATAATTGGAGGCAGTTTCTGAATATGAAGATGGCTAAAATATTTACTACATATGACACTAACTCACATTCAGTGAAGGATATCTATGGAGAATTTGAGACTTTCTCCTAAGTGAGGCAGTACCAACAGTACTTCCAGCGGGTAGGTCAGCCAGTGAAGATGCACTCAGGGAAATAAATGCATCTCGGACATCCTCACGCTGAAGGTTGCAAGGTAGAATTGTCTTATCTGGTAAATACGTAGGAACATCTTTCATTGAATGGACAGCAATGTCAATGTCACTGTTTATTAGCGCCTCATCAATTTCCTTTGTGAACAAGCCCTTCCCACCAATATCCGCAAGCGGTTGAGTTAGTATTTTGTCACCTGTTGTCTTGATTATAACAATCTGAATAGCCCCTTCTTCAGCTAGGTCTGGATGCATTGCCATGAGTTTGTCTCGTGTCTCATGAGCTTGTGCCAGTGCCAGTGGGCTGTGTTACATATAGGAAGAATGTTAAAAACCAGAAAAGAGAAGAAGGTACAGAAGGGGAAAAAAGGTGTAAATAGAAATGCTCTAGCAGAAATTATTTGAAACTCACAATTAAAACAAATTTAAGGAAATTTGAAGGCAATGCTCAAGCAGTAGAAAAAGAGAAGTATTCCATTTCTTGTTCCACACAAGGTCAATTACTTTCAAAAGATAAATAAATAAAGAACACAAGTCCAGGTTTGTGGCAAAGAGAAGGAAATGGTTCATATGAATACAACAAATTTGAACACTCTAAGAAATTAAATATTAAATGTGTGTTTTTCGTTTTCTTAGAATTTATTCAGCGAATTGCATAAGACAACAGCAAAATATACAATAACCGAATAATGGAAGAATTAGCTAAGATGAGATAAAATTAAAGACTTTGAGCATCATAAGCAACATCCTCTCAGATTCAAATTGCAAGCAACATTTACACATAAAAAGCTAAAATTTAAAGAATTTCCAAGCGCAAATCACATGTATAATAGTGTAAACAAAGCTAATTCTTGAACACATTAAACCGAACCAGAAGCAGAAGGCGGATCAAGAACAAGTGGCAAAAGCAAGAAGAATGTTACATAAAGTCAGCGAGTGTAGGGAATTTAAGCGAAGTAGTACCTTCCTCGAGTGCCAATTCTGATAGTAGCGACCTTGGTTTCAACAGCAAGGGAGGCTCTGGTGACGAGAAGGCTCGGCTTTCTGGAAGACTTAACAGAATAGTTTGAGCTGAAGCGAGGCAAGGTGAAGCCGCCGACGAGTGAGACGGAAGCCGGATAACAACAATGGCGCGCCATGAGATGGGGATCGAGAGCGGCTTGGCCGCTGCTTGTACAAAGAGAGGAAGATAAAGCGTCCATTGAATTGATTAGGCTGGCTGGCTGCTATAATGGAGAGAAGAGATATGATTATAATAGTGATTTAATTTGGTGTTTTTCAATTCAAAGTGGAGATTGGTTATGGTTTGGCTTCGAAGGGATGCCTGTTCCTTTCTTTGTTTCAAGATTCTTGTTGGATTGGATAGATAGGATATTGGATTGCATCATGTGGGGTCATCTTAACGGTTGTGTTATGTTACTGGCACTGTTAACGTTACCGGGCCATCCACTACTAACCCAACCCTCTCTTCTTGTTTTTTATTCACAATTTGCTTCCCCCCGGTGCCCCCCTCGTTTGACGCCTCTTTACTTTTAATCGCCGTAGAAAACAAACTAAAAGTTCAAACATGGCAACACCACGCAAAAATGTTGTAATCAACCACTCGAACTTCATGTCATATCAAACTTCCACGTTGGATGCCCAAGTGCAATTTAAATATTAATTATCTTTTGAAACATTGTGAGTTTTAGTTTGGAGAATTGGATTGGAAAACAAAGTTTTTGTTGATTGATCACGGCAAAACAAATTTAAATTTTGCTAGAGAGAAGATGCGTTTCTAGATGCAGAAATTAAAAAATTAAAAAAATCAAGGTTATTTTAGGGATATAAATAGGTGTATGGAACGGAGTAAAAACTAGCTGATAGGATATACCAGGACCAGTTACAGTGTGAGATCGTGAGCTTACACCATTCAATCTTACGAGTTGGCTTCAGCTTTCTCAACTGAGAGTGTGAGGACCCAGAGCGGCTATTTTAGGGCCGATTGGTATTTCGTCCTAATAAGAGTCTCGAGTGCGGAATTGGAATGTATATATTCACAGCATTTGGTTGTTGACCGCCGTATACACCAGGCGGATCCGGTTTTACAATAACCGGATTGAAAATCCGGATTGTATAACTTTTTTATCTTTATTTTCTTGCAATTAATATATACTTGGCAATCAACATTTATGGTTATATCTTTTATAGCTCACTGGTCGCTTTCCTGGTATAATATACTTAACGTAGAGGGTTCAAATTTTTGTTGGAGCAATATTTTTAACTCATTTCATTTTATCCTTTTTTTTACTCATTTTATCTTTACACTGCAAATTTTCTACGCACCATAGAGGCTGCAGGCCTGGCAGCTGATAGATAAAGATGTCGCCCTTGCCCATATGAAAACTAGTAACAGCATATCAAGGAAAAGATATTGAATGATGACGAAATAATAGAAGTGAATATGCTATTCCACACAGCAACCAACAAATTGAAAAGACTGCACCACACGCCAAGTAAGAAAGTGATAGGAAAAACACAAAAAAAAAAAAAAGATCCAGCTCGTGATTGTATTCCTTTGTATACACACCACTGGTGTATAAGAGGAGGATCCCTCTTAATTCCCGATGTGATATGTAAGAGAATCGTAAGACAAATATATCCAATTTATTAGTTTGTTTATTTAATGGTCTTTTCGTCGTCAGTTTATCCTGATAAATACAACATTTCGTTAATATATTTCCATTTCTTTCTCACAAATTTCAGTTGTTCAGCACTGTGATTTATCAGTTTTACTTTGATTGTACACAGCAATGGCAATCAACAAATCTCCTACCGTTTAATTTCCTTCAAGCCCAGCAATTGTATGTAGAAAAACCAGAAGACCTAAGAATTCTATAAAATCATACAATGGGATGCCAAGCCAAGGTAAACAACACTAGTAAACATTTCATTTTCCTTCAAACCCACCACCCGCGACATCCCAAGATCCAATAACAACAGCACAAATTGAACCAAAATTCAGTAGCAGCAAAAGACATACTGGCCTTCATTTCACTATAAGATCGATGGAGTGCAAGAATTCAATCTCTCTTGGTTCTTGTTCTCTTGCATGGAGATCTCTATGGTCAACTTTGTACAGGCATCTACTCCATTTCCATTAATGTTTGGCGCAGTAGACTCAATTTAATTTCCACCAAACTAAAGAGAGGCTTTAATCAATAAAAGACAAGCCCATGACATTGTGATCTGCAGAATTCAGAATCCTCATAAAAGTTGAACGAAAATTCAGATTGTTGAACCCATAAAAGCTTACCACAATTCCCCTGCTTTGTCATCTACTCACTGCACTGACACATTTCTATGAATTGCTAAATCCCACAAAAGATGGTGGACGACTCCTAATTGATTAAAGATTATCCTATTAGTCTACTAACAATTCAAGTTACTGCTTGCCGCATCTTCTATTACTTCATCATATGATTTGAAGTTTTCTAGGGAATGATTGATAAAGAATCATTGAAGATGAAAATAAATTGCATACCTCCAGTTCAATCCCGTGTCCCCAGCCCTGGAACCCCCACCCAGGCCCCGATTGGAGCGGAAAATGGCACAGCGGCCCCATGCTAATACGCCAGAATTCCAGATTATTCCCCAGCCCAGCCAGCTTCATTTGTCACTCCTAATTTTGTGGGTGCCCACCTTTGCATATATTGGCAAGCAAGATAGACTTTTGAGCCCCATATATAATTTGATCATTATAAGCAAATCCAAAATCATTGGAGACATAGCCAATCATTAGTTCCCAACCATGGGGCGAATGGAATCCAATGCATAAAGTTTGCAGTGATTACAAGCAACCAAGTAATGAACCAAAAGCATGTAGGAAATTGGGATTGTTGCAGTCATACAAGTATCATCTAAACAACAGCCATGAAATGCAAGAGCTTAGTCAACCCTTTGAACAGAGAGTAAATTCACACCAATATCAAATTTGTAATATTGTTAATAAGTGGGATCGCAAAATTAAAGAAGATTAGGGAGGATTTCCAATAACTTGTTGGACCCAATTAAAGTAACCTGTTGCTTGAGAAAGCTGAAATCTAACACAAACAGAGACTCTACTTGGAATTATTGTTTAGAAGGGATAGGGCTGCACAACCCAGTGCCTCTAGTTGGTGCGAGAGTCTTGGGTGCATCTGCTACACTGCTGACGTGGTGCAGCAAGCCAATGGAATAAGATATCAAAACCTATTACCTCACTAGTAACCCTGGAGCCAAAAAGCCACCTGCTCCACACGGACTGACAGCCCATTTTTCAATATCTTCAGGATCACCCCACATGAGATCACAAAAAGGTCCTTCATGTGGAATCTCACAATTTCGTCCAATCACCCTTATCTACCAAAGAGAACGAGAAGTAAATAATATAGGCATGATTTTAAATCAACACTTAGTAACGTAAAATTAAAAATACTACTGTTTGTTCTCTTGTCCATTTATAACTTGTTCAGGAATTCAACTGGCCCAATAGACTAAATTCACCTTTGAAACCATCAACTAATAAACCATTTAAGTAAGAATCGCAGGAATGTTTGAAATGCCTAACACTACATACATCACGTGCCTATCCATATGCAAGAAAATATAATTCTCTGATAATAATCAATACTCAATTGGGCAACATAGTTAGATTGAGATAGGATCCATATCGACCTTCTGACCCTTTACATTCTCTATTCCCTTGCCGTAAACAAATTATTTTTACCAAGAAATTTATTATCTTGACACATATTGTCACACATGCTAGACTAGAGAAAGAAGATGACATCTTAATATTTGTTCCCCCGTTCCCTCCCATTCTATCTCTTCAGAAAGAACTTATCTTCTTTTGATAATAAGCTTCTCAATTTTGAGCATAAAAATTGAAAGACACAAATTTAAGATGTGTCCAGCTTTTCCATGTCATCTCATAAAATGCCCCTAGTCTCACTTCATGTTTTAGAGTTTACAAAATTTTATTAAACTTCATCTAAATATTTCGTTTAATATTGCATTAATTAAAATACAAGTTGCAAACAGAACATGAATAACATACAGAATCAAAGTTTTTAGTGATTACAAGTATCCAAGTAATGAACCAAAAGCATGTAGGAATATTGGGGTTGTTGCAATCATACAAATATCATCTAAACAACAGCCAAACACAAGGGTAAGGGGAGAAAAACCTGATCAATTGTCCGAATATCAGGTGAATGACCACCATGAACACAAAGCACCTGCAAAATCAAAATACAGATCTTATTATACTTTAAGAAGTTTTCATGTATTCTCACTCAAGAACATGCTTATATAAACATATATACAGTAGAGCAAGCAAAAACGCAGTCAATGAGAGAATCTTACAGTCCCATCTACAATTGCTCAGAGTGTTACATAGTCAAAAACATCTGTACAATAACGCCATGCATTAGCATTTCCATACTTCCTTTGGCACTCATCATAGAAACCATATACCTAAGAACACAAAAAATTTATCCATTAAAAGGTATCAGAATAGGTACTACTAGACAAATGTAGAACGGTCTTCCTGCAGCAATGAAACTTAAAACTGAAAGCCCAAGAACTTAAACTCTGCATTTTAGGTGTCAATTGCGTAAGACCATATTGAGGGAAAAATTTCTACCTTGACAAAGTACAAGAATGTCGATTGACACATTTTAATCATTAGCTGAGTTCTTATCACATGTAGAAAAACATTCATTTAGATTATAGAAACTTTCAGCATATTAAAATTGAAATAGACCTTATCTAAAAATATGTATATCGAAAAAGGATCTACAACAAAGTACTAGCATAATCTAAGAACTTTCAAGCAAGAGACAATACCATGATAAGGCGTCTAGAACAAGGCTTAAAAATCATTCCACTTGATCCAGGAATAAAGAAGGATGACAGATCATACAAAGTTACTTCCGCTTAACTAATGTATAACCAATCATAAATTCTTCACATTTTGACTTCCTAAGGTACATATTGATCTTTTATTTCACAAAGTGTGGATCTAGATACCAATCAGAATTCACTAAAATCCTCCAGAAGTGTCATACATATGCACAGATAACACCATATACATGTGTCACCTACGCAATGTCAAGACTAAATTTTAGACTTCCTTGGAAAACCCAAGCTAGTATCCAACAAATAAGCCTGTGTAATATATAACAGAAAATAACTACAGATGAATAAAAAGGCGTTGATTGGAGATTAACCAAACATCCCAGCCTAATTGGACCATGAGTTCAGAACCTTAAAGGTAAGGTGGACTAGAACCAGAATGGATCTACAAATGACTGAAAGCAATCAAGAATAGATCTCACTCTCAAATGTAGGCCACATGAAAACTGGACTCCCACCAGGACACCATTGAAATAGTTGTGTCCTTGGTAACATAATCAACAAAAGAAAACAAACAACTGCATACTTATTAAAAAGATTACCTGAGTTAGTTGCCTGCTTTCATGATTTCCGCGTAAAAGGGTAATATCAGCTGGGTATCCACAACCACAAAAGAAAATAGTAAAGGAAACATTAGATTCTTCAACAAAATAATAGCATTTCATAGAGTCAACCAAGGAACTCTATTTTCGAAAGATTTAAAAAATAAAAATGCAGTAACACAGTAATTCATATGCATCAAATATTAAGTCTTTAAGAAACCCACATGATAATCTTTCCACAATTTCAAATTACTAGGACAGCATAAAATTGAAAATGTTCTCATGTGCTCTCATGCAGTCTACTAGCAAAATACCAGTATGAAATAGTAAATAAATAAATAAACCCACAATCATATGCCCACAGATTCACCAAAAAGTGCAAGACAGACGTACCTTGCTTTAAGAAGCAAAAGAATAGTGAAGACTTCAAGACTATTGTAAACCCGATCAACAAAATCCCCCTATCAAGGCATTATAAATCCAACAACAGAATCAATTAAAAAAATTTATTCCGTTTAAGCAGTACAGTTTGACTTGAAACACTATGGAGCAACAAAACACAAATGGGGTTCTTAATTCTAAACTTAAACTAATAGATCAAGAGCATTCCAGAACAATTTAATGAAGTGGGAAAGCCTCTTAGCCGCCCACAACCTTCATTCTAAACCCCAATTGATAAAAATTTCACATCAACAGGACCATCACGGGTGAATTGAAATGACACTCTGATCAAGCACATGTACATTCGAAACTAAATGCAGCCAGCCATCGACACTCTCAGCCATCCCAAACCAACCTCGCCACTTAACAGTGGAAACATAGCAATAGAAATTCGAACAATAATCACAACTACTAATATAAACGACAAAATTTTCCGTTTGTTTTGTTGAGTAATAAGTGAAATGTTTTGTCAAATAATAGAAATCAACAAATTCAATCAAGAAGAGAAAAGAACCCTAATAAAATGAAGGGACATAACATAACACAACAAACGTATTCGCAAAGGAGCTGAAGCTCGTCTTCCAAGAGATGCTGGCCCTCTTTCACTTTGGAAATCCACTGATCCAAATCCATTCAACTTTCTTCAGAGACAACCAAAAATTAGGGTTTTGGGTGGGTCTTGAGGACACCAAATGTCAATACACACCCCTCCGTCTTCGTTTGAGTTTTAATTTTAATTTGGAGTAACCAAATCAAAAATAAACCAGAAAGAAAACCAGATCTACTCTTTTTTCCCCTTTTTTATGTTTTTTTTTTTTTTATTCTAACTTTAAAAGTACCACCTCTCTTCTCTTGTCCATTTATCGTAACTTATTCAGGAATTTATCATAACTTACCCAATGGACCCTGTCTAGCGCTCCTGGGCTGAGGTAGCGTGTGGAACAGAAAAACATAGAAACTTCATCAAATTTCCCTTTGGTTCACTGTTTTCATTTAGTAGCAACCACTTATCTGTACATGAGCCTAACATTGGATTGGACCCCTATATTAGGCAAGACTGTAGTAATTTCCTTTTCATGGATACTGGCTTAACTCTCAACTATGACTAATTTTCTGGTTAACTTAACACTATACCATGAGTGTCTTTTTTACACTTAGGAAATCGCAAATTCCAAAATCAAACACTATTTTCCTTCTTAATTTTCTCAATAGACAAACACCATTCAAATTGGACTAGTCTCGAACCATAACAAATTAAAAAGAATACAAACTTAGAATCGTAATCTAAAACCGAGAAAAAAAATTAAAAAAAAGGAATACTGGGCATCTACATTTGCAATTGTTGTCGATAAGTGGCTATCAACTGCTCGGTTTGACTGTCAATGCTAAGATCGACTGAATATGAAAAATAAATTGGCGAAGTATTTGTTCATTTTATCTATTTATTGCTTTTAATTAATTTGTTCACAATTTAATAATAAAAAATGTTAAAATTGTTGTCTATAATGTTTTATATACAAAAAAAAATCTATCTTTTATCTTGTTTCAATCAATATCATACAAAAAAAAGTTTTCAATCAATATCATCAAAAAAAAAAAAAAGTACTTCGGTTGATAATTTTACCTAGAAGAGAAAAAATTAATTAATTTTAAATGTAACAACTTAAGAATTTTGCGAGATATTAATAGAAGAAAAAGAGGAAAGATAAGAATAAGAATTAGAAAACAAAAGAGTCATTAGAACTGAAACATTGGATGAGCATATAAAAGTTTAACAGATGAGACATAATATTATTGATTTTTCACAACATTTGCAATTCTACAATTACATTTAACTTATTTTTTTCCTTCATCTTCGGGTACGTAGTCGTCACAGCTACTCGCCTAAGGATTCACGTTGGGCGGTGGACTTGCTCTTGTCTTCGGCATCTGATGTATACGAGGGTCAGGCTGTGGTGGAGAAGGGCCAGTCGGCATATTAAAGGGAAGGCGATCTTCATTCCGAACCTCGGTGGGTGGTGCAAGATCAGGCTGTATTTCCTGTAAAAGAAGTCGATTTTTTTTATAAATACCTGAAATGGGCCCATTTGGGAGGAAAGCCATGAATATGAACATGAACATGAAAGCAATAGCTAGCAGGAGGAGAGGAGAACGGAAGATGGATAATGCCATTGTTTGGATTTCCAGGGTCGTGGCACATTTTATTGTGTATGGCGTTACATAAAAACAATGAGATAAAAGTTGGCGCATTGCCGGATTCCCTTTGCTTGCATGGGTCAACCCGATGATGTGACAAATATGCCAGCAATTACCCCTCGATCATTCAAGGGGTAGTTGGGGAAATTACCCCTTGAATTCAACTTGACTCATTAATAGTTCCAAACCAAATTCTATGACTATCAATTCACTTGTTCAATAATAATGTGGTATTACCCTTTTTAGTGTTGCAAGAAATTCGATCAATTCAATTGCTAAAAGACTAAAATATTGCTTCTCTTTTTCTAGAATTTGGAAAGAAATTGTTTAGAATTCAGTTGAAATTCTTTGTTTAAATTACTAATCCGATTTAAGGGATCAAGGAACATCTTCTTATACATATTATTTCATCAGTGTGAGTGGATTATTTGTGAACTTCTCTTCATAGATCAACTGCAAGGAAATACTTAATTAAAAAAAAAAAACAAAAAGAGCCGAACAGCCATGAAATGAAAGAGCTTAGCCAACCCTTTGAAGAGAGAGTAAATGCATGCACCACTATGAAATTTGTAATCTTGTTAAAAGTGGGATCGCAAAATTAAAGAAGATTAGAGAGGACTTCCAATAACTTGTTGGACCCAATTAAAGTAATTTGTTGCTTGAGAGAGCTGCTGGAATCTAACACACACAAGAGACTCTACTGGGAATTGTTTTGAAGGGAGAGGACCCGCATAGCCCAACAGCTTTAGTTAGGGAGAGAATCTTGAATGCATCAGCAAGCAAATGAGATGCACCCAAATTGAGAGAGAGAGTGCAAAAATATTTGTTGCATCACGTTATCCCAATCACGTGGTGCAGCGGATGCACTAATACCTTCACTGAGTTGGTAGTAGAAAAATGAAGCTTTTGTCCATCACCATCGACTACTATCACCCTCTCCTAGTTGGTAGTGGAAAAATAAGCTTTTGTCTATCACTATCGACTATTATCGAGGGATAGAATGGAAAGTAGCATTGTACAGCCTATATGTTTCTTTAATTCATATTGATTGCTCGTCGTCTTTCTTAATGTTACACTTGGCAATGGGACAACGTTAAAAAAAAAAAAAAAATCATCTGCAAGATTTTGGTAAGAGTTTAATCAAATCATCTGCAAGTTGTTTGACTAACAACAAACTAATCAAATCATGATATTGTGGGGACTTATTAACTGTTAAAGACAAATAAAAGCTATCCAAAAAAAGAAGGAAATCATTATTTTTATGACCAATATGACATAACAAAAGAAAAAGGCAAATAAAAATAAAAAATGTTTGACCCAATAGTGCGACTTAAATTGACAAAAACTTAAACCAACAATCAAATATTGTGTTTGTGTATTCAAATATATTGATTTACTACTTCAAATTCGTGGGAAGGTTATTTAATTTAATTATAATGAAGGCATGAATTAAAATGTTACTAGTAACATATCCGAGTAATCAGTGAAAACGCGGCCATCGGAGAAACGACCGGCGGGTTTACCACTAATCGATTGGAACTTGAGCTTTAATTAAATTATGATGGTTACAATTAGTTGCATTATATATCTTGGACACATGATAAAACATTAAACACTTTAAGAAGAATTTCAGCATGCAATAGATTTTGTAACATACTGCATTGATGCCCAATTGTTGTAATGAATATGGCAACAACAAGAAAAATAAATAACCAAAAAGAGAATTGAGTTTTTTTTTTTTTAACACAGAGAAAAAAGAGCATGAATACACTGCTTAAATAAAAAGTGCTATACTTTTATTGAATTTTTAGGCACAGTTTAATTAGTCTGATTACCAAAAAGCTTAACCAAGTGTCTTGAAGAGATATATAATATAGATAAACATAGCTTAAATAAAAAAAAACTAACATTTATTTATAAATATTTTATTTAATATATTTATATTTGCCTTTTACGTGATTTCAGATCTTAAGAGTTATTATATGCTAATGAATAGTTGGTTGGTTGTAGATAATAATATTAAGTTCATAATAATGGGTTACACAAGTTCATTTATCTAATACAAAATAGAAGATACACAACATAAAAAATTAAACATTAAAAGGTCAATATCTTGGCTCAACAATACAATTTTATCATCAAATGATGAATCCACGAGTAAATATGATATACAATAAAGTTTGTGTCCTAACAATAGATTTAAGGAATTAGATAAAAGAGAGAGTAAATAGAAAAATCAAATTGATAGATACGCAGAGAATGGAGAATAAAGTTATAATTCTCTAAATTTAAACTCAATTAGAGATTATTTGACCATTTGACTACTTGATTGCGTATGTCAAGGGCTGCGTCTCTCTCTCTCTCTCTCTCTCAATTTCTTTCTTTTCTTCACCGCCTCTCACATCACAAACGAGCCCAGTTTTGCAACCTTGCTTTTGTTTATTTTTTATTTTTTAATTAATTTCATTAGCTTTTTTTATTTGGGTTAGGCCCAAATTTTGGCTTCCATTCAATGAGACGAGAAACCGAACAGGATCCATACTTTAACAGCAAGACAAACAAATCATTCATAGACAATAGAAGAAAAGAACGGAGTCTTTTTTTTTTATATTTAATCTCTTCTTGGGATCTCTTAATTAAATATAATCTCTTTCTTTTTTTTAACTATTTGTGATCCATTTTTTATAGAAAAAGATATCGATACCTTTTTTATTGTTAAAATATAGAATACTATTTTTATGTAATGTACGATATAGTCATACAAAATTTTAAAAACCTGTAATTTTGTACAACCTTTTTGCAATGCGCACGACAAAGTGTATTTTTTTATTTTTTTGCACAACTCTCCTGTATAATTTCACAACTATGTCATGCAAAAGATTATATATGTAGTCTAATTTCGTTATTCTTAAAACCATTGAGGATATCTTTGTACTTTCTTTTAAATAGGGGTTAAAAATAGTTAAAATAAAAAAATGATTAGATATAATTAGTGAGTGACCGAAGAGGTTATTTGATAAAAATTTACTAAAAAAAAGGGGAAAGAAAGTCTGTGTGTGTCACCTCCACTATTTTTCAGAAAAGTTAACTAGCTTAGCTAATTGGTGAATATTATTATAGAATCGATCATATAAAAGTATATATCTATATAAGCATTAAATTAAGAAATTCAAAAGAATAAAACAAGCAAGAAAAACGGAGAGAACCGAGTTCGTGTTGCTTCAATTAGTGTGCGAATTACAAGTGCTTTGGTCTACTTTTCTAGCCGCCATATAATGCCAATTGAATTCGTTCGTCAAAAGCCTGCAAAGCAAGCTATCTACGACTATAATCTACATGGAATCTTAATGCAAATCAGTGTTGCATAGGCAAGCAAGGATGACTACTGAACCGCCCAATGGGACGCAAAGCTGCTCGTATCAGTGGCAGCGAGCCTCAGTCTTGGCTTGGGTAAGGAACTCTTGAAAACTACAATAGTAATTACAATAAAAGTAGTAAATGTGGACGTTGATTGTATTTTGCTGTTATCAGTGTGATTTGGCCCCTTAATGTCAAGCAACATCTAACGGCAAGGTTTATACAACCTGAAATACAATTTTAGTGGTAATTTTCATGCAAAAGTTCTTCTATGTTGAATCCAACGATTATTCAGAGACACTATTCTAAATATTGAAAATTGAATAAAACAAGACAAAATTAAATCAATTTTTGACGACTCGTGGATGTTAGTTTTTGAAAATTATGGAAAAATATTGTATTTAATTGTCTTAATGTGATTCGCTCGTTAATTTCAAGCAATATCTAATGGCAAGATTAAGAGGCCAAGAAAAAGCAAGAGACACGAACACATTAACCAAGTGCAAAGAGGAGAAGTACAATCAACAGTCAAAATCACTTAAATTTCTTGCCATTAACATTCATTTCCGAAAAGAGTTTTTAGAAAACAAATGACGCTATTGTAAATCTCATTTTCCGGAGATCGGGTCTGCATTCCTAAATGCTGATTCCTGCACCCACACGAGATGCCAAAACATCACAATATTAAGAGCAAGCACTGGTAAGGCGAAAAGCACTGACACAAGCTCAAGGAAAAGGAGACAAATACAAATTTTCAAAATTTGTCTCGAAAACAATAATATGAAAATCAATGTTTGTTGATTAATGGTTTCAAGTAACATAGAGCGTGGGCAAGTACACAACCAAGAAATTCAAAAAGAACCATATTTTAATGGAAATGGATGCTAACTGATAGTAATATACAGCAACTCTTTACACAACCTACAAATCCCAAAGCAGCCTGGACAAGACTGAAAATTCCAGCGAAGCAAACAAGAGATCCACCAGCAAACAGGTAACAACATATTCAAGGTCATCAACAACCAATAACAATACTTGGACAATTTTAGAAGTAGTGCAGCAGATAATTCCCCTTGATCATAAGAAGTATGGAACTCTTGTCCTTGGTCCTCTCATCTGATTGTTTTCCTCTGCTTCTGTGAAAAACTTCACCTCTCGCTCCTTAAGAAATAACAAAGAACGTCAAGTAAATATTCATACATAAATTTCCAGAAGAAATTAAGGTAACTGCAATAGCAAGGCGAATTAATTAAACAACCAGCTTAAGTTTATTCAAGCACATACCCTGACAATCATCGCAACGATGATGGCATTAAGTATAAAAAGTAGTTTCATGCATGGTTTAAATAAAGGATACGTAATTAAAAAAAAAAAAAAGAAAGCAACTGTCTCATACTTCCTTTTAAACAGATACTTTAGATGGCATACTAGAACTGAATTCACAGGTAATTTATCACCAACTTTTTCTCCTTAAGAACATGTTCCCATATACTGTGCACCAATTTGTTCCGCTATAATGTTATCAGCAACCAAGGGAAGACATGACCAAGGGCAAAGGCAGAGGAGATTCTCTACACAAGAAAGCAGGGAAGGAAAAACAATCATATTATGAAAAAGATTGAACCATACAGGAGCACAAAGGCACAAAAAATAAGGCACCTTTATCAGTTCCCAGAAGCCAACAAGGTGCAATGGGACAGCTGATAATTACGATCAGACCTACAGAAAGTTTTATGCTTATAAAGCATGCCAAACCACCTCATCATTTTAGCTTTTTCTTCCTACACAGAAACCTCAACCTTAGGTTTAGCGAATAAAACTTAATAATATCATTTTATTTCCTCCTATCGCGCAGAAGCTCATGTCTCCCATTTTCAGATAACACTGTTCCCTCTCACTGACATGGAAAAACGGCGACTGAATTCCAGTCATAAGAAAGAGAGATGTTTCAGATGGTCTGATGATAGCATTACATCCTAATTGTCATAATAGATGCAGTAAACCATGGAATCCAGTTACTTGAATCTTCCAATACACAAACATATCATCATCTTACAAGCCGTTAGATATCTCACCATATTTTCATTAAAGCCCCAATATAGAAGCTACATTCCCACAACGGTAACAATGATTTGGTGCAAACCAAATTGTCACGACCTGTCCCTAACTACACAAGCAAATCATGCCTAAAACTGTGGACTAGCAACTGTTTTCTTAATTATTGTCTTTCTCATGGTCCCATTACAACAAACAAATAAAAATTTATACAATATAACTATTACAACCTTAACACAGCCTTACACCATCACGTAACTGGACCTCCAGATTTTCTAATTAGATCATATTTTTGCTTTCACCTGGAGGGGAAAATTTGAAAAAAAAAAAAGAAAAGTAAAACAAATGAGTGAGTATAAAACTCAGTGGGTGAAGATAAGGATATATTTATAAATAAATATAAAAAATATATATATCATTATAAAAAAAATCTTTGTTTATAAAAGAAATAATCTTTATAACCCATAACTTTCATATTATCTAAAATGTCATAAAACTTTAAAATAAATAACAATTGAATGACTAAATTCATCAAAATACTTCTTTTTGTTGTCTATACTTAAAACAATAAAATAATCATCTTCAATCATATAAGAAAAATGCTATTGATGATCATGCTAAAACATTTATTCAGCTGTTATTTGCAACAAAATGCATAACTTTCCGTACAAATCTTCTTTAAAAAAAAAAAAAAAACTTATATAACTCATGAGAAGAATTATACTTTAGTTTTCATAAAACTATAAAATAATGAAGCTGTTGAGAGTATATAAACTATCATAGTAAAATTCTTTCTAAAAATTTTGGATAAATTTTATAAAAATTTGCTAAGCATATTTTTTTTCTGAATACTTTTCTTTCTTAATTCATATAAATATTTAATACTCGTACTGATATACTAAACAAATACCCCTTAAACTGTCTGATCCAACCTGGCGAAATCTAACATCGCACAGACATGTTATACTAGTCATACGCATGCACAGAGCTGCCCCCAAAGGGTTAAAACGCCCAGATCACATTGCCCAAAGCCTCTATGTGTGTCTGAACGAGCTCCAAATGCCTCTATCTGTATCACTGTCTAAGTGATCTGAATAACTGTTCGAGTATCTGAGTACTAGCTTAGTATAACATAATTATACCTTTTTACTTTTATTATTATTAAAACAGATTTCATTTAAAAACTACTTCATATGCTAAATTTTCTTTTTTCAAGCAAACTTATCAAAATTTGAAAATTTTATGCAAGCTAAAACTGAAAATATTTGTATTATTTGAATTAATCAATGACAAACATTTAAAATGACATTTCTAAATACTTTAAGAAATCATTGAGTCAAATGGCTATGAAAACTTTAAATATCAATGTTTTCATGCTTTCTCTAAATTTACTAATTATAACTTTCTGAAAAACTAGAATGCACTTTAAATATAAAATCTGATTTTTCCTTTCTAAATGTTATATCTTTGTTCTAAAACTAATTTTGAAACTAAAATTCACGTCTACAATCAATTGAAAACTAGCTTTGAAATATCTTATAATTAAAATTAAGCATAACAAATTGGCCTATCTACCCTCAAGAAACACTATAGAAACTAGTTTGACTTCTTCTAAATTCGCTAAAATTCTATAAAATGCTAAATAAACATAAATAAGTAAATACGAAAACATATTTCTAATTATCCAGAAAAATAAATCTTCTACTCTCTCTAAAACTTTCTAAAATATCTATAAAATAATATTTAAAGAAATCATTATAACCCATAAAATAAAATACTTTTTCACTCACTGATTTGCTTGCACCACTTGGTTAGCTCGCAGTTGATTCCAAAGTCAACGGTTAATCTAGTTGGCCACATCCTTCAACAAAGAATGAATCATTCCTTGTTCTAATCATCATAGAAGAGCTCATCACATCATATTCAATTCATAATCAACTTGAATGTTTAAAATTCCCGATATTCAAACTTCGTATCTTAATCCCATCAATCCCAATTAACTTTATTTCTAAACTTCTTAAACAGAGCAGTTCTTGTTCTCTGATTTTTAATAAATAATTGACTCATCCAAATTAGCGGTGACAATTTTTGACACTACACGCGAACACGACTCGACACGATACGGATTTAAGCGGGTTTGGGTTTTGACATATTCGCATTCATGTCGAAGATGTCAACCCGTTTAATAATCGTGTCGTGTTCGAGTTGAGAGTCTTTAACATACGAACACGATTATGACACGACACGATTACGACACAAGTAACACGAATACCACGAATACATATTATACATGATTGACACGATAACACGATTAACACGAATATTGACACGAACACGATTATGACACAAGTAACACAAATAACACGAATATATATTATACACAATTTATATGATAACACGATTAACACAAATATTGACACGATTACATATTAAATTTAAAAATACTAAACTTTTTAGACATTTTAGTCTCTACATGTATCCAAATTTTAAAATAAAAATAGAATTATAAAAACTTAATAAATTTTAAAACTAATGATATTTTTGTTATTTAACAAAAGTTGAAAACCTTAACGTGTCATAATCATGTTAACGGGTCATAATCATGTCAATCGGGTCGTGTCAATAATGTAAAAGTGTATTAATCGTGTCAGATGGGTCGTGTTCGTGTCTAACACGATTACGATCCATTTATTATTCGTATTAGCGTGTCGTATCGTGTTCCCCATTTAATAATCGTGTCGTGTCATAGTAACACGAATAATAAACGGGTCGTGTTCGTGTTGGGTCAATCGTTATCGTATCACAGCTCGACACAACACGAACATGACCCGCGAACACAAATTGCCGCCCCTAATCCAAATGGTCTAATATTTTATAAAGATCTTCTACACATACATATCTAATACCATATAAAATTTCATAGCATTCTATATTCATTAGGTACCTCAAAATCTTCATTTTTCCATATACAAAAATTCTGTAAATTCGTTTCCAGAACTGACCTCTCCCTTTTCCAAAATACATGATAATTTGTAATAAATTTCTAAAATCACAAAACTCTCCAGATTTAAACTAGACATATATACAAACTCGTATCCTAAATTTTATAATTTGTGAAGACCTCTAGATACCTCAAATAATTTACTCAACGCTGACTTTCTGCAGAAAAACTGAATTTCCAGTAGTGAACAGTAAACTTCAAAAATTTATATAAAATTGCATACTCAACATTTTTCAGTGAATCCAACTTCAAACAAATCCTTAGAATGCCTATTTTAATATATATAAATTAGAGAATTAGATTCAAAGCCAATAGACTGCAGCAATTTTCGAAATATATACTGTTCACAGAACCCTAGATTTCCATCATTATCATCAAAACTTTAACATTCCTTCAAACAAATTTCATAAAAATCAACAAGAATGTGAAATACCTTAAATAATACTTCCAATTTCATCATTGTTCTTCCTTCTCTCTCTAAAAATTTTTTTCAAATGTCAATAACTTTTCTTAATGCATATTCATGAGTAGAAATCATAATATTTCATTTAATTTAAGTCAAGGTTGAAGAAATTACCTCAACAGCTCTCCAAATCCCTTAGAAAATCAACAACCCATCTTTTGCCTCTCTTACCCTTTCTCACGTCTCCCCTTCTTCGCCTCCCTTCTAATTCTTTTTTTTTCTTCTAATTATTTTCTAATTAACACCTAATACAAATGCAGGAAAAAATAAATGAAAAAAAGGCTTGAGCTGGGCTAATATGTGGGTTGGATTGACATAAAAGAATGGGCTTGGGCTGGGTCTTCTTCACTTAAGCCCAATGGGCATTACAATACTACCCCCTTAAAAGAAATTTCGTCCTCGAAATTTGTAAAAGGTCTAAAGTATCCAAGTGAGAGAACATAATTATATAGTACTATATAATAATACAAATATATCGTATGCTTTGAGAATCATGTAACATGACTGTTCTATTTCTTCATTCACTACTAAGAATCATTTCACTAAACTACAAACCTTGATTTCTCATAAAAGAAGGATTAGTCTCTGATTGCTGCAAGAATATTACCTTTCACGTGAATCAACATCTGTCTCTAGATTAGGAAGATTAATTCCCAATTCTTTTGACTTATAAGTGTAACAACTTCTTTCTTAACTTCTTGCATACATATTTTTACTTCTTAAAACCAATTAATGAGTTGCCAAGTGATATTTTAATATATGCATGTATTTATGTTTGATAATGTGCTTAGGGTAGATTATATATTTCTATATATTATGGTATGCAAGTGGACTCTTTATATTGTATAGATTTTGACATAATTATTTGATTGAGCTTATAGTTATGAATGGGTGTACAGTATATTTTACAATAATAGTTATAAATTTTTATATGTTATTAGCAAGAGGTTAAATTATTATTGTTGGACTTGTGATGAACAAAGCATTTAAAGAGTTTTAGGCTAATGACATTATGTTAGAAGAATATCATGACTGAGTTGAGATGAGGACAAAAGTCCATGAAAAAGTTGACTTGATGGAAATACACATCGGGCATGATGTTATTGTTGTGGTTGATGTTATTATAATAATTATTATTTTTAAACGATTTGCAAGTTGGTTAAGTTTGGAAGGCAAAGGATATCTTGTCAGATTTTCATTGATGTTTTTCATAGACGCATCTCTGGTCTTCAAAAACAAGTTTCAAAATCATGTACAATTCTTACGAGTGCTTTATCAAGTTTTGTGTAGTAGAAGTATAAAGAGTTAGCCTTTAGTAATGACTTATCCTGGATATTGCTTTCCTTTGGAGCGCCGGAATGCTAAGGATAGCAATAATTAAGACATATCATGCCAATTTGGCAACTCATTAATTAGTTTTAACAAGTGAAAATATGTGTGAAAGAAGTTAAGAAAGAAGTTGTTACACTTATAAGTTAAAAGAATTCGAAATTTGTCTTCCTAATCTAGAAACAGATGTTGATTCACGTGGAAGGTAAAATATTCTTGCAGCAATTAGAGACTAATCCTTCTTTTGTGAGAAATTAAGGTTTTTAGCATATTAAAATGATTCTTGGTAGTGAATGAAGAAAAAGAAGAGTCGTGTTTCGTCGTTCTCCAAGAGTGGTTATATATATATAATAGATGCTATATAGCATCACATAAGTATATTTTATAACTTGAGTATTTCGGCCCTTTCAAAATTTCGAGGATGAAATTTTCTTTTAGGGGATAGTATTGTAAAGCCCATTAACTCCTATCTAATGGAAGCCTAGCCCATTTAATTTTTTTTAGCAACCCAACCCAATGTTTTATTTCAACCCAGCCCATCCTCTCATATTTTTGCATTTATATTAGGTAGGAAATTACAATAAATAAATAAATAATTAGAAGAGAAGGCAGAGAGGGGGAGACGTGAGAGGGGAAAGGGAAGGCAAGAGAGGGCTTTTTGATTTTCTAAAGAATTTGGAGTCATTTTAAGGTAATTTCTTCAACCTTGACTCAAATTAAATGAAATATTATGATTTCTGCCCATGAATATGCATTAAGAGAAGTTATTGACATTTGAGAAAAATTTTTAAAGAGAGAAAGAGGAACAATGATGAAATTGGAAGTATTATTCAAGATACTTCACATTCTTATTGATTTTTTATGGAATTTGTTTGAAGGAATGTTAAGTTTTGAAGATGTTGAAATGAAATCTAAGGTTCTGTGAACAGTGTATATTCTGAATATTTCTGCAGTTTGTTGTGTTTGAATCTGATTCTTTAATTTATATATGTTAAAATAGACATCCTAAGGATTTGTTTAAAGTTGGATTCACTAAAAAATGTTGAGTATACAATTTTATATGAATTTTCGAAGTTTACTGTTCACTATTAAAAATTCAGTTTTTCTACAGAAAGTCAGCTTTAAGTAAATTATTTGATATATCTAGAAGTCTTCAAAAATTATAAAATTTGAGATACGAGTTTGTGTATAAGCCTATTTTAAATCTGGAGAGTTTTGTGATTTTAGGAATTTATTACAAATTATCATGTATTTTAGAAAATGGAGAGGTCAGTTCTAGAAACGAATTTACAGAATTTTTGTATCTGAAAACATGAAGACTTTGAAATACCTAATGAACTTAGAATGCTATGAAATTTTATATGATATTAGATATATATGTATATAAGGTCTGTATAAAATATTAGACGATTTTGATTAGTCAATTATTAATTTAAAATCAGAGAACCAGAACTGCTCTGTTTAAGAAGTTTGAAAATAGAATTAATTAGGATTAATTGGATTAAGATATGAAGTTGGATATTGAGAATTTTAAATATTCAAGTTGATCATAAATTGAATATGATGTGATAAACTCCTTTATGATGTTAGGACAAGAAAGGTTTAATTCTTTGTTGAAGGATGTGACCAGCTAGGTGGAACGTTGACTTTGGAATCAACTGAGAGCTAATCGAGTTGTGCAGCCAAAAATATTTTATTTTATGAGTTATGATGATTTCTTTAAATGTTATTTTTATGGATATTTTAGAAATTTTTAGAGAGAATATAATATTTACTTTTCTAGATAATTAGAAATATGCTTTAGTATTTACTTAGTTATGTTTATTTAGCATTTTATAGAATTTTAGCGAATTTAGAAGAAGTCAAACTAGTTTCTATAGTATTTCTTGAGGGTAAATAGACCCATTTGTTACACTCGCTTTCAATTATTAAGATGTTTTAAAACTAGTTTTCAAAATAGTTGTGGACATAAATTTTAGTTTCAAAATTAGTTTTGAATAAAGATATAACATTTAGCAAGTAAAAATCAGATTTTATATTTAAAGTACATTCTAGTTTTTCAGAAAGTTATAATTAGTAAATTTAGAAAAAGCGTAAAAGCATTGATATTTAAAGTTTTCATAGTCATTTAGCTCGATGATTTCTTAAAGTATTTAAAAATGTCCATTTAAAAGTTTGTCATGGATTAATTCTAATAATACAAATATTTTTAGTTTTAACTTGCATAAAATTTTCAGATTTTGATAAATTTGCTTGAAAAGTGAAAGTTTAGCATATGAAGCAGTTTTTAAATAAAATCAGTTTTAATAAAAATAAGAATGTGCAATTATGTTATACTAAGCTAGTACCCAGATACTCGAATAGTTATTTAGATGACTTAGACAGTGATACAGATAGAGGCCTTTCGGACCCGTTCAGACGCACATAGATGTTTGGGCCGTGTGATTTGGGCGTTTTAGCCCTTTAGAGACAGCTCTGCGCATGCGTATGACTAGTATAACGGGCCTGTGCAATGTTAGATCTAGCCAGATAGGATCAGACAGCTTAAGGGATACTTGTTTAGTACATCAGTACGAGTTTTAAATATTTATATGAATTAAGAAAAGAAAAGTATTTAGAAAAGAAAAATGCTTAACAAATTTTTATAAAATTTATCCAAAATTTTTAGAAAGAATTTTACTATGATAGTTTATATACTTTCAACAGCTTCATTATTTTATAGTTTTATGAAAACTAAAGCATAATTCTTCTCATGAGTTATATAAGTTTTTTTTTAAAAGAAGATTTGTACAGAATGTTATGCATTTTGTTTTAAATCACAGTTGAATAAATGTTTTAGCATGATCATCAAGAGCATCTTTATTATATGATTGAAGATGATTATTTTATTGTTTTAAGTATAGTCAATAAGAAGAAGCATTTTGATGAATTTAGTCATTTGATAGTTATTTATTTTAAAGTTTTATGACATTTTAGATGATACGAAAGTTATGGGTTATAAAGATTATTTCTTTTATAAACAAAGATTTATTTTATAATGATATATATATTTTTTAGATTTATTTACAAATATATCCTTATCCCCACTCACTGAGTTTTATACTCACACCTTTGTTTTACTTTTCTTTCTTTTTAAAATTTTCTCCCCTATGTGAAAGCAAAAATATGATCTAGTTAGAAAGTCTGGAGGCCCGGCCACGTGATGGTGTAAGGATGTTTTAAGGTTGTAATAGTTAATTGTATAAATTTTTATTTGTTGTTGTAATTGGACCATGAGAAAAACAAGTATTAAGAAAACAGTTGCTAGTCCATAGTTTTAGGCATGATTTGTTTGTATAGCTAGGGGCAGGTCGTGTCAATTTGGTATCGCGATCGAAGTTATTTCACCAAAATGTTAAATTTAGTTAACTAAAATACCAACACAAAAAGGTCTAGAGGCTCACAGTTACTAGGCCTTTATCTTGAGACATTTGCTTGACACCTTGTATAAGTTGGTGTGCTTGACAAACTAAATCAAGATTGTTTATGTGTTTAAACTGCAAGAAAGTGGGTGAATTAGGTAAAGAAATCAGTAGTTCAGCAGGAAAATATTAATATAGGATAAGATATCAAATCCTATTACCTCAGTAGTAAGCCTGGAGCCAAAAAGCCAACGTGCTCCACGCAGACTGACTGCCCATGTTTCAATATCTTCAGGATCACTCCACATGAGATCACGAAATGGTCCTTCATGCGGAATCTCGCAATTCCGTTCAATCACCCTTATCTGCCAAAAAGGAAGAGAAGTAAATAATATAGGAATGATTTTAACTTAACATTTGGTAAAGTAAAATTAAAGAGGCTACTTAATTTGTTCTCTTGTCCATTTATCATAACTTGTTCAGCAATAGGCTAAATTCACCATTAAATCCATCAACTAATAAACCATCTAAGTAAGAATCACAGGAACGTTTGACATGCCTATCACTACAAACATAATGTGCCTGTCCATATGCCAGAAAATATAAATCTCTGACATTAATCAATACTCAATTGGGGAACATAGTTACGTTCAGATGGGATCCATCTTAAACTCTGACTTCATAACTGCTCTATTCCCTTGCCAGAAACAATTTTTTTTTTTTACAAGAAATTAATTATCTTGACACATATTGTCACACTTGCTAGGCTTTGTTTGTTAACATTTTCAAAATACTGTTTTCTGAAAACGCATATTTACCAATACATTTAAATCAATTAAAATCACATATTATTTTCAAAATTCGAGAGAATTTAAAATCAACCATATATTCTTTCCAAATTTTAAAAACAAAAACTCAAAATACACAAACAAACACAACCTAATGTCTATCCCCCCACTCCTGCATTCTTTCACTTCAGAATGAACTTAACTTCTTTTGATGAAAGTGGTATTTATCTATGTATTTTGAGTTTTTGTTTTCAAAATTCGGAAAGAATATGTGGTTTATTTTAAGTTTATCTGAATTTTGAAATAATATATAGTTTTTATTAATTTAAATTTATTGATAAATGTGCGTATTTAGAAAACAGTTTTTGACAATGCAACCGAACAGACGCATCTTCTCAATTTTCAGCATAAAAACTAAAAGACACAAACTCAAGATATATCCAGCTTTTTCATGTCATCTTACGAAATGCCCCTAGTCTCACTTCATGTTTTAGAATTTACCAAATTTTATTAAACTTCATCGAAATATTTAGTTAAGATTGCATTAATTAAAAATTTACAAGTTCCAAACAGAACTTGAATAACATACAGGCACATAATTTGTAGGGATCACAAGTAACCAAGTAGTGAACCAAAAGGACGTAGGAATAGTGGGATTGTTGCAATCATACAAGTATCATCTAAACAACAGCCAAAGACAAGGGAGAAAATCTGATCAATTATTCAAATATCAGGAGAAAGACCATCATGAACATAAAGCACCTGCAAAATATAAATTAAAAAAAAAAAAGATCTTACTGTAGGAAGTTTTTATGTACACCCACACAAGAACACACTAATATAAACATATATACAGTAGAGCAAGCAAAAACGTAGTAAATGAGAGAATCTTACAGTCCCATCTATAATTGCTGAGAGTGTTAGATGGTCAAAAACATCTGTACAATATCGCCATGCATTAGCATTTCCATACTTCCTTTGGCACTCATCGTAGAAACCATATACCGAAGAACACAAAGGGCAGTATGAGACTGTCAAGTGGCAAGTGGAAATTCTAATGCATTCTTTATGTATTGAAAGAATTCAACTGTATTGCAAGTGAAAGCCCAAGAACTTAAACTTTTTATTGTAGGTGTCAATTGTGTAAGACCATATTGACATAAATATTTCTACTTTGACAAAGTACAAGAATGTCAATTAATACATGTTCAGTCATTAGCTGAGCTCTTATCACATTTAGAAACACATTCATTTGCATTATAGAAACTTTCAGCATGTTAATATATCACACACACACACACACACACACATATATTGAAAAAGATCTACAACATAGTACTAGCACAATCTAAGAACTTTCAAGCAAGAGAAGATATCATGATGAGAAGTCTAGAACAAGGCTTAAAAGTCATGCCACATTATCTGGGCATAAAGAAGGATGACAGAACAGATAAAGTTACTTCCGCTTCACTAATGTGTAACCCACAATAATTTCTTCACGTTTTGACTTCCTAAGGTACGTATTGGTCTTTTATTTCACAAGGTATTGATCAAGATACCAATCACAATTCATTAAAATCCTCAATAAGTGCCATACATATGCACAGATTACACCATATACATGCGTCACCTACACTATACATGAATAAAAAGGTGTTGATTGCAGATTAACGAAAAAATCTAGTCTAATTGGACCATTAAGTTCAGAACCTTCAAGGGTCGGTGGGTATCTACAATCACAACATAAAATAGTAACAGAAACATTAGTTTCTTCAACAAAATAATAGCATTTCATAGAATTAACCAAGGAACTCTATTTTCAAAAGATTTTAAAAAAAATGCAGTAAGTCAATAATTCATATGCATCATATATTAAGCCTCTAAGAAACCCACATGATCATTGATCCACAATTTCAAATTACTCGGACAGCATAAAATTGAAAATAAGTTCTCATGTGCTCTCATGCAGTCTGCTAGCAAAATACCAGATATGTCATAATAAATAAATAAATAAACCCACATTCAAATGCCCACAGATTCACTAAAAAGGTGCAAGACAGACATGCCTTGCTTTAAGAAGCAAAAGAATGGTAAAGACTTCAAGACTATGTAACCCCGATCAACAAAATCCCCCTACCAAGGCATTAGAATATCTAACACCAGAATCAATTAACAAATTGTATTCCATTGAAGCAGTACAATTTGACAGAAATTCCTAAATATAATAAGGAAAATATACCATAAATATGTGATTTGTCTCCGGTACATGACCTCTTGTCTGGAAAAGTTTCACTGGATCATGAAACCGCCCATGGATGTATCGACAAACAGTGACTGGGCTGTTGACAGGCTGCACACTGGACTCCTCAACGAGGATTTCTTTTACCCGTAACATAATTACACACGGTAGAAATAAGTAAGACATCAATTGAGCTAAATTCAAAAGAAACTATGGCCTATACATTCCCCAAAAGAAATGCATATTTTGACCGAAAAATTAGCAGCTTCGTTAAGCATAAAACATATAAAATATTCACAAAAACAAGTGTTTTTACAGACAAGAAATGAAAACATACAACATATGTAAAGTGTAAACGTCTTCAGCTTTGAAGACACCAGAAATAACAAATTCACCAAAAAATTAGAATTAAAAATGGGCATAAACATTCGAGTAAATCATTTTACTTGTCTTGAAACACTATGAAGAACAAAAGCCCTTCGTGTCGTGCCTGCCTGTCAGACCACCACAACTCTTTTCCTTCCAGCTCTCTAACATACGTAGAAATAGAGGCTTTTTGGTTAGTAGTCTTCTCTCCAAAACCCCAATTGATAAAAATTTCACATCAACACGAGCACCACGAGTTTTTCGTTGTTTTGGTCGAGTAATAAGTGAAATGTCTTGTTAAATACTAGAAATCAACAACTTCAATCAAGAAGAGAAAACAACTCTAATAAAACGAAGAGACATAGCATAACATACGTAATCGCAAAGAAGCTGAAGCTCGTCTTCGAAGAGATGCCGGCCCTCCTTTTTCACCTTGGAAAAATTTTATGAGAGCTAAAATAATTTTCGTAAAACCGATCTACCGCGGCAGAAAAACTGAAATCCCATCCTTGCCGAGTGGCGACTGCTGAGTCGAACTTCGAGGATTCATAAAAAATCGAATTTATATTTTTGCGTGGAATCAATTTTAATCAAATAACTAAGATGTCCATCTTATTATATATAAATTTAAAAATCAAAATTAAAGTATATTAACAGCAAAAATTTTGAAAATTTTAGTTGTTCACAACAAAACTCTCTAAATCTCATCAAAATATTAGATTGGTTTTTCTTCTCTCTACGAAAAATAAACGTTTGGTTCTATTTCAATTTCCTTTGATTTAAACGAGGTACACAATAACTATCCCACTTTTTCTCTCTCCTCTCTCTTCTTCTGTTTTTCTTTTTCTTTCCTTCGTGTCAATTAAACCAAATATTAGAGTGCTGGGCTGACTGTTGTTTGATGGGCTGGGCTTCTAAGCTTAAGCTTAGGTTCAGAGGGAGGGGTGTTACAGTCTCTCGTGCCCCAGTAGCACAGTTGATAGGGAAAGGAAATAGAAGACAAATATATCAAATCGTTCCTAAACAAACAAAGCTATATATAAAATAAACGCATGCAACATTATATATAAAACAAGAGCGATTAAAGAAACCAAGAAAGAGCAACAGTAGCTCGGAGACTGGTGTATAACTGTAAATATATAAGGAGAAAATTGATATTTTAACATAAATTTTTGATATAAATTTATTGATACAAATTTATAACTATTAATTTTACAAAATCTAATAATTAAGATTAAAAATCAACAAATCATTAACTTATCAATTATCTTAACTATTAAATTTTATAAATTAATAATTTAAAAATTATATATAATTTATATTAAAATCTAAAACCTTGTATCAAAATATCCCATTCTAACGTAAATATTTCAAGATACAGAGAATGATGATTTTTCTTCCGGTCCAGTCACGAAGACTTATGCATGAGCATGACTGCTGCCAGAAATGCATCGAGGGTAGACGTTCCTAATGAAGAGGAGGGGGATATGCAGCAGGACGTGGTGGTGGTGGAGGAATCATTGGCATATGACCTCGTTGTTGATGAATCCGTGGATCAGCATTGGGAGAAGGTGGTGGAAACGGGATGACACGACGTGGACGTCCGTCTTGATCATTAGGCTTAGGGAGCTGTTGTTGCACCAAAATACGAAGTCGTTCGTGAGCAGTACTACTGCTGTGATTTGACTTCGATGACACAGGGTGAGAAGCAGCAGGTTGCATGGCCTTGGCGACGAGTGGCTCAGTTAAAAGCCGACGTCCCTTAATCTCGTGAGTAAGGGATGAAGCTGCCATACTCGAGCAGCCAGGATTAGCGTGGAAGAGCAGGAGGAGAGGAAAGAGAAGTAAGAGAAGAAGGGACATGGTCCTGAAGATCATTTCTCCACTTAAAAGGTGAGGGAACATGTGCTAAGTGGCGTTCATTTCTGAAGGCCTCCAGGGTTTATATAACACGTGAGGCGTCCAGTTTAACTAGCCTGATGACCAACAAAAGCGTAATCAAGTGTCTGTATTTGTGATCACGAATGGGAATGGTATTAAATTATATTTTTGAACATGTCTTGTATCAAGCCTGTCAGAATCAATTAAGGAATTAGGTAGATTTTATTAATTTAAAAGAATATTCTAGTAAGTCTTAATTAGGAAAGAGACTGGTGCTTTTTTAATTTTTTTTTTCCTAAATCTTGGTTGAATGCCGCAAGCTTAAATTAATGGTTGAAAATACCCCATATATATATATATATATAAGGCCTCCCCGTGCCTGAATCTCAGCATAATGATGTGTAATTAGGAAGGTTAATTAATTTTCTAACCCTGAATCTTAACATGATGATGTATAATTGGGAAGGTTAGTTAATTTCTAACTTTTATTAATGCAGTGGCTGTGATGTATAAGCATGTGCACGCGTATGTGTAAAGGGCAAACGAAACTCCAGAAGCAGATTAGTTAGGACTTGAACATGGGCCTAAATTGTACATGATTTATATTAGTTATCATTTATCAAGTTGACAAATTCCAGATACTCCTCCATTTTGTTTTGTTTTCAAATAGAACTCTTTTTAGTAAATGAAGAAAAGTGGTTGCCTTATCCTGTCTCCATCCAAACATACTCTTTAATCTTTATGCCTAGTCTTTTTCATAACACATTTTTTCCCTTTACTTACTATTTAAAAAACTTGTTTTAATAGTAAATTTCTTTTTAAAATTCCTGTAAAACCCACCAAAACCCACCAACAGCGGAATCCACCTCTAAAGAGCGGTAGCCATGGCCATAGAATAAACAACACAAAACCACAGAATTTCTTCAAACTTTGTGCTATTTGTAATTCACAGATAATTATAATATCTCATAAATAAACCATAATCTTGTATCCAATGAAGCTTGCGTAGAGTTGGTTCAATTTCTGTCCTTAACATATTAAAAAAAAAAAGAAATTAACAAACAACAATTATGAACGACAAAACAACTCATGAATTTTTATTTTATTATTTATAAAAGAACACGTAATGACACAAGCTAAAAAGAATACATAATTTAGAAAGATATTGAAACATATATATACAAAATTCAAGATTCTAGTCCGACTGCATAAAATATTTTTCTTCTTTGTCCACCTAATAAATAATGTTTTACATGGCAAAATTGGCAACTTTGCTTTTACGGAAATAAAAAAATATATGCTATCAAAGCCCTATCGTAGAAAGTCTCTTTTTTGTTGTAGTGTTTAACCACTGAAAATTATGACGTTTCCAAGTTTATCAATATGTTGACATCAATGCCTTTGATCTTATATTTATTACTAGACTCAATATCAATATTTGACAGCTTCTAATAACTAGTATTTTGTGCAAAATATGACCATGATATACAAATTTTCAAAAACTAATTTATTTATCAAAGAGATCTTTTAATTTGAATCATTTTTTAAAATCCCCTAAAATGTTTTGCTATATTACCATATGACATTCGAAAAAATGTTACATATCTTTATTATCATATTATTATGAAATATAGTTTTTACTAATGGTTATTCAAATATTAATGTTCACCTACCCCATCAATGGCTGATCTGCGCATTAAAGCATCAGACACAAACAATTCACGCGGTGGTAGTGGGCAAGCAAGAAAAGTCCACACAAGTTTTTACAGCCAATGCATGGTTGGGCAGTTGGCGCAAACTAACTTTGAGGATTGGCACAAATGCCAAGAGGAAGAACATTAAGGACGAGAAAAAATTCAACTTTATTCTTGGTAATTGGTATGATTCCATAGTCGATTATCATCAGCATGTTGTCAATCTATATGATTACATCAACATCATATCTCAACATCTTATCTCTTCCATTCTCGGTACAGTTTCCATAATTATGTAGTTTTCTACGTACCCATATTATATCTATTATTTGATTTGGTCAAAACAATGTAGTTTCTACCTACCCCATGTTGTATCTCATCTATTCCATTCAGGGAATGATCCCATGGGGTATATCTATGATTGGTTTTCCATCAACATCTTATCTATTCTCAATTCTTGGAGGGAATGAAAGCTTCAACTACTGGCCACTTTGACTAATGCTCCTTTGTTGCTCAATATTGATGAAAACTGTAACATATACAACATAACAACAACATTCCTGCGCCAACAAGGAAACTAATCCCAATGCTCTGTGTACACCGGCCTTGGCTTGTTTTAGTTTAAGGGTTGGCAATTTAAGAAATATAGTGGAAGTAAAAGTTAAGCCAAAAAAAAAAAAAACAGAACCGGGAAATTTTCAAGGAATTCCAGGTTCCGGAAAAAAATTCCTAAGAAATTCCTTAGGGTCAAGGTCGGAAATGAAATTGATGGCCAGAACTTGAGCCGCGAACCTCCCACTCGAGCCCTAGGCCCATGTTTTGTCATCCCTAAATGGATATATTTTTGAGTGTTGAACTGGAAACTCCTCCAGTTACAGGACACAAACACAAAAAATATAAGGATCGTGAAGTATGCTCTAATATTAGACATTGAAATGTGTAATTTCAAGAATAACCTAAGGAATGGTCTAATTTTTCACATTGAAATGACTTAAATGCCATAAATTTTTGAAAGTTGATACTTACAGCAATTCGAACCCACGAGCTTGCGTTCAGCCCATTGTCACGGCTGCCACTAAACAACTCCTTGCGTCCCTTTAAAATTCGCAAATTTTAATTTTAAAATTCGAATGAAAAAAAAAAGACCCGTACCAATGCCACCGACTCTTCCACTCTCACACTTATCTTCATCCTCGATCCTCTTTCAGCCAACCAGTGTCTCCACCAGCCTGCTGTTTTTTAATCTTTATCCTCTTTTTCTCTTTCTTTTTCTCCTCTTCTCATAGCTTTCATGGCCACCTCTCCAGCCATTTTAGCATCTCTGGTTATTGTCGCGTCTCCAGCCGCAGCCACATTCTAGTCACTGTCGCGTCCCCATCTCCAGCTGCTGCCACATCTCCGGTCACTGCGGCGTCCCCATCTCCGGTCATTGTTTCATGTGGGTTTTAATTGATTCTTGGATTGATAAACAGGTGGGGATGTGGGTAGGGTTGGTTTGCTGGATGGGTTTCAATTTTAATTTTTGTATTGGATTGATTTTGTTGAAATTTGGGTTTGTTGCAAGAGCTATCCGTTAAAATTTGGTTCTGGATGTTGATTTTGCGGGTTTGTACCATTTATTTTGTTGGTCTTAAATTTCAATTCTTGTATTGGATTGATATTGTTAAAATTTGGGTATCTGTTGCAAGAGAGCTATTTGTTAAAATTTGGTTCTGGATGTTTTGTATGTAATTTATTTCTCCATCAATTTTTGTTTCATATTTGTTACTGACAGTGGTAGACATGGATGCTGGAAACTGGAGATAGTGGTGGCGATTCGATCTTTTAATAAAATTTAGGAGCTGTTGTTAGTGCAACATAGGTTCGAATATATATGTAAAAATGCTTCTGAAATTGATTAAATTTGCTAAGATTCTGGGCAAAATGGCTTGTTAAAATCAAGGAAATGAAAGAATTTACTTATACCAAAGCCTGAAACTGCTCCTAGCAATCGTATATTTAAACAAATATTAGCTTGTCTGTATAACCTACTACTCAAAAACTTATGTAACATAACGAAGTAAAACTAGAAAATATATGAAGGCATTGGCAGACAGACTGTTTTCACATAACGAAGTTAGTTGTTTCTATAGCTATCATTGATCCTGTTAATGAATGAAAGTGTAGATGGCATTGCCAGACTGATTTCACTCCATTTTATTATTTTATTGTACGTATGAAATGGATTTGGAGAATGATATTTATGTCGGTGAAGATTTTTATTCTTATTTTCTTGTATGTATAAAATGGATTTGGAGATTTTATTTTATTTGGGTGTGATTTTACCACTTTACCCTTTGAGCTATAATTTTAACTTAAAAATGTAACGGTTGGGTCATTTCTGATAATTTTCAAAAAGGTAAAGCCATCTGCGATATTAGACCATACTTGTAAATTATCCAAAAAATTATGAGTTCAGTTTGGTGAAATATATATATTTCTTGATTATATTATTTTGGTTGCCCGTCGATGGTACACGTGTATATAAATGTTTAAGCTCTGTTCGTTTATAAATCCAAATCTTGTTTTCTGTATTCTATATTTTTTAATACAATTTATATTCGACCTCAATCACGTGTCTTTTTCAAAATTCAAAATAATTTAAAACCAACAACATATTTCTAAATTCAATTGAAAACAAAAATACCGAATTTCTAAACTAACACACCCTTAATGTTTAAATCATATCATAATTGTAGCTCCGCGTTCAATACTTGAAATTAAATTGTTTTAACTTCTCATCACCTTCTGAGGTGCTTGTGGAACGATACTGTTGACAGAATTAAAGTCTAAACAATCATTCATACACCAACAGAAGAAAATTAAAGACAGGAGAAAGACCGGAAAAGAAGGTAATCGAGTAGTCTATGCATTACTTTTCAAAGACGTTAATATCTAATGGCATAATTAACATGGCCACGGAAAAAAAGAAAAAAGAAAAAATTATGGAAACATGGACATATTAACAAGAGCTCAGAGGAGATGCGAAGTACAATCACCAGTCAGAATCACCTCAGTTTCTTGCATTTAACGTTCATTTCAGAAAACAGTTTCCAGAAGAACTAACAGTTTCTTTATCAAGAAAGAAGCTATTGTGAATCTCATTTTCCAGAGATCGGGTCTGCATGCCTAAATCCTGATTCCTGCACCTAGTCGAGATGCCAAACATCACAATATTAAGAGCAAGCACTGATAAGCTGCAAAAAGCACTGACAGAAGCTCAAAGGGAAGGAAACAAATACAAAATTTCAAAATTTGTTTTGAAAACAATAATATGAAAATCAATGTTTGTTGATTAATGGTTTTAAGTAACATATAACGCGGGCAAATACACAACCAAGAAATTCAAAAGGACCATATTTTAATGGAAATGGATGCTAACTGATAGTAACATACAGCAGCTCTAATACACAACCAACGAAGCCCAAAGCAGCCTGGACAAGACTGAAAATTCCAGCCAAGCAAACAAGAGATCCACCTGCCAACAGGTAACTACGTATTCAAGGTCATCAACAACCAATCACAATACTTGTACTTGGACAATTTTACAAGTAGTGCAGCAGATAATTCCCCCTCATCATAAGAAGTATGGAACTCCTGTCCTTGGTCCTCTCATCTGATTGTTCTCCTCTGTTTCCGTGAAAAACTTCACCTCTCGCTCCTTAAGAAATGAAGGAGGACGTTAAGTAAATATGAATGACACATAAATATCCAGAATAAAATTAAGGCAACCGTAATAGCAAGGTGAATTAAATAAACAACCAGCTCAAGCTTATGCAAGCACATATCCAAACAATCATTGCAACAATAACAGTATTAAGTATAGCAACTCGTTTCATGCATGGTTTGAAAAAAGGATATGTTATACAAAAGAAGCAATTTTCTGATACTTTTCTTTAAACAGATATTTTAGATGTCATACTAGAATGGTATTCACAGATAATTTATCAACAACCATTTTCCCTCGAAAACATCTTCCCATACACTCCGTGCACCAATTTGTTCCACTATAATGTTATCAGCAACCAATGGGAGACACGAGTAAGGGCAAAAGCAGAGAAGATCTCTAAACAAGGTAGGGAAGGAAAAATGATCACATTATGAAAAAGCATGAACCATACGGGAGCATCAGTGAAGGCACAACAAATTAAGGCACTTTATCAATTCCCAGCAGCCAAAAAGGTGTGATGGGACAACTGATGATAATGATAAGACCCTACAGAAAATTTAAGTTTATGAAGGTTAAACCACCTCTTCATTTTAGCTTTTTCTTACTACCCAAAAACCTCAGCATTAGCTTTCGCAAATAAACCTTACTAATATCATGTTATTCCCTCCTGTCCTGTAGAAGCTCATGTCCCCCATTCAGAGAGCAACGTTGCCCTCTCTCACCAACATGGCAAAATACTGACAGAACTTCCGGTCATAAGAAATAAAGAAAGGTGTTTTAGATGATCCGATGACAACATTGCATCCTAATTGTCATAGCATAATAGATGTGGTACACCATGGAATCCTGTTACTTGAATTTTCCAATACACAAACATATCATCATCTTGCGAGCCACAAGATATCTCACCATATTTTCATTAAAGCTCAATATAGAAGCTACATTCCCACAACGGTAACAGTAATTTGGTGCAGACCAAACCTGCAAAAATCAGGAAAGAAGTTATTTCACCAAACTGTTAAAATTTGTTAACTGTAATATCAACAAAAAAATGTCTACAGACTCACGGTTACTAGGCCTTTATCTTGAAACATGTACTTGAGACCTTCTTGTACAAGTTGGTGTGCTCGACAAACTAAATCAAGATTGTTTATGTTGTTAAACTGCAAAAAAGTGGGTGAAATAGGCAAAGAAATTAGTACTTCAGCAGGAAAATATTAATATAGGATAAGATATCAAATCCTATTACCTCAGTAGTAACCCTAGAGCCAAAAAGCCAACCTGCTCCACGTGGACTGACTGCCCATGTTTCAATATCTTCAGGATCACTCCACATGAGATCGCAAAAAGGTCCTTCATGCGGAATCTCACAATTTCGTTCAATCACCCTTATCTGCCAAAGAGAAAGAGAAGTAAATAATATAGGCATGATTTTAAATCAACACTTGGTAACATAAAATTAAAAACACTCCTGTTTGTTCTCTTGTACATTTATCATAACTTGTTCAGGAATTCAACTGGCCCAATAGACTAAATTCACCTTTGAAACCATCAACTAATAAACCATGTAAGTAAGAATCGCAGAAATGTTTGACATGCCTAACACTACATACATCATGCCTGTCCACATGCAAGAAAACATAATTCTCTGACATTAGTCAATATTCAGTCGGGCAACATAGTTAGATTGAGATAGGATCCATATCAACCTCTGACCCTATAACTTCTCTATTCCCTTGCCATAAACAAATTATTTTAACAAGAAATTAATTATCTTGACACATATTGTCACACATGCTAGACTATAGAAAGGAGATGACATCTTAATGTTTGTTCCCCCATTGCCCCACATTCTATCTCTTCAGAAAGAATATCTTCTTTTGATAATAAGCTTCTCAATTTTCAGCATAAAAATTAAAACACACAGGTTTAAGATGTATCCAGCTTTTCCATGTCATCTTATAAAATGCGACTAGTCTAACTTCATGTTTTAGAGTTTACCAAATTTTGTTAAACTTCATCTAAATATTTCATTTAAGATTGCATTAATTAAAACACAAGTTGCAAATGAACGTGAATAACATACAGACACAAAGTTTTTAGTTATTACAAATAACCAAGTAATGAAACAAAAGCATGAAAGAATATTGGGGTTGCTGCAATCATACAAGTATCATCTAAACAACAGCCAAACACAAGGGATAGAGGAGAAAAACCTGATCAATTGTCCGAATATCAGGTGAAAGACCCCCATGAACACAAAGCACCTACAAAATCAAAATACAGATCTTATTATACTTTAAGAAGTTTTCATCCATTCCCACTCAGAAGCACACTTATATAAACATATATACAGTAGAGCAAGCAAAAACGCAGTAAACGAGAGAATCGAGAGAATCTTACAGTCCCATCTATAATTGCTGAGAGTGTTAGATAGTCAAAAACATCTGTACAATATCGCCATGCATTAGCATTGCCATACTTCCTTTGGCACTCATCATAGAAACCATATACCTAAGAACATAAAAAATTTATCCATTAAAAGACATCAAAATAGGGTGCTAGTAGACAGCTGTAGAACAGTCTTCCTGCACCAATGAAACTTGAAACTGAAAGTCCAAGAACTTAGACTCTGCATTTTAGGTGTCAACTGCTTAAGACCATATTGAGATTTGACAAAGTACAAGAATGTCAATTGACACATGTTCAATCATTAGCTGAGTTCTTATCACATGTAAAAACACATTCATTTAGATTATAGAAACTTTCAGCATATTAATATTAAAAAAGATCTTATCTAAAAATATGTATATTGAAAAAGATCTACAACATAGTACTAGCACAATCTAAGAACTTTCAAGCAAGAGACAATACCATGATAAGAAGTCTAGAACAAGGCTTAAAAATCATGCCACATTATCCAGGGGTAAAGAAGGATGACAGAACATACAAAGTTACTTCCGCTTAACTAATGTATAAACAACCATAAATTCTTCACATTTTGACTTCCTAAGGTACATATTAATCTTTTATTTCACAAAGTGTTGATCTAGATACCAATCAGAATTCACTAAAAACCTCAAGAAGTGTCATACATATGCACAGATTAAACCATATACATGTGTCACCTACACAATGTCAGACTAAATTTTGGACTTCATTGGAAACCCCAAGCTAGGGTCCAACATATAAGCCTGTGTAATATAACACAGAAAATAACTATACATGAATAAAAAAGTGTTGATTGGAGATTAACCAAACAACCCAGCCTAATTGGACCTTGAGTTCAGAACCTTCAAGGTAAGGTAGACCAGAACCAGAATGGATCTAGAAATGTCTGAAAGCAATCAAGAATAGATCTCACTCTCAAATGTGGGCCACATGAAAACTGGACTCCCACCAGGACACAGACACAATTGAAATAGTTGTGTCCTTGGTAACATAATCAACAAAAGAAAACAAAAAACTGTATAATACTTAAAAAGATTACCTGAGTTAGTTGCCTGCTTTCATGATTTCCACGTAAAAGGGTGATATTAGCTGGGTATCTACAAGCACAAAAGAAAATAGTAAAGGAAACATTAGATTCTTCAACAAAACAATAGCATTTCATAGAATTACCAAGGAATTATGATACATAAGCCTTTGAGAAACCCACATGATAATTGATTCACAATTTCAAATTAATAGGACAGCATAAAATTGAAAATGTTCTCATGTGCTCTCATGCAGTCTACTAGCAAAATGCCAGTATGACACAGTAAATAAATAATTAAACCCACAATTAAATGCCCACAGATTCACCAAAAAGGTGCAAGACAAACATACCTTGCTTTAAGAAGCAAAAGAATAGTGAAGACTTCAAGACTATTGTAACCCCGATCAACAAAATCCCCCTATCAAGGCATTAGAATATCCAACACCAGAATCAATTGACAAATTGTATTCCATTGAAGCAGTACAATTTGACAGCAATTCCTAAATATAATAAGGAAAATATACCATAAATATGTAATTTGTCTCCGGTACATGACCTCCTGTCTGGAAAAGTTTCATTAGATCATGAAACTGCCCATGGATGTCACCACAAACAGTGACTGGGCTGTTGACGGGCTGCACATTGGACTCCTCAATAAGGATTTCTTTTACCTGTAACATATTTACATACATGAGAAATAAGTATGACATCAATTGAGCTAAATTCAAAAGAAAATATAGCCTATCCATTCCCCAAAAGAAATGCATATTTTGACCAAAAAATTAGCAGTTTCGTTTCGTTAGGCATAAAACATATATAATATTCACAAAAATAAGTGTTTTACACGAGAACAAGAAATGAAAACATACAAAATATGTAAGTGTGTAAGCTTTGAAGACACCAGAAATAACAAATTCACCAAAAAAAATTAGAATGAAAAATGGGCATAAAAATTCAAGTAATCATTTTACTTGAGTTGAAACACTATGGAGCAACAAAACACAAATGTAGTTCTTAATTCTAAACCTAAACGAATAGATCAAGAGCATTCCAGCACAATTTGATGAAGTGGGAAAGCCTCTTAGCCGCCCACAACCTTCATTCTAAACCCCAATTGATAAAAATTTCACGTCAACAGGACCACCACGGGTGAATTGAAATGACACTATGATCAAGCACATGTACATTCGAAACTAAATGCAGCCAGCCGTCGACACTCTCAGCTATCCCAAACCAACCTCGCCACTTAACAGTCGAAACACAGCAATAGAAATTCGAACAATAATCACAACTACTAATATAAACGACAAATTTTTCAGTTTGTTTTGTTGAGTAATAAGTGAAATGTTTTGTCAAATACTAGAAATCAACAACTTCAATCAAGAAGAGAAAAGAACCCTAATAAAATGAAGGGACATAACATAACATACGTATTCGCAAAGGAGCTGAAGCTCGTCTTCCAAGAGATGCTGGCCCTCTTTTACTTTGGAAATCCACTGATCCAAATCCATTCAACTTTCTTCAGAGACAACCAAAAATTAGGGTTTTGGGCGGGTCTTGAGGACACCAAATTTCAATACACACCCCTCTGGCTTCGTTGGAGCTTTAATTTTAATTTGGAGTAACCAAACCAAAAATAAACCAGAAAGGAAACCAGATCTACTCTTTTTTCTCCTTTTTTATTTTTATTTTTTATATTTTTTGTATTTTATGTGTACAATAAGAAAGGAGGTAGAGGGAAAACGAAAACGACAACGTTGACGATTCTGACGGCATTTCTCTTTTTTTCCCAAATCACCCTTCACTTTTTTCTCCTTTTTTTTTCGTTTTTAAAATAAATAATGATTTTTTTTTAATGTGTACCTAGTTCCCATGCAACCCTTGAAATTTGGGAGATGTGTTTATATTCTTGATTATAAAATCTCCTCAAATGTTGTAAAATTTGGTTATAATTTAATAACCTTTTATTAATATACTATTTTTATATCAATTTTTAATTATTAAATATAATTTTTCAAGAATAATATAGAATCTTGGAGTCAGATTCATTACAAATTTAATGAGACAATGCCCAATTAAACAAAAAGCAAGATTTTTTTTCTAAAAAAGATAAATGATTAAAAAAATAGAAATATGTAAAAGGTGGTAGAGGGCCAGAGAAACAGTGGATTAGCTGTACCTGAAATTAAATGAGCTATTGTTAGCCCAAGACCATTCTGAAACCGACAGAAGGCCCAGCCCAAGCCCACTATGAAACCGACAGAACCAGTCATCTCGACTCCTAGGATGATTATGAATCGAGTTTCAGCTTTTGATTCCTGACTTTGATTCATTATCATTCAAGGATTGTGTTTGAAGTCGAATATATATATTCTTTTAATCTGGAGCCGAGGGTTTTTATTTTTATATTTTTTGGGGGGTGAAGGAGGAAGCAGACGGAGTGATGGGGGAGGAGTTGGCCGGTTCATCAACGGCTATTGATTCCTCCAATATAGGCTTTCAGGTACTTCCACCATTTACGTCTTTTTATTTATTAAACAAGATTTTTTTTTTGTTTATTAATTAAGAGGTTTTGATTGTTTTTGCAGCTATTGAAGAAGCAAGGATGGAAAGAAGGAACTGGCCTTGGAATTGCTCAGCAGGTTAGCGAACCCTTCCATTTATTTATGCCCAAATTGGCAACTCTTTTAGTTTCTCTGTGGTTTTGTGGAATTTCTAGATTATTAATGGAAAAATTTGAGAAAAAAGTTTATCTTTACTAGATAGTTAAATTATCTTCAAACTGCTGTTCAAGTTAGGGCATTTATCTCAAAAACATGTCTTTTTAGCTTCTGGGAAGCATATAATGATAACAACTATTCAATTATCTTGAAATTAAGCTCAATTTTATTCTTTTTGCTGGAAAAAAAATGTAATATGTTTTCATGAGTTGTAGTGTAGGGTCTGGAAGTCTTAGAATTCAATTTAACAGGGCAAAAGTGGAGGAATTTTTGGGTATCCAAAAAAGCTTGAGTTATCTTTCTGGTTTGAAATTTGTGTTTCTTTGATGCCACTTCTATTACACCTTAATGATGTGGTGTTTGTTTCTTTTTTAATTAGTTAGTTTGTGGTGTAAACAGGGTAGGTTGGAGCCTGTACAAACTTATTTGAAGAATAATAAACGAGGTCTTGGAGCAGAGAAGGTTAAGAAGAAAACAGTAAAGCCTGTTGAAGACCCCACTTCTGAGTGCAAAAATGAAACGAAGGTGAGTTCTCTTGGACTTCATTTCCTGAAATTGTTGTCAGAAGAGAGTTATTAGGTTTGAGTTTCTGAGAGAAATTTATAACATCATAGCTGAAAAAAGATTAAGACCTGAGAACAGAAAACAAAAGAATATCCTTGATTTGTCATGTGGAGATAGAATGCCATGATTAGGAATCAACAAACTGAAAGGTCAGAAGAAATACTGAAGTTGCACTTCTGTCCTTAATAATTTGTAATGAGAATAAAATTCTATTTGAAACCTTCTGTTTGGTCTTATCCTGGATGTTAATAGTCATTAGCTAATATTATGGAGAGGAAAAGCCAAGAACTTAAAAATGTTTTTTTAGCGGAAATGAATTTTAGATATGCTTAGATAGAGGTGCTCTGATAGTCAATCTTCGGCAAATCCATGTTTTCTTGTTTGTGTTCTGCATCACACTAATGTTCTGCAATGAATTCCAGGAAAAATTACATCCGAAGAAATCCAAGGGATCCAAAAGATTGAGGAAGATGCAGGAGTTAGAGGAACGTTTGCAGGAGACTGAATTCGAGCGGGCCTTTCGGAGGGAGTTCTGGCCAGATAATGTTTGACAAAGAATAGCCTTCTTTTTCCTTTCTAATATATTCTTTGTTTGTTTCCAAAATGATGAGATTGGAATTTGTATAGGCATTCTGATTTCTTTTACCCCTTTTTAGGGGATGATAATGCTCTAATTGTAGAAGCTAGCAGGCTCAGACAATAGAAATTTTATATGTATCAATATCCACTAGCATGTTGAAAATTTCTTTTCAGAAGTTTTGAAATCACAGTTAGCGCATGAAGCTGAAAACATGAAATATGGACAATTCAAACTCCTATATGAATTATCATTCATTAATTGCCAGTAAGCACTAAGCAAATCTCTTTTCCAATTAAGCAAAAAAGATCCCTATTGTATTTGCCTTTATTTGTATTTGTAGCTATAATCTTCTTAGCCAAATCCCTGAATCCAACAATAACACCATTTGAATAAAACCATGAACTAGAGCACTTAATTAGACGTTAAGCGCTACTTGATATCTAGGTTCCAGCTTCATCACCTTCCAGTTGCTTCGTCTTGAGGATCTTGAGTCCTTCAAGTCAAGTGCAACATCATGGTCTCCACTTCAGTTTTCATCAGCTCTCCTGCAAGTGGGGCAGGATCGTTTGAGTGTTGTCTTTGATCAAATCAAGCTGTTCTTTTGGTAGAGCGTGTGTGTGCTTGCCAGGTATGCCCAAAGTAATTATTGAAGTCATCAGGAGTGCAATATGACATATCATTTGATGCCTGACTTGACACAACAAAGGTGGTTGCGGCCTCTACTTGTGTTTTGTGTTTGTTTGGCAGCGGATACTCATGTCCACTGCTACACCACAAAGCATCATCACTTTCAATGAAGTCGAGTAAGGTAGCCCAGATATTGTCAGCATCACATACCCCTTTGCGCAGTCGCCTCTCTGTCTTCACTTGCGACAAGTTCTTTCAAAGGCCAACCTAGTTGACTGTGGCTGTGGAATAGGCCGAAATATTTGGGCAAAAACAAAAAAAACATCATATCAGTGTCTATCCAATATGCTCACTTCGTCGAATTATTGATGTTAAAGCTTGACTTATCAGTATCAAAAAAACAAAGATGTAGACCAGCGTTGGATCTTACAGTTTGTTTAGCATTTTTTAAAAGGCATTCAATAATTTCACTAATAATTGTCTAGGTAGATAGGTAAAAATACTATGTATACAAACTAATATACTATTATATGAATTATATAATAATATGAATTATATAATAAATTTATAAAAGTTATCTTATTTAATCAGGACTGACAATATGTCGATAAATACTTGTTTTAAATCTTGGGTTCAAGTCTCGGCTGCTGAATTATGAACTCTTTATGCCTCGGAATCTAGTATTTGGGGGCTCCTATCTCTTAGGATCGAGGGTTAGGAGCGAATGGTGTATCCTTTGTGATGGTGATTAATATCGCATTATTCAACCTCTTTATTATGTTAATCTTTTCATCCATCACCATCGGATAACACAACACAAAACTGGTTTTATATAAAAATTTTGTAGGCGTGACATCATTAATATGAAATCAATCAAATTATTTAAAATCTTAATAAAATTTAGAAAATTTTAATCAAACCCTATGTTTGCCTTTGGCAAAGTACAAAAAACTCACAGTGAACCCATGATTTTCAAAAGTAGCAATTGACCCCCTTTAATGAGAGGTACTATACAGTATTCATCTCACCTTTACAACATAAAAGTGCATTAAAACTCTTAAAATCATATATTAAATTAATATTAATATTATGATTAACACTACGTTGCTGCTGAATTCAAACTTTATAGATCAACTATTCACTATTGCCACTATCAGATTTATCTCAATACAAAATCTATAAAAAAAGAGAAAACCTTAATAAAAAATTAACAATTTTGAAGAAGGAATGTGTGAGATAGATGGGTGCAAAATAACGACTCTATCCATTTCACTTTCAAGTTAAAGTTGACGATTGTGTTGCAAGTCGAGGGGTTGGATGTTATTCTTGAAAAATTGTGGGTTCTTGGGCCGTCCCCAAACCAGGGTGAATGGTAATTCCCTAAAATTTATTATTAATTAATATATTTATTATATTATGAAAAGAGCCCTATATATAATCTTGGTTGAGCCACATATTTTCTTGAGCCGGGGAAATGGAACTGGCCCCGGCTCCTGGCTTGCAGTGTGTGGCAGTTCATCGAACTTCTCACTTTCAGCTAACGATCGCCCATCAGGCAAGTCCAGGCAAGGCTACATCAATATCCTTCCTTTCTTCCATCAAAACTATTTCATCACCAATCAATCAATCAATCTTTTTAGATCCTCCATCACAAAATTTTTAAGCTCCCAGCGTCTCAAATGTTGCAGGGTGCTCCAGGTTGTCCGGATCCCACTTTATACAACCTCCTCTACCGTATTGTTGTGAGTTGTACCCTCTGCTCCTCCCTCAAAACCCTAGCATTTTCAGGCACGACTGGCAGGTGAAGAGCCATTACCAGATCCTTGTGTTTCTTGTTGCTCAAATATATCATGTGGGCCGTTTTTCTCAGGATCTGCCAGCAAAGATTTCCATTTGATCTCCACCCCGGAAACGAATCAATCAATTCGGACTTTCACTCTGCTTCTCTTTCGGGGTCTTGCTGTGACCCTCTCGGTGCTCAAGTATATTTCTGGGGGTGAGTTGTTAGCAGATACTTGAAAATTCGGCGGATGGTTGAGACGGCATAGTTTCGTACTGGATTTGGCAGGAGTTAGTTGGCCATGGATCTAACCACCATGACTGAAGGCGAGACGGTCATGGTGGCATAAGTAGCGAACAAAGATGATGCTGGAGGTATGGAAACGTTGTGGCGAAATTCTGTGTTCCGGAAGAGAGTTCTGTTAATGGCGACCTGATGTGTTCGGGAGAGTTTTGTTTTCTTAATGGCGAAGTCTTATGGTGTTCTGGAAGTATTTTATGGCTAATATTGAGTTGTTATGGCGAGAGGCTGCTCAATATTGAGCTTTATGAGCTTAAAATGATTGAAAATCAAAACTTCTCTTTCCCATGTCAGCTGGAGTAAGTGATTTGAAGACAAAGTTATTGATGTAGTGAATTCAAGAAAGCATGCATGCATAAAGAGAGAGATTAAAGAGATGAAGAAAGAAACAATATTTAGAACAATAATTGAAGTGGCAAGATTCTAGTTTGTTATTTACATTTCAATTCAGTTGGCGGTAATCAATCAACGTTTCTTTTTCTTCTTGTCCTCGGCTTTAATTAGCTGAACAGGTGCCGCGGGTATCCTAAACCACCACTCTCTGATCCTCCGCAGCCACTTGTTGCTGCTTTCTTTCCTGTAAGGAAGTTCCCTTGTGAAAGCCTCTAGAAACACTACCACAATTATGAATCTGAGAGGCACAAACACAAAAACCGCGGCCATGAAGACAAGCAATAGAGCAACTCTGTCTGTGGCCTGCAGGGAGACGAGAAGAAAAGATGAAACAACAAAAGCAATTCTTTAAATGTGGTTTGCTTCTTTTGTTTCAGATGTATTGCTGTGGACCGCTGGTCCACTTGCTTGTATGTAACTTTTGTCATCAATAAAATCTTTTATTGTTTCTTTTCAGAAAAACATTGAATGCAATGGCAAGAACACAAAAGCTTAAAAAAGATATATAGATGTTCAATGGAACAATCAGACATTCATTTACAGTATATTCTAGTTCTCTAATTTTGCACCACAGAAACTGAGAATTACAGGCGACAATACATACCGAGGGAAGCACAGCAAACAATAGAGCTCTAAGTTTCAGGAGCATAATGTTTCCAGACTGAATCAGGGCTTCAATTCTGGTGATGGCTTCTTGCAATTGCAGCAACTGCTCTACAGCATTTTTATTTGGTGGAAGAGTAATTCTGAATGGCTCTAATGGCTTTCCTTTCCTAAAATGCCTGCGCCAGAGCATGAGAACTGCAAGGAACACTGAAATTGATGCCAAGATGTAGTTGATCCATCCCCTGTACATCAAATCAAATGTTTTATATTATTGCACTGCTTTGACTTGAACTTAAAAGTTCAAACTTCAGAAACACAGCAACGCTATAAGATCGCACAGAGAACTCCAAGTTTATAATTAAATCATTATTCAATATGTGTAAGTGGCAAAGAAAGAAACCAAGTCTACTACTAGACACCAATCTCTGATTCAAACACCACCAAAAAAAAAAAAAAGAGTTTACATTATTAGAAATTCTCCAGTCAATATCATTATATTTCAACATAACTTTTAAGGTTAGAAACGTCTCTAACTAACATAGCTACAGATAAAGGCATCTAAATCCATCAAACCATCATTGCCACTTTGCCAAACTTTATCTACACATTATTACTTCATATCTCAGAAGACAAGTGTAATTTCCTAAAAAATTATATTTATGCCCGAAATTAAAGCCTCCATGCACATATGATGCAACTGCTGTATACATAAGTTGGAGCACTAATATACCTAGGCCAGTCTTGTTTGATGAGTTATTACATTGAATATGGAACGATAAAGTAGTTAACAACTTCTAACCGAGCATGTAGTATTCAACCAAAAACAAATTACCTTAAAATAGCACTGCTAGCCAACACCAGAAACACTGTTGATTTAAAATGGTCTTCCCAATAGGCCAAACGTTGAAGACAGCTAGATATTTTAATAAGGGGAAACATCAGCTCCTACAACATAGAGGAAAAAATAAATAAATAAATAAACTTGTCATCTTTTCAAATAGAACTTAAAATTTCATTCCCTGAGCTAAAAGTCAGAACTAATAACCGTAATCGTGTGAAGTTTCTAAGAAACGGTGCTATTGATGAAGACAAACCCTAAGAGCGTCTCTTAATGGGTCTGCATGCTTTTAGATTTTAAAAAATTGACTTCCCCTTGGTAGCTACAAGAATACAAAAAAAGATAAAAGGTGACACTTTTAACACTGACATTGCACTACTAGTAACTTGATTTCAATAAAATTGTCAGCTCAACCAAAGTCGATGGTTCAAAACTGTTGATCATTTGGTTAAGTCATAAGTGAGGCCCAAGGTTAGTCACACAACCAAGATCCAAATGATCAAGGTTCTTCCAAGCATGAGAAGAGACTGGAGAAAATTAAACCAAATCTTTGTGACAACTGTCATGAAGCAATTAATTTCCGATATAATTCAACTTGATTTTAGTCAGTTTTGCCAACAAAACACAATTAAAAAAAAAAAAACGTCGTAAATCAACCTTCATCACAGCAGCATTTGTATCGACCCCTTCCACCTTCACTTGGTCCACAGTGGCCTTTGCAGCTTCTGCCCTTCCTGAGTCTGATATTGACTTTTTAACAGCCACTTCCAAGGGATTTGTCTCCCCAACACAAATATCTCCAGCTACCACTGCTTCTCCATCTAGATTTGTTTCTGCTTGTAAAATGAACCCAAGTTGACCAAGTGTCATAATACCAACTGGGGACAATTTCAGCCTCTGTTTTGCATGTGGACTCCCAGACATGTCACGTTGAGCACCACCAACAATCAAAAGTGCCAAGCGACTTGACAGAGTATCCAAGATTATATCTCCCCTAGGTAGGCTTTCAGCCAGATTAAAAGCAAGTAATGTTTTGTATTGGGATGAGAATATTTGGAAAGCTTCTCTAACTGCACGATATCTGAAGATGCCTAACATAGCCCTTGCTAGTACTTCAAATCTTTGGGTCTCATTGAAGTTGTTTTTTCTAATAAATCTGTGCGCTCGCAGGATCTCAAGAGATATACCCAACCAATAGTCACGGCGAGAATTGCCTTTGAATTCAGGAAACTCAAAATAAACAGGCTCTTCTCTGTAGATACATAAATAAAAAAGGAGGAACATAAGAAAAATTATAGATATAAGCCAGCAAGTTATACAAATTTACTATCTATATATGACATGTTGTAAGATAACATACAAAGCTGTTGACTTGTACATCACAGCTTTATCGAAGAGACGAGCACCCAATGGTCCAGTTAGTTCAGGCTTTATGACCTGCTTCATGTCAGTTGCCAGCTCATATCTAACAGCTTTGTCATATAAACCAACGCCCAATGATTCAAAGTACAGAGCATTATTAGTTAAAGTCAACCGCCCTACATAAACAGAAACTCGATGAATAAGAACAAAGTCCAGAAAAATATTAAAATAAAAAAAAAACAAAGATCGAATTACATCACCAGATTCTTCCAAATAGAGTTGAGAACACAAATTGACCAAGTGACTGGGTTCTACAGACTCTATGCACATTCTTACTCATAGGAAGTGAAACTAAAATGGTACCCCCACTACATGCAACTGAAAGAAACAAACTCAACTGTTTAAACAACTATGGTAAGGGTTTAAGTTCTAGAGCAACAGGAACGGCTAGACCAATTCAACCTCTGGACAATTTGATCTAGTTATAGATAGGAATGACTTACCAGGCCAAGCCGAAATTCCAGTATGCTGCAGGACAGGTTGAGTGGGAACAGAACCATCGACGTCAAGGATGATCTCCCCCTCTGCAAGCTGAAGATTGGATATCGAATTCCCGAGTGAACTTTTTGCAGCCTTGATAACCCTGCGTATACAAATGAGCCACACAAATGCATATTTAAAGAGAAGTTCTATAAAGAATGTAGACAAAACTCTCAAGAAAAACAAAATACCACATGAAAAATACCCCAAAAAAATGTGGCTAAACATCTTCAACTTTTGGTCTCCATCTACCATAGTTAGCAACCAGGAGTTAATTTTCTTTTTTTCTTTTTTTAAATACCTAGAAAATCCCCGACCTATTTTATGAGAAAAAAGTAGAAATGGCATAGACTAAATTAAATCTCAATGCCCTTGGATTCCAGTGGCACTAAGAATCATGATAAGAGTTTCAGATTCCAATACCATCATCCTGGAATCTACAAGCTGCACACTGCCTGTCTCTAATAAAAATCCCCAATTCCCTAACCAAAATATCATTTTACCGAATGTTGCTAGTGAGGAAGATGCAGCAGACTAGCTTATTTCTGGGGAGAAAATCTATCAACAAGAGTTATAGGTTATTGATTCTCACTGAAGTTCTAAATGTATCAAATAACATTCTAAGCATGCCCTTACATGTATCAAATAACATTCCAAGCATGCCCTTACACATTTATCAGAAAAATTGAAGAACCAAGCATAGTACAGAAGCTAAGAATAGTATTCAATTTCAAGATGCCTTTTTCCTTAACCGTCAAAATATTTCCACCTTTTCAAAATTAATTAAATACAATTTAATCAATAATCTCCGCGATATGTCCAGACTCACATGATTAAATTAATAGAAAAACATTGTAAAATTATGCAATTCATTTGATATCATATTTTCTATAAACTAGCTAACTAGAAATTGCAATGTCTTAACCAGGCAATTCCTCACTCAATAGAAATTCTTTTCCCAAGTGGTAACAGGAAATTGGAACTATTCTTCAGTATCATTTAAATATCAAACTCTAATTTTGGACAAATCATGATATTGTTGTTGAAATTAAATGCAAAAATAGGTACGGACAGCATGGGCATATTTTTGCTCCACTAGGGCATTTGTGTACCTTTCTTGAAGCCCACCTTCAGAACTTGTTAAACTTGTTTATGATATCTGCAAAAATATGGTATTCACTTCTATATTTGTTTCTAAATTAGAGAGTTTGTCTTCCAAATTATTGTCATTGCACGCCTAACAGGTCATGCCAAGTATTGGTCCTCAAGAAAGGTCCTATTGGACGGACTGGATATGATCGTGACTTCTATTACAAAAAGTGATCAGCCTTAATGCTCAAACTTTGCACTTGGGATTAGCTGCCTGATACATCCACTTATGCAAATTGGCATCATATGGATGAGATATTAAATGTCATTTTTCTCCATCGTTGGTGAATCAGTTGAAAATTCATCTTCTCATTTTAATCGTATCATTCAAAACATCATACTTTTCTAAACCACTTAATGATATCTCTATTAACACTAAAGGGAAACCGTGTTGTTTAGACCTCTTGCAATGTGCTAAACAGTCTTGGGATCATTAATTAACCCCAGGACGGAGGATTTAATAATTTATGTTTGTGCTTAAGGATTACTTCCATAATTCAGCCCTCCTCGACGAGAGAAGCATGATGACATATTGTATCCAAATCATTAAAAAATATACTGCTCCATTAACCTTTACATGATTTGGCACATTACTTTCAACAACATCAAGAATTGCATTTCACAAGATTAACAAAGATCAAAGAGGTATTCATACTTGTCAAGGCTGCGAAGATATTTTTCATATATGAGAAAATGTAGTCGACCGCCTGAAGAGGTTGTAAGTGCATCAAACAGATTCTGAACAGTTATAAGATCTGCAATGGCAGCACAAACAGGAGCTATTCGTGCAAAAGCCTCAGGCCCAATGGTTTTCTTGTCATCAACCTGATGGAGAGTACAGAATGAGTTTGATTGCCAACACTCCTACACCTAAGATTGAATTCTCATCACCCAGTATTGCAATCAAAGAAGATTAGTAGATGGTATATTAAAGAACCTGAACAGCCATATTTGTAGAACTCGAATAAAATATTGACGACCCATCCTCATCCTCTACCTCTTGATTGCTTGAAGAAGGAGAATCCTACAGTTCAACAGAAGTTTATGCAGTAACATCAAGCCTAAGAAAGCATAGGAAAAATAAGGTTCCAATGAAGCATATGATCTATACGAACAAATAAGACACCTCACATAATAACTTAACTCTCAGATCTTACAAAATACAATAGTCAAAAATGCTGGGCAGCAGTCTCACTTTATTTTCAGATTCACAATCAACACTGGGAGCCTCCCATGCGAGCATCATGTCAAAGGTCAAACGGCGGAAGTCTGGATCACTCAAATAATCAGGTGTTCTACACAACACATGGAGTGTTTGGTAGGAGCAGAACTCTAAAAAATTCCTAGCATAGGTCAAAAGTTGCTTAACACTCTCAGGTAGCTCAATATCAAAACGATGCTGCAATTCTTCAGTAGAAACTTTAAGGATCCTGCAATATTGTGTAACATGTTTGAAACCTTTATAACTTATCCATATCAAAGAAATGCAACAAAGTGCTCAGATCATTGTGCAATTTTCTAATGAAATGCTATGTATTATGTATCAAGTAATCAATCATTTGGTATATTTTGAAAACAAGTAATGTATGCTAAATGTACAATCTACCCATACAACCATCCTAATAGGACCTGACCAGACGAAGCATAATATAGTTGAATGGCAAACATATTATGAAAGTGACTGCAATAATGAAGCTTCATCCGAATAAATCAAGCCCTATTAGGTTGTAGTAAAATAATTGTATAAGTGGCTGTATATCTAGGATTATTCTTAGCCGAAATCCCCAAACCCGCTAAACAAAATTGAATTGGAAACTAATCCCACAGTGAAAAATACAATCTCTACCAAGAAAGAGTTATGAAATTGGTAAATTGATAACGAATCTAAGGCTGTAAATAATAAAACTTAAAATAGAAAAATGGAAAGAGCATGATAACATTAGATTGTAATGTAAATACTTGGAACAGCGAGCGACAACAGAGTTGGCGAGAGCAGAGAGCTGAGGAATTGGTTTGGGAGAGTGGGAAGGGGAGTCATCTTCATTAGGTGATGATTTCTTCTTGCGCTGAAACAGAGACTTCAATGAGTTCTGATGGGTTTCCATGAAATTCTCCAGCATTCCTTTCTTAACAACAGCAACTCCTCCTCCATCTCCTCCACCTCCTCCATCTCCTTCACCATGAGCTTGAGCTTGAGCTTGAGGTTCCATTTTGAGATCTTGATCCATTTTGATGAATGAGGATTGTGTGTCAAGTTTGCCGAAGAATGAGATCAACCATTTTTCACGTTTATAATTCTAATTTGTATTTCTGTTTGTTTTTGTGGGTGGGACAGTTTCTGTTTCTGTTTCTGTTTCTGTTTAGTACACTTTTTAAAAACATCCTCTCTGTAAAGACAATTATACCCTGCTCGACCACTATTCCATCTCTTATCCTATCGTCTATCCACGTAAAAATACACCTTCGCTCGTCCCCCAATGTCTCATACAGAATATATGCGTACCTTGCTAACAACGCATTCTATTATTTATACCCCTACAGCAAATTAAAATGAATAATTTTATCGTCGTCACAAAATATTATTCCACAGAGGAAAAGGTACTAATAATATTACAATTTATCAAGTTGTATAGAGTTTTGCGTGTAGAACTAGGGAAATCTTATGAGACGGAGGGCCATCTCAACATGGTAGATTGCATGTGTAACCATTTACATTAGATTGTGTATTTATGTGTTGAGAGTGATTATCTTTTTTCAATTTTAATATTAATTGTTACGTTTCTTTTATTTTTTTATCTCACTCATGATATGATATCTTTGTAGAGAAGTTCTGCTATACATCTGATATATTACAGCGGATATAATCAAGAGCTGTTACGTAGGCGTAATATCAGCATGAGGTGTCTATATGGTATCTTCTGAGCCATCCGCTGCATGAAATTTCTCTCTATCTCTGTATTATTGAACAGGCTTACTAAATTATCGAATAATTTTATAACCATGTCCCATAAAAGTTTTTTTTTCTAAAATTAATTTTTATATACAAATTAATATGATATTAATCATTTTATTAATAAATAATGTTATATTTATATTTCATCTATAACTCATATTTCTTAGGAATAAAAAATAAGAATATCAAATATTAAATTATATAATATAATTTGATAATTATTCATTTCAATTATATTATAAAATAAATTAATTATGGAATAAGAGATAGATATAATATTATTTTTTTAATAATACTCTTAATTTATTCCAAAGTGGAGCCAAATATTAGGTTGACCGACGACTTTTGTCAAACATGGGGCAAGTTCAAAGCGAAATGGTTGATCAAACTCAATTTACTCCCACTCAAGCCCACCAATCATCATCAGCATCACCGCAGAGTTCTCAACCTGCTGCTTCCATGGAATCACTTCTTGCAGGTTGGTGTTTCCACCCCTCTTTTCCTATGTTTATGAGGATTTCCGTAATTGTGGAAGAATGTTTGTTGGGTGTTTGGGAAAAGGTCCGACTGAAACTGTAGTTGGTGTTTTTGTTATTATTTTAGTTAAATTCAATATGGGTCGAGTTGAAAGCGAGGAGTTGTATGTTAGGATGGCATAGTTATGTCTGCCTGCCATAAAAATTTCGGGTTTTGATGACTGCATGAAAAATGTTGCTTTTGCTGAAGACAGATGTGAACCATTCGACACTAAAAAGTGAAATTGGCAGGTAAATAAATTTACAAAAAAAAAGTGAAATTGGCAAGTAAATAAGTTTTGTCTTTTTATCTGTTCTTGGTTTTTTTGTTTCTCATGTCTTAGAAGTTAGAACATGAACATGTGTAGTGATCAGAGCTTCGGTTAACTTGATATTTATGTAAAGCTTTTTGCGCCATATTTTTATGTCCTTAAGTATCCAAACAGATACCAACAAAGCATTGTTGCTCACTTTGAATTTAAAAAGAAAATGCTTCTCTAAGGACATAAAAATGATAAATCAATACTGCACAGGGACGCAAACGAGGAAGAGGATTTACCTTTTTTTTTTTTTTTCTTAATGCAGTTAAAATCATTTTTATTTGGGTCATTGTTTAAAGAATTATGGAACTTTTATGAGCAGTGGCATGAAAGAAAAGTTTTGGAAATACTCTGTTTTTTCAGTAGTTCTTTTTAGCAGTTTCAAGGAATCCCCAAGTGTGAATGTTCCTGGCTTTTCTATTAGAGGTTGTGTGTGTTTGGTAGTATTTATTTTGGTAAATTTTTAGTTCTGTATTACTTCTTCTATTGGTCTTATTTTGTGAAAGCTCTATACACCACATGGGTAATTGATATCAACGAAATTGGGTGGCTCTCCAAAATGGAAATAGAATTGCATTGGTGAAATTCTTTTATCGTTTGACTATTGAAGATATAGTCTTTTGGCTTGTCCTTCTTGAATTCTCCTGATTCTTCTTGTATCTTCCCTTTAATTGTACTCGCTGCTGTTTTCTCCAATATTGTGCTGCATCATAGTTGTTTAGCTTGCTCTTTAATTTCTTTTTTGTTGGTACCTTCCACTTTTGTGTATTTGACAATTTCACTATATGCTTTTACAGAAGCTGCAGCATATGGTGATGACAAGAATGAGGTTAGTTCGCCTTTCCTATACAATGTCATTGTCTTCCTTTCAAGATAACTACTAAAGAATTTGAACCACACACTTTTCAGTCTCTTGATGAAAAGGCTCAGAAAGCATTGGAGTGCCCTTGCATAGCTGACTTGCGAAATGGCCCTTGTGGAGCTCAGTTCTCAAAGGCATTTCTTTGTTTCATGAAAAGTACTTCTGAGGAAAAGGTAATTATGATTAAATATAAGTGTTTTGGATCTCATATAGCAACCGAAGTCAACTCTTGTATGTATATCATTATTATTTATCTAGTACTGTAATTGTTCTTCTACAGCTAATTTCTCAACAGCATTCAAGCTTCTAGGGTGAACTTGATTGTTCTCAAAGGAGAGAATGGAGAAAGTGAAACCTACTATATTTATTATGATATACTCTGGTGTAAAATAAATGCTCATGGTTTTATTCATTGGTTCGCAAGAACACCCAAGAACGAATTAAATTTGGAGTTTTTCTCTGCTATTTGAGAAATGAAAACCATTCGAACTTTTTCTCTTTTTTTCTTCTTTAAAATCTTCATAGCAACCAAATTGGACACTGATGCTTTTGTAGTTTGCTGATCATGTATCATATTGTCATTCACTTCGCATTTCCACTGGCTAAGATGTTCTAGGTTATCTCAAAAGGTTTTTGAAGAAGCACTGACATACAAATTTTTCTTTTTTCGTAGGGTTCGGATTGCGTGCATCCGTTTGTGGCTTTGCAGGATTGTATCAAAGTGAACCCAGATGCATTTTCTAAAGACATTTTAGGAGAAGATGAAGTCAAGAATGAGGAAGCGCCACCTCAAGATCACAGAATTATTCCTCCCATATGGTCCAGAGAACCTCAGAGCCCAAAGTCGAAGCTTTAGGGGAAAAAGTTTCAAGATTTCTCATTTTTTTCAACTTCGTTATTTTGTAGAACTTAGGCTTATCTGCCATTTTGATAGACAATATTGAAATTCATAAAGTCAGGAATGAGGTGGTGCCTAGAAGATTAGATGAAGATAGACCAAATATAAATTACTCATGGTTGGTGTTGAAAATTATATTTAATAATCAATGTTCCAACACAAGAATATGAATTCACAAATAAAGCTTGTCAATCAATAATTGAAGAGAGTCTTTTATTTTTATTGTTATTTTTTTTTGTTAATTAAAAGAAAATAAATAATGTTTTTAAGACAATTGGATTCTCTTCTGTACTTTGCAAAAACCGATATGTGTTCTCCTCTGCAGTATTTAACAAAGTTAAGAATCTTAAATAATTCATCCAATAATCTTAAGGTTTTTGTTAAATTTGAAATAATTTTTCCATAGTGGTTTAATCATAACCTAATACTCCACATAAAATTTGAGCTTTCCAAATAGGTTTGGAACCGGGGCGAGGCGGGTACGGGGCAGTCGATATCTGTTCCCACCCCGTTGTATTATTTTTAGTCCCACCCTACTGGCAAAAAAAGTTTAAGGCGGATACGCTCAATCCCATCCATTTATAAATATATAAGAAATTTTTTTTACAGTAGAGCCACCATAATTAAATTTTTTTTATATACACATGTAGGCAAATTTTAGTGGAGTAGACCTATTCTATTTAAAAACTTTCTTTTTATATATTTTGTCAAATTTTAAGACACACATATATATTAAAACTTATCAAAATCATCCTTTAAAATCATATCAGTCCCTATATTTTATAATTGTTTATATACACTCTGTTATAATGTGGGACGAGACGGGTCAGACAGGTCTAGAAGCCAAACTTAACCTCGGACATGTCCCAATTGGGACAACATCTCTTAAAATCCAAACCCGTTCCGAATAAACAATGGGACGGGTCAAGCCTTGCCCCATCCTCGTGAGCTGCACCAAGGCCCCTGACCCCCGTAGGGTCAAATGCTCAAGCCTATTCCCAAAACAAAAAAAATAAAAATAAAAAAAGGATACGTATATAACGTGTATAATTTTTTCCTTTTAAATAAGTTTTTTTTAATATTAACTATTTTGATAAAAATTGTCGAAAACCTATAACATTGCGATTTAATTAAACATTCAGCTAGCCAAATAAAAATTGTCGAAAACCTATAAACCCAAGCAAACAGAACTAATGACGGAGCAAGTCTTGGTCCTTGGAGTTTCGACTGCTTAATGGCTTCTATTACGGCTGCTTCTTCTTCTTTCTCTCCTCTCCAATTCCACGCCCGAACCAGAATTCCCAAACTACCCTTCTCTCCACCTCCTCTCTTATTCAACCAACAACGCAGAAGAACCCATCAGTTTTCATCAATTGTGGTGGCAGCTCAAAAAGACAAGAAATCATCGCAACAAGCGAAGGAAAAGGAGGTTGAAGTTGAAGTTGAAGTGGAGGAAGACTTGCCGTGGATTCAGGAGAAGGCCTTGGACTTGGTGGAGTTTACTGGGTCCGTCACTCAAGCCATTCCGGGACCCAGGGTTGGGCAGAGCAAATTGCCTTGGATTCTTGCAGTTCCTTTGGGTTATGTTGTCATTACTTTCGTTATTGCGGTCGTTAAGACGATTAAGAAGTTCAATTCGCCCAAGTACAAACGGAGGCAAATGGTGAGTGACTGTCACTGTGAGTGGGGAATCAATGATAATATTTTTGTAATGTAATAAGGGTTTGTGTACTTAATGTTTCGAGATGTTGTGTTGTTTTTCAGGTGAACAAGAACGCGTTTTTGTTGAAATCGATTGATGATTTGTTTGAAAAAGGTGGTGATGCATTGCAAACATCTGCTTTGAAGGAATTGATGCAAAGGGTGAGACACATGACATGATGCCTAATTGTTACTAATTTTTGTTGCATTGTGGTTATCACTGAATTTACTATATTATGCATACATATAGACAGTTATGTTTTCCACTAGGCCGAAAGGCAAAAGCTTAAGCTATTAGCTGTGACGCAAACTTTATTTTCTTATACACACTTGTCACTGTGGGCGCATAGTGTGTCATTATATTGCCACGGGTTCTCCATGTGGTGCTAGGACTATAAGCCAACAACTTATGCAACAATTTAACATATGTTGCATTTATAGAAACATGTTATGCTTGTTGCTTGCATGCCTACGAATTTGATTTTGATAGTGACTATATAATTTGCATCCAGACAGAGTTTAGTATGGAGGAGGTTTTGCGCAAGTATATTCGGTACGCATTGAATGAGAAGCCGTTTAATCCAGAATTAGTTTCCAACTTAATCAAGCTCAGGAAGGCTTCTGCATTGGAAGATGCCACAGTTGCCGAAATTTTGAATGAAATCTCTCGGCGGATTGTGAAAGATAAAGGTAACTGTTATGACATTGATTGTATGACTTTCTATGGTTCTGTTGTACACTATTACCTTTATCCGATAATCTGATGAGTGCATTTTGGTGTACAAAGTACAACCTCCACCACTTGAACTCTCTAGTATCTGTGAGCTATGTTACAGCTTTGAATCTTTCAAGGGTGTGGTTTCCTTAAGGATCTTTGATTACTAATTAGATATTTTGTTTAGTTGATTATGCTCCTCTTATTTGGAGAATGCCTGCTAGATATCGATAAGCACTCTCTGCCCGCCTTTACATTATTGACCATGACTCCTTTCATTCAAAACCTATAAAATTTTGGGAAGACAAAAGGATGATTACTAAGATTCTGGATACAATATTGAAAATATTGCTAGTAGTCTTACAAGCGTGACCATCTTTGCTAACTCCTTGCAAATTCCGTTTGATTTTTTTTTTTTTTCATTTGGTAGGCTTGCATTTTTGCTTAATATTTTTATTGTGGCATCTATGTTCCTTGTGCGCACACTTATTATAACTTATAATGGCATTTCTGAACCTGTAGCTTGTAGAACAATCGGGACCAACTTTTTGACTTCTTTATGCTCTTGTCTGTCACAGACTGTTGGAACTAGTCCCCAACATGGAGATGCCATTATCACAGTGGAAAGCTGGGGAAATTCTATAGTGAGCTCTAGTTGTTTAGCAAACTCAACTTTAAGTCTGAAAATGGGAGTTAATTCTGAAGTATAGCCTTTAAGAAACAGTCTTTTGTATAGATTTTGTTTTTCTTCTTTGGCATAGATTTTGGTGTCCCTGTGGACTTGTAGTCCACTTTTTGTTCCTTTTTCCTACTTCTGATGATATTATATTTTCTTTAATAAAAAACTAAAAAAAAAAAAAGCTTATATATTCTCCCTATTCCCTTTCCCACCAATGATTCAATTCTCGAAGTCATTAGATATTTTCATGTGCTCAATTGTTAATTTGGAACAGAATAATGTTGATAATACAAACATGTTTAGATGATTCTTCTATCTGTATTTTTTATTTTTATCTTTATTTTTTAGTGGTGAGGGTGCTTTGGATAGAAGTTTCTTCTTCCCATATGCTGGCAATATTTATATTTGGTTTTCTGTCCTAGTTTGTTTTTCTTGAAGGACTATTTGAAGTTTGAAATTAAGTTGGAGAATTGAATTCATTCTGATGCCTGTCTATGCTCTTCAGGTCCAGTTGTTATGGATATGTCAGGCTACTCAGAGAGGGGATTTAAGAGAAAACTTGCCGTACAAGCCCTTTTTGGAAAGGTCTTTTATCTTTCTGAGGTAAATGGCCCACCATCAGTCTGATGATTTTTCACAAAACTCTTTTATCTTTTGCCAGATTTCTATCTTATGTTATGTTAATATATACATATTTTATGTATTGGATTAATCTTTTTCATGGCTTGAAAAATTGCCTAAACAAACAATTTAATCATTCTTATTCTGTTGCAGTATATGATCCACTTCTCAGTAGTTTCACAGCACTAACTGAAGATTTATTATTGCATGGAAGGGTTGAATATATTGCCATAAAGTTAGTTTTGTTCCTGGCACATGGGTGGTTCTGTACTTCTTGAACTATCTAGTATTTCTCCTAAAATATGTGTGCAGGATTGATATAGTTTATTGCCCCTAGGATCCAGATATGGACATTAGTTTTGATGTGGTTACTTCGATATTATGCTAATTTTGATTATTATTATTATTTTTTTTGGGGGTGTGGTGTGTTGGGCAATGGAACGTTTTGTATTTAGTTCCCAAATTCTGCGGTACCAAAATTATAGTTTTCTTGTGTATAAGATTTTGAATAATTCATGGTTCTGTTATTGACTTTTGGTGCAGCTGCCAGAGTTCTGTTCGAGGGATAGCTCCTTAATTGTCAAGGAAATATTTGGGGTTACAGAGTAGGCCTTCATCCTTTCATCTTACTCATTATTTACTTGTGAAGATTTGAGGAATGAAATTGCTTAATAAATCGTTGTTAAGGCTTTTATGTTTACTTTTTTAATCATTTGCTCAGTGAGGATGCAGACAAACTTCGGCTTCATACTCTTTCTGAAGCTGGGGATATGGATTCACTTGAAAAGATGGTTAACGATTCAGATTCAGAAGATCTTGGTGAAAGCTTGTCGTCTGATGCTCCATGATTGAAGTGAAGAAAAAGTTGAAATGCTGCCCATGAAGAAGAGAATGGTATTAGTTGCGGATCTTAATTTTAGAGGCATGCTATGCAATTTTGTAAACATAAGAGTTTTTGTGAGACAATTCTTAGTTAATGTTATACCTTCTTTGTTTGGTAGAACCAAAATCACAACTTAATCAGGATCCTTTAATTTTGTCTTGAGTAATGCTAGACTTACAACATATATTCTACAATATAACGTGGCAGCCTATATGGTCAAAATTCACTAGAAGAGGAAAAAACAAAAATAGATGAGGAAAATTACATCTCTAATAGAACTTTGTCATTTAAGTTGTTACATCAAGTTGTAAAATTTATGTTCTATGAATGTTGTAAGTCTAGTATTGTTTTGTCCCACTCACCTTGCTTATAAAATGCAATGAAGACAGTGTCCTTGTGGTTGATGAAGAGTTCAAAAGTTAAACAAAACTGACCTACTTTCTCTAATCTAAGCCTATAATTAATTGGAGTTATTTTTCAGTTAAGTTAGGATTAGATTATTATTTTCTATAAATAAATGATTATCATTGATTGTTAATAAAGATTATTTTGTATCTCAATCTCAATCTAATTGTTTGTCAAATTTCCCCTTCTTTATTATTTGAAACTGTGGTAGTATTTGTTTAAATTACTTAACATTTTTTAAATCTAAACATTTTTTAAGACTTAATTTATACCATTTAATAAGGTGTTTGCATGCTTTTTTATATACTACTTAAAAAAAGTGGTAATAGTGCATCTTATTTTTAATATGACATTTTTATCCTTATAATAAAAATATAAAATATTTATATTACATTTGTGCAAGTTCTTAAAATTAAATCAAAATTCTTTTTTTCATTCAAATAACTAATGTTATATTTATTAAAATCTTTTAAAAATGAAATATTTATTTTTGTTATGAAAATTAAAATATATGGCTTTAAATATGTGTAAAATAAATAGTTTACAAAATTAAATTGAAATATTAATATAGTAATAAATTAATAAGCTTATTTATTATAAAAACCAATATATTTATATTTTGTTTGATATAAGTTAAGATTATCAATAATTATATACTTTAATTATTTTTTTAATTAATTTATTACATTAAATTTTTATTTATATTAATTTTATTAACCAATGCATGTAAAACAAGTCAAATTTTAAAATTATATTATTAAATTTTTATTTATATTAATTTTATTAACTAATGCATGTAAAACAAGTCAAATTTTTATTTATATTAATTTTATTAACCAATGCATATTTATTAAATAAATTATATTATTGTAATTATTCTTTTTATATATTTAATATCATATACGGACATAAGTTAATTTTTAAATTAAAATTTCAATTGCAATGGAGTAAGTAATATTATATTATTTAAATATTTTATTTAAAACAAAAAATAAAGAACTCGAATAAAAAATAAAATATTTAATATTAGTATATTTTTATTTTTAATATGAAATATTTTTAATTAATTATATAACTTTTAGTAATTGAATATAAAGAGTATTTATGGAATAAAATTATCACAAGGCGACAATTTAGATATTTCAAAATTTTCAGACATTTGGAAGAAAAAAAAGTGATAAATTTTTACTTTTTATTTTCAGACAATTTTATCTGAAAATAAGTGATTAGATGTAAAAACAAACATACCAAAATTTTTTAGCCTCTTAAATCTGAATGGATTCAGATTTCAGTGGCCCAATCAAACGGGCACTTTGTCTTCTATATCACTTACAACCTTTCATTGTCTACGGCTTCATAAATAATTTCGTTAGTGTTTAACCAAAAACAAACAAATGGCTGAAGGAGTGGAATTAAGTGGAAACTAGATATAATATAAGAAGGAATGAAAGGTTGATGGTTTGGTTTCGAAGGCTCAGAGATGTGTTTTATGATTGATTACGTACTCAACCTAAGATGTTAAAAATGAAAAATCTAACGAGATTGTATCTCATGATCTTAAGAAGGCTCATCAAATTAACGCTGGCTAGCTGTTAGGGAGGAACTTCAAGATATATATTAAAGACGGACAGTTCCACCTAACTGAGAGTGGAGAATTTAATAAATGAGAGCAAACAAACTCTCTTCAACCTGAAAAAAAATGTTAGATATATATATATTTTGTTTTAGTTGATTACTCTTCTATGAGTTAGAGGTTGGAGACCGCCTTCATCTTCAACATATATGCACAGGATCCATAACATTTCAGAATTTTCTTAATTTCTTCTTTTAGTTTATTGAAAACTTTAAAAAGAATAAAACTCGGGATAATTTTCTGTAGAAAATTGCCACTAGTCTTACAAGCGTGAGCAATCTTTACTAATTCCTCACAAATTCCATTTGATTTTCACACGTAGCATCCCTGTTCTTGGTGTATATGCACACTAATTAGCTAGCTTGTATGTGCCTTCCTCCTCTTCAGCTTCTCTTATATTTCCATCAAAGTAGGCCTTGTTTACTACAGGTTTTGTTGAATTTGCCATATCTGCTTGAAGTTTTGTTGGACCCTAACATCTTTAAAGATACGCAAATTTCTAAGAGGGGTCCCTTTTTTTATTTTCTTTCTTCCCTATATATATATATTATTTAATTTGGTACCATTATGCAGAGTCCATTTATTTGATGGTTGTACATTGTATTTCCAGAGGGGCTCATACTTTTCCTGCAAATGCCTCACCCTGCAGGGCCATCGGTGGCATTGTTCATGAACAAAAAGGGCCCTGAAGTTGTTGAGATTTGTCAAATCTTGCCCTTGCCCTTGGAGAGAGGAGAGAAGAATAAACCTTTGCCAAGAAGAATAATTTTGTCAATCGGTTAACAAATGGTTGGTGACTTGGTGGTAATTGTCCAAGAAAACAATGGGCGATCTTCATTGAAGTTGTTGACGAGGAATGTTAAGTTTGTCACTTTACCTAAAAAACGACGGTTAGGTTAAAAAGCTCTGGTAAAATGTTTGATTTGTCATTTTACCTAAAAACTTAAGTTAGTAAGCGTGCACTTAACATTAGTTTTTATACTTTTAATAAGGTACATAAACTAGAGTGAATATTTTGTTACTCACATGAAATGAAATACTTCTAGTTGTATGTATGTTTTCTCCCCTTACTGAGATTTTTCGTCTCGAGGGAGAAGATATGTTCTTGTGAAATCTATAATAAGATAAGGGAAAGAAGAAACATTGATAAACAATAATTTGATTCATATATTGAGTGAAATATTAGTTGTTTCATACTTTTTTTTTTAATTTTTAATGCCAACTAATCATAATCATGATTATTTAATTTTGAATGAGCGCCCATAAAATTTGGTTCAACATGACATAAAATGGTACACGTCCTCACAAAAAACATCTCCATATATACTTTAAAAAAAACAATACTCTTACATACATGACTTCATTAATTTTGAGTTTTTCTAATAAATTCTGTCTGAATACGTAAAAATATACTTTGATCGTCGAAACAAGTACAAAAGAGAGATTACAAAACATAGTTGAAACATATTTGAGAATTGAGATTATGAATATCTTTTGGAAATTATTAAAATAATTAAGAAAAGAAAAACAGGGTTGCCATATTATCACCATCACGCCAAATTGGGGTTAATCGGAATTTCTTAGGGTCCCAAGGTATCGGTTAAAAAATGATCATCCTCATAGTTTCAAATATTGCAAATTGCTCTTGAATTGCACGGGAAAGTTTAACCGACCGTGTTTAAACAGTGAAATTTCTATATTACCCTTAATAATTTTAACACATCAACCTCCAAAGTACCCTAACGATGGTTAACCAAATTAAATTAAGAGCAATGCTAATCTTACAAATTTTTAATACAAATTATTTTATATAAATCAACATATCATAAAACGATGAGAGTAATAAATATATAAAATCTGCTTATTTGATGAATAAGCTACTTATACAAACTACTCTTATAAACTAGTTATACAAACTCACTTATACAAATTGACGTGGTATAATATGATTTGATAAATAAATGCAATGATTTGATAAATATATGTTGATAATAAATGACATTAATTATGATCATATAGAAAAGCTTGTGAGAGTAGCATTACTCATAAATGAATAACACCACATCAGTTTGTATATATGAGTTTGTTTACGGTGTTTATAAGAACACGATTTCTCTTAAATTAATAAATCATAATTTAAATAATAATAAAAAAATAATAACAACAAATTTTTCTTTTTTCATTTCATTCGTCTATCGCTCTCTCATGCCAGTCATTACTTCATCTGCACGCCACTACCGCCACCATTAGAGCAACTACCAGTTCACACACTAAATCAATGCAATCAATTTAACGAAAAGCTCAATCAATTTAATAAAGAAAAATCATTCTCTTAACTCAGCACATACCTCTCATCTCATCATTCTTTACCCCATATTTATCTCTCTCAAAACAAAAGCTTTTGAAACCCATTAATGGTGGATTTGGGGCTTTGAATGGTGGTTGTGACATGGTGGTGGTGAGGCTATTGTCTCATGGTGGCTAGGGTTTTGATGTCTTTGTGGGTGGTTTGTAATCTGGTGATGGAGTGCTTGATTGTTGGAGGTTTTTTTTTTTTTTTGGTGTTAGATGGTGATTGGTTTTGTAGATATTGGCGATAACTTCCTGATGAAGCAGAAGCGAAAGATAAAAGGGAGTCTAACACGTAGACTTCTTGAACATGTCAAATCAACAACAAACCACCCCTATCCACCTGGGTTCCAAATTCCTATTGCCGCCGCGAAAGATTCTAGTTCTTAGTTGACGACTGAGCCCATCAATCCTCATTTGCAACATTGCACTAGTTGCCAGCTCCCTAACGGCTACCATGATATAATTTGTACTTTTACACTCTTCTAAATAGCCTTCATCCTCTAATCATTGTAAGACAGGATGAACATGCTTTGGTACCACTTGACAAAGCAGGAGAGTCTAACACGTAGACTTATTAGACATGTCGAATCAACACAAAAGAATTCCTAAAGGAAAAATTTTCAAATGTTTTTATCGATTGATTGAATTATAACGAGAGATAACAAGTCTATTTATAAGTTGATAAGCTTAATTCTTGTAAAACAAGTAAAAACTATATTAAGAAAATAAAATCTTATGAATATTAAATATCCTAAAATACTAAAAATCTTAGTTAAACAAGAAAATAATATTGGACTTCCTAAAATAATGAAAATCCTAATTAAAACTAAACCCTACCTCAAACTGTCCTACATCACTTATGGAGATTTGAGTATTATAGATGATTGAAGATTTGGGTTGTTAGGAAAGGAGAACATCTACAAATTTGGGTTGTTGAAAGAGAAGTAAAGAAACAATGCAGGGTCGTTGAGAGAGAAGAAGAGAAAAGGTACAGAGAGAATAGCGTGACTTTCGGTTTTGCATGTTTAGATTGTTGAGAGAAGAGAAACGATGGAAAGACTTTTGGTTTTGGGCAAATTTTCACCAAATAACTCCTTAGGCCATCCACTAATTATATCTAACCTTTTTTTTTTTATTTTAACTATTTTTAACCTCTCTTTTGAAATGAAAGTACAAAAATACATTTAATAAAAATACACTTAATAGTTTTCAGAATAACGAAATTAAATAACACGTATAGTCTTTTGCACGACGTAGTTGTGCAATTGCACAGGGGAGTCAGTGCAAAAAATTAAAAAAAAATAGATTTTGGTTGTTTGCATAACTCTATCCTATAAGTTGCATGAATACGTCATAAAATAATTATCAACAGCATTACAAATATAGTTAGTATATTACACGACTACATTGTGCAACTTTACGATCCCATTGTACAAAAAAATGGCTTTGAAAATTTTGCACAACAAAGTCTTGCAAGTTCACATTAAGGTTGTGCAAAATTATAAAACTTGAGAATTTTGCACAAATTCTATCGTGTAATTTGCACGACTATGTCATACACTATATAAAAATGGTATTCTATACTTAACAATAATACGGACATCCATATCTTTTTACATGTAAAAATGATCATAAACAGTTAAAACAAAAAAAAAAGGGTTGGATTTATTAAAGAACCCCAAGAGAGGTCAAATAAAAAATACACCTTGGTGGATTTAAGTTGTTATTTTGCAAGGATAAACAGAAGTGAAGAGAGGAGCGAGTAAGAAGAGAGACAATGGAGACTGGAGAGTGGATATAAATTTTATTATTGTATTAAAGTTTAAATTATTTGATTATTTAATTATATGATTAAAATTCATTGAGGGTAATATAGAAATTTCACTTTTCAGAAACCGCTAGCTCAACTTTTCAGTGCAATTCAGGGGACAACTTGAAAATTTGAAACCTTAGCGATGATCCTTTTTTTAATCGATATCTCATAGGGAACTTGCGATTAACCCAATTGCGGGTTCAAAATTATTTGCTTAATTTTACAGTCTTCATCTTTATTAATCTATCATCTTACGTACAATTCGTATGAACTTTCGTCCTCTACGCTTCACAAACAATTTTATTAGCCTTGACGTTGCTTGCAACCAATAACAAATGGCTGAAGGACTTGTGTTTGACACCGCTAAGACGCTCTTGGAATGGTTGGGATCCCCAGTTCTCAATCAAATCCAAATGGCCTTTGGAGTCAAAGTTGAAGTAGAGAAGCTTATGAGAACGGCTACTAATATCAAAGCTATACTTGATGATGCTAAGAAGCACTCCACCAAGAAGACTGAAGTGGTGACACTTTTGCTCAGTAGGCTCAAAGATGCGTTTTATGATGTAGATGATTTGTTGCACGATTTCGCAGCTCAACTTAAACAGCGGGAGGTGATGACTAGAAAGAAAATCACAAAAGAGGTACCATCTTCTTCTCCAAATCCAACCAGATTGGATCTAGTTTTACGATGGTTAGTCAAATTAAGGCTGTTAGGCGGCAACTTGAAGGCATGAAAAATGATGGGCAGATCAAGGACTTTATAACTGAACATCGTGTCAGGAAACCAACTGATAACAGAGAGAGAAAGCAAACACATTCTTTTGTACGTGAAGAACTGGTTTTTGGGGGGATACCAAAAAAAAAAGAAATTATATAACTTTTACAAGAGTCAGATTGTAATGAGAATGTCTCAGTCATTCCCATAGTTGGTATGGGGGGATTAGGAAAAACCACACTTGTTCGACTTGTATACAAGGACAAGGAAGTGGAAAATCTTTTTCCATTAAGAATGTGGGTCTGTGTCTCGGAGGAGTTTTCCGTGAAAATAATTGTAGAAAAGATCGTCAAATCTATAACAAGGGGGGAACCTAAAAATGCTGATATGGATCAAATGCAAGAATGCCTTCGTAAAGAAATTGATTGGAAAAGGTATTTACTAGTTTTAGATGATATATCGAATGAGAATCACAATAAATGGAGAGAAGTGAAAGAATTATTAATGAATTGTGCAAGAGCAAGTAAAATATTAGTAACTACTCGTAGTCAAAGAGTTGCTAATATTACTGTTGATGCACGGTTTCCGGACGGCCGGGACGCGGGTCGGGAAGCGGGTCGGAGCTCGGGTGGTACGTTGGGTCCAGTCCTGCGAGCAAAGAAAAACAGTCAGGGGTGCCGGCGGTGGTGCCGGCGGTGACCCTCCGACGCTCAAGTCAGTTTCTGGCATTCCGGAATTCTCTGGGAGAATTTCCTACAGAGAGAAGCTCTCAAAAGTAAAGGAAATCTAGAGAGAGAATAAGTCCAGAAAAGTGTGCATACCTTGAACGATAATCCGGAGGGTTTATATAGGAGTCGGGATGGGCCATTGTGGGACCCAGATGATGGGCCCAGATGATGGGCTACAGTAATGGGCTTACTGTATTAGAAATAATTAGGCCCAGATGATGGGCTTCAGTAATGGGCTTACTGAATTAGAAATAATTGAGGCCCGATATTATTATGGCCATAACAGTAGTCCCCCCAGGCCCAAGTCGACCAATGGGTCGATGTAGGGACTATTTAGTTGTTATGGACTATAGATTAAATGCATTAGGAGGCCGGGCTAGGCCCAGATGATGGGCTTCAGTAATGGGCTTACTGAATTAGGAATAATTAGGCCCAGATGATGGGCTTCAGTAATGGGCTTACTGAATTAGAAATAACTAGGCCCAGATAATGGGCTTCAGTAATGGGCTTACTGTAATGGGCCCAGATAATGGGATACAGTAATGGGTTTACTGTAATGGGTCCAGATAACGGGATACAGTAATGGGCTTACTGTAATGGAAATGATTGAGGCCCAATATTATTATGGCCATAACAGTAGTCCCCCCAGGCCCAAGTCGACCAATGGGTCGATGTAGGGACTATTTTAGTTATTCTAGGCTTGGAGGTAAGCAGTGTAAGTGACCCCAGCAAACAGAACTCTTTAATCCGAGCAAGAATTTTCCAGTCGCCATGCGTGTAGGAGAATCAGTCCGCATGGGCGAGCGGCGTGCACAACAGGCTCGCGTGGGCGAGCTACTATGCACGTAAGATGACCTAGCGAGGTCCTGGGCGCGCGGGATCGATCCCGCGAGGCCTTGCATGCGCAAGGGCGAGCGGGCGAGGGCCCGGGCGCTGTGGGTTGCACGGGGCGCCGGGTGCTGCATGCATGGGACGCTGGTGGGCTGTTCTTTCAATTAATTGCACAAAGTTCATGCTGCATGCTGAATGCCAAGCTCGAACCCGTTCCCTTTATCATATCCAAACATAAGGTTTGGACCACCGAGGCCACGAGCAGAATTGGTTCAGGCTGAGGGCAGATTGCCAAGCCTTGAACCCATGCGCGTCCAGACTTTAAGGTTTCATGCATATATATGTGAATGGATACATATTGCTTCTTCTTTGGCTACGTGCCAACCTTGAACCCTTGTCCTCATCTGCTTAACATAACGTTAAGACCACCAAGGAAACAAGAAAGTTTGACTGTGCGTGGGTCGCAAGGAAGAAGTAGGCGAGGTGCGTGAGGGAAGGGGTGTATTCGGGCATGCCGTGAGGGCCTGGGCGCACAGCAGGCTCGCGCGCACTGTGGCCTGCATGCGTGCGCGCTGTGGCGCGCTGCGAGTGCTGCCTGGGCGTGCAGCCTGGGCGCGCTGGGCGTGCTGCCTGGGCGCGCTGCCTGGGCGTGCTGCCTAGGCGCGCTGCCTGGGCGTGCTGGAGAGGCTCCATGCACGCGGGGGCGAGCAGGCGAGGGCCTGGGCACGCAGGGCGAGCAGGCGAGGCTCCATGCGCGCGGGGCGAGCTGCCGAGGTCCAGGAGCGCTCGCAGGGCGAGCAGGCGAGGCTCCATGCGCGCGGGGGCGAGCTGCCGAGGTCCCAGGAGCGCGCGCTAGGCGTGAGGAGGCGAGCACCCGAGGGGCGCTGGTGCGCGGGGACGAGCACCCGAGGGGCGCTGGGTGTGCGGAGGCGAGGCTGCCGAGGTCCCAGGCGAGCGGGGGGCGAACCCGAAAGGCACTGGGTGCGCGGGGAGGGCGAGCCCGCGGGTGTTGGCCGCGCTGCATGCTGTGTGCATTGTTCACGTAGTATGCAGGGCCTTCCAGAGGAAATTCGAGTAAGTGCGGCGGGCCTCTCAGCAATTTCCAAAATTTTGATTCCGCGGGGGTGTTTCTGCCAATTTTCAAAACTTCATTTTTTTACCCGCGGGGGTGTCTCTGCAAAATTTCAAAACTTGATTTTAATTCGCGGGGGTGATCCTGCGAATTTTCAAACCTTGATTTTAAGTCGCGGGGGTGTTTCCGCGAAATTTCAAACTTTTATTTTTTCTTCGCGGGGGTGTTTCCGCGACATTTCAAACCTTTATTTTTTCTCCGCAGGGGTGTTTCCGCGAATTTTCAAACTTTAATATTTTTTCCTCCGCGGGGGTGTTTCCACGAATTTTCAAACTTTAATAATATTTCCTCCGCGGGGGTGTTTCCGCGGATTTTCAAACTTGAATAATTTTTCCTCCGCAAGCGTGCTTCCGCGGATTTTCAGACTTGAATAATTTTTCCTCCGCGGGCATACTTCCGCGGATTTTCAGTCTTGAATAATAATTTTTTTTTCCTCCGCGGGCGTGTTTCCGGGGATTTTCAAACTTGAATAATTTTTCCTCCGCGGGAGTGCTTTCGCGGATTTTCAGACTGTGAATAATTTTTCCTCCCCGGGCGTGCTTCCGCGGATTTTCAAGCTTTAACACATTTTTTTTTTCTCCGCGGGCGTGCTTCTGCGGATACACATTTTTTTTTTCTCCGCGGGCGTGCTTCCGCGGACGTGCTTCCGCGGGTGTGCTTCCGCGGACATGCTTCCGTGGGTATGCTTCCGCGGGTGTGCTTCCGCGGATTTTCAATACCATCCCCCAACATTTTTTTTCTACCTCAGATAATGAACTGGAGGTTTGAAAAGTGGTGGGAGGCTGACTGTTACACCCTTGATCTTCGCACATGGCTGGCATAACATGCCTTGCGTTACGCCATGGCTTGGAGGGGGCTGCAGGGGTGCATGCCCACGAGAAGCATATGGGTGAGTGCTTAAGCAAGGTGTGGAGACGTTGCATGGCGTCATTGATGCGCGAGGGGAAGCGCAAGGCAATGTGAACGCTGACACAGGGGGATGTGTAGCGCAACGAAATAATACGCATGCATTGGTAGCGAGCGTAGTATGGCACGCACTTGCACGCACATGTGATGGGCGTGGCATAGTGAGATAACATGCACGTACGGGTGGTGAGCATGATGTGTGGAGTGCACACGGGAGTTGGGCGCGACACAACGATGCTACGCGCATGTTGGGGGCAACGTAGCGCATGGACACTAGCACATGCACGCATGCGGGCCGGGACGCTTGCGGGGTAGCAAGCATGCGCATGGGTAGCGCACCACAAAGTGGTGACATGGCGCATGGCATCGGGCGACACGGCGCACAGCAACGATTCATGATGCATATGGGCGTGTTAGTGGGCTTAAAATATGGCACATATCCAAGAGGATTGTGGTTCCTAAAAATAAGGAAATAGTGGGGTGAAAGTTGCTTCCTAAGGTTTTGGAAATGTAACTTCCCCACTAACTTAGTGGTTGAGAGGGTTCAACCATGTCCTTGAGAACATGAATGACAGTGGGAAGTTAATTCCCATATTCCATGCCTCCATCCCACTCATGGGTAGTTATGCTCATGAGGGAAGTGGGAAGTGACTCGAGGTGGTTACTTCCGGAGTGGGAAGTTACTCGGCGGAGTTAATTCCATGCCATGACCTTTAACCATGGGTGGTTATACCCATGAGAGGAAGTGGGGAGTTACGGGTAGTTAACTCCCATGATCTCCACTTGCGGGGGAGTGGAGGATTATGTGGCAGTGTAGGAGCGCGCCACCTAGCCTAGTAGTTGGGGATGTCAACTACACGGAACCTAGCAACCAGGGTTGTTGGTTGGCTATATATATGTACCAAGATGGTGGGCTGGAAGTAGGTAGACCCTCCAGGGGGAGGTCTCCAGGTAGAACTCTACAGGGGTAGAGAGTGACACAAGGGGAAAACACTTAGCGAACGGAGTAGCTAGTGTGAGTGTCATTGTGAGTGTTTCCAGCACACAATCTTGGGGCTGATTGTATTCTTTTTACTCTTTTCATTTTATCGCATAGGGGAGAAGCAAGTGAGCGCAGGGCGCGCTATGGAAAAACATTCAAGGCGCTGGGCGCGCAAGGGTGAAAGCATGCTAGGCGCTGGGCGCGCAGGGGAAGGCATGCTAGGCGCTGATCGCAGGGGAAGGGCATGCGAGGCGCTGGGCGCGCAAGAGGAAAGCATGCTAGGCGCTGGGCGCGCAAGAGGAAAGCATGCAAGGCGCTGGGCGCGCAAGAGGAAGGCATGCCAGGCGCTGGGCGCGCAGGAGGAAAGCATGCTAGCGCTGGGCGCGCAAGGGGAAGCATGCAATGCGCTGGGCGCGCAAGAGGAAAGCATGCTAGGCGCTGGGCGCGCAGGAGGAAAGCATGCTCGGCGCTGGGCGCGCGGGAGGAAAGCATGCTAGCGCTGGGCGCGCAAGGGGAAGCATGCAATGCGCTGGGCGCGCAAGAGGAAAGCATGCTAGGCGCTGAGCATGCGCAAGGGAAAGGCATGCAAGGCGCTGGGCGCGCAAGGGGAAGGCATGCAAGGCGCTGGGCGCGCAAGAGGAAGGCATGCCAGGCGCTGGGCGCGCAGGAGGAAAGCATGCTAGCGCTGGGCGCGCAAGGGGAAGCATGCAATGCGCTGGGCGCACAAGAGGAAAGCATGCTAGGCGCTGGGCGCGCGGGAGGAAAGCATGCTCGGCGCTGGGCGCGCAGGAGGAAAGCATGCTATGCGCTGGGCGCGCAGGAGGAAAGCATGCTAGCGCTGGGCGCGCAAGGGGCAGCATGCAATGCAATGCGCTGGGCGCGCAAGAGGAAGCATGCAAGGCGCTGGGCGCGCAAGGGGAAGCATGCAATGCGCTGGGCGCACAGGAGGAAAGCATGCTCGGCGCTGGGCGCGCAGGGGGAAGCATGTGAGGCGCTGCATGCGGCGTGTAGGTTACGTTATTTTGCAGGGACTCCTCCGAAGAAATTCAAACAATTACGAGGGTGTTTTAACAATTTCTTGAAACTTTGTTTTTTAAATCGAGGGGGAGTAAGCGCGCGCACGGGCAGCACGCAACAATGCAGCGACATGGAGCATGGCATCCGACGAGGTGGTTCGAGGTGTTAGCCGTCAAGGACGCAAATGGGGTGCGTCCCGGACTTCCAAAAACCCTTACCAATTGATTGATATGGGTGATCACTATAGTGAGAGGGCTGATGGTGCGATGTCCTCCTAACATCAGTTCCTTACCAGTGGCATATATCCGGGCTAGAGAACAGCGGATGGTGAAACGAGCTGCTGAGTGGGGTGAACATTCAGCATGGAGAGCAATAGGATGGTAAAGATTTGGTTGAATAACCTGATGGCGAGGTAATCCAGTAGTCTGGGCGATTAAATCAGGATGTCCACCAACATCCGTCTGGACATGTGGTACTACTAAGGCACTCATTGGGTTATTCCCAGCAATGTTTGCAGCCGGCTGGGCATTTTGCCCAAATGCTTGGTTGAACACAGTCACCATACGATTCATCTGTTCACTGAAATTCCGCATGGTGTGTTCCATGGTACTTAACCGATTCGCCTTGCTCTTCTTCGGTCTTCTAAGTGGAAGCCGGGGTTGCCTGAGGTTAGGCCCCATCCCAGAGGATATCACTAATGCCCTCCCTGTATCAACTACCCTTCGGCGTCGGGGAGATGCTTCGACCTCGATTTCTTCGTCAACCTCTAGGGAGGTTGAGTGTTGGGATTCGTGGCTCATGATGTGTTTGAATATGTTTTGGTAGGAGCAACAACTAAAGAGGCTTGAATTGTCGTTTCCCACAGACGGCGCCAACTGTTGATGCACGGTTTCCGAACGGCCGGGACGCGGGTCGGGAAGCGGGTCGGAGCTCGGGTGGTACGTCGGGTCCAGTCCTGCGAGCAAAGAAAAACAGTCAGGGGTGCCGGTGGTGGTGCCGGCGGTGACCCTCCGACGCTCAAGTCAGTTTCCGACACTCCGGAATTCTCTGGGAGAATTTCCTAGAGAGAGAAGCTCTCAAAAGTAAAGGAAATCTAGAGAGAGAATAAGTCCAGAAAAGTGTGCATACCTTGAACGATAATCCGGAGGGTTTATATAGGAGTCGGGATGGGCCATTGTGGGACCTAGATGATGGGCTACAGTAATGGGCTTACTGTATTAGAAATAATTAGGCCCAGATGATGAGCTTCAGTAATGGGCTTACTGAATTAGAAATAATTGAGGCCCGATATTATTATGGCCATAACAATTACTAATAAGCATTTATCCTATGTCTTACAAGGACTAGATAAAGACATGTCTTGGTGGTTCTTTAAGCAAATAGTATTTGAACAGGGGATAGAACCAAAAGATTTGAGACTAATAGAAATTGGGAAGGAGATTGTAGCAAAGTGTGGAGGAGTTCCTCTCGCTATAAGGACAATGGGATACTTAGTGTATGATACGTATGGAGAAAATGACTGGGTGTATTTTACGGATAACCAATTGTCGAAATTACCTCAAACAGAAGACGATATCTTACCAATTTTGCAACTTAGTTATGATCAACTTCTCCCACACTTTAAACAGTGTTTTGTCTATTGTGCTTTGTTTCCCAAGGATTATGAGATTGAGAAGCATAGATTGATTTACCTTTGAAAGGCACAGGGCTTTCTTCAGTTAAATAATAACCAAAGTGTAGAGGATGTTGGTAATAAGTATTTTGAGGATTTACTTTTGAGGTCATCTTTTCAAGAACCAAAATATGATGAAAGGGGCAATGTAATCACGTGCAAGATGCATGATCTTATGCATGATCTCGCACAATTAATTGCAGGATTTGAGTGTACCATGACACCTTTAGAGACACAAAATATTGATGAAAGTTGTCGCCTTCTATCACTTTATTATGGTAATAGAGTGGGAGGACCATGGTAACCATCAAATACAATGTTGGTTGAAAAACATATAAGAACCTTCCTTTTATTAGGCAAATCTTATGTTGATGTTAATTTGGATGATTGGTTTGAAATCTTATCAAGTAATAGACACTTGCGTTCTTTGGATTTTGGAACATTGAATTTTAAGGAGTTGTCGAATTCAATTGGTAAATTGAGATATCTAAGATACCTGAATATTTCTGATAATTCTGGTATCAAAAGAAAACCTGATTCTACAGTGAGGTTAAGGAATTTACAAATAGTAAACCTCACTGGTTGTTCCAATCTTATGGAATTACCAACTAATATTAGAAAATTGGTGAACCTTACACATCTTATAATTAAAAGGTGTAAATCTCTAGTTAGAATGCCCTGTGGATTAGGGCTCTTGACTAATCTCCAAACTTTATCAAAATTTGTGGTACAAAGGAGTAATAAGGAGGGTGACAGAAAATATGCTGGACTAGAGGAATTGAAAGGGTTGAACAACTTGAGGGGAAAATTAAAAATTAGAATTTTAGAACACAGTGACATGGAAAATGGCAAGTTGGCTGATATAGAAAAGAAGCAGTTTGTTGAGTTTCTAGAATTGGAGTGGCTGTGGTAACTGAAACAGATGCTAGCGATGGTAGAGAGGTTGAGAGGATTCATAAAGAGGTGTTAGAAGGCCTAAAGCCACACCCCAAACTGAAAGGAATTTCTATAAAATCAGTTATGAGTTTGGAGATTTAAGGTTGGCTCTGCTCCCTTCAAAATCTGAATTCAATTGCAATGGTAGGCTGTAAGAGATGCAGACATTTCCCGCCGTTGGATCGCTTGCAATTTTTGAAGTGTTTATTTCTTTCTGACTTAGATGAGTTGGAGTACATTTCAGACAATTCAAGTATTAATTGTTCTTCCATACCGTTCTTCCCGTCACTAAAGGAACTCCAACTCTTGGATTGTCCTAAATTAGAAGGATGGTGGAAGAGAGATAATGATAATGATGTTGAATTATTTAACATAGACTTGCCTTCATTTCCTTGTCTTTCCACGTTACATATCTACTGTTGCCCCAAACTGACTTCCATGCCGCTTTATCCATCTCTGGAAGAATTGAGATTGATTGAGACAAGCTACAAACCGCTGCAACAGGCAGTGATGTTGAGCACCATGTCCCAATTTTCTGTGGATCCGTCAACTTCCTCCAATTTTTCTGGCCCTCTCTCCAATTTAAAATCTGTATATCTTAAAAGGGTTCATGATTCAGAATCTCTACCTATGGAGTGGATGCTAGACCTTACGTCTCTTCAGGATATGGAAATTTCTGAAATAGCTCCAGTTTTAGGATATCTCACCTCTCTCCAAAATATGAGTCATTGGCTGTGTAGTGAACTTGAGTTGTTCGCTGATGAGGCTGACGACAACATGCAATGGCAAGGCCTTGCAAACTTCATTCGTTTAAACTTTATGGTCTCCCGAATTTGAAATCTCTACAAAAGGAGCTTCAGTATGTTACCACTCTGCAAATATCTGCATGTTGACAATTGTCCTGATGTGGTGCCTCTACTCTCTACTGGAATGGATAAGCAATTCAACTTCAGTTTCATGGTTGTCCAAGAGATATGGAATGACAAGGCAGTGGATTGGCAAAATATTTCTCACATTCCAATTATCAATATTGATTGGAAATGGATTCAAATGGGAGTCTCTATTAAATTCGGAGGGATATTCTTTTTCTTCAATATGTTGGTGCTTTTTTTTATAGTTATGAATCGCATTTTCTTATTATCCTTAATTTTACTTTTTTCTTATTTATATTATGAATCAACGATTTTCTTCTTCTTTATTCTAACTTATTTTCTTAAATTTGTTATATTATTATTCTGCAGAGCATGAACTGCATTATTGACACAACTTTTTGGGATTTATTTGTAATTGACTGGATGGTGGATGGTACTTATCTTGCCCCTTCATTACCTTCTTATTATTACTTCATGTTTGCATAGGTCTGATAGCAAATCTTATCTGGATTTAGCATTTTATGTTTTTGTAAATGACAAATTCTATTTATCATTCATGGATGTAACCCTGAAGGTTGGCTTGGACTGATCAAGACTTGGGAGAACTTCTTGGCTTACAAAGCTAAGGATGCACCAAAATAGGCTCTCTTTTCTTCTTATATACTTAAATTTGCCATTGCTGATTGAAGGTTTGTTACAGACCAAACATCTTTATTAAGAAAAATTCTTGATAATAGTTTAAATAATTTGCTGGATTTGAATGTCAACAAATGTGGGAAATCGATCAAGCATTCCCTCTTTTCTATAACTTGTTCTACTTTCAGAGTTCAAAAGTTGATAAGTTTGTTTATCATACTATGCGCCAAAAGCAACAATTACGAAAGTAATCATCTAATCTGGTAGCCTTCCCTTTCTGTGTGCATTTGTCTCTTATGATCACTTGAACTATAGTTCAATCATTTTCATTTGCATATTCTTTTTTATTATTTTGTTTAATTTTTATTTTGGTGCATCATACAGTGCCACGTTATTTGATGTTGTTACTGTGTCGCTGTGGTTGCATATGTCATAAACAAAAAGAGCGAGTATATCCCTGACACGACCCGCCCCTAGCTAATACGGGCGAATCGTGCCTAAAACTGTACTAAGAAAATTTGACTCTTTTTTTTTTAAATGTGCTAATTTATGAAAAATTTGGCAGAGTTTCCCCTGTATTTTAGACTAATCCCCCTGCCAAGTACACAAAATTCAACACTTCCAAAATATTTATATAACCACTAACTTCCTTTTCGGGACCTTAAGTCTATCTATTAAAATAATTGTATCTCCAAAACAGTCTTTAGAAGAAAATATGGCCTCCGGCCTCAAATATGATTAATTTCGATTCAAAAAGTTTACAACCAAAATTTTAAATATAAGTTTAAAAACTCAAACATGATTGAATAAACAAAAATGTCTAAAAGAAACTAAAACAAATCTTTGATACATATACGATATCAAATATTTACATATGCAAGAAAACCATCTACGATAATACAATAAGATAAAAAAAAGAAAGCTCTCAAAACATCATCAAATGGCCAACCTCAGGTAGCTATTGGCGTTCTGACTGAACACTGCAATCTCCTGGGAAAAATGGTTTTAAAAAAAATAGGGTGAGTATAAACTCAGTGAGTGGGATCGAGTCATTAAAATAGATAAAAATTTGCATAAGATAAAATAATACATCATAACAAGTAATTAACTAAAAATTCTGCTTTACTAACATTGATTAGAAAACTGCTTCTAAAAGATACAAAAAAACGAGCTAATCTTTAAATAATTCATATGCCTTTCACAAAAATCAAAATTTTGATATAAAAATATTCTAAGGCATTTCCACTTGTATTCAAAATTCAATTTGATAACCGTATTAAGGTTCTAAATCCCGTAAAACTCATTTCGCATTTTAAATTTCTAAATCATTACAGTTTCACTAATCAAGTACCCAAACTAATCTGACTGATCATGATCTGGCGGGGCTAGGATCGCTCAGGCCAAGATATCTCTATACTGATCTTACGCATGCGCAGAGCTGCCCCCAAAGGGCTAAACATCCAGATCACACGGCCCAAAGCCTCTATGTGTGCCTGAATGGGTCCCAAAGACCTCTATACTTTCACTATCTGAATGAATTGGGTACTAGCTTAGTAAAACATAAAAATTCGATTCTGTACTTTTAAATCTCTAAAACATTAAACAATTCTTTCTAATAACAACATAGATAAAATTTGATAAACCATGAAATATGCTTCATACAAGAATAAAGGAATATCTGTTTACTAATATAATAAAGTTTCGCTAACAATTATAATAAAAATAGAAATTTATAAATTATAATTCAATTATTGGTAAAAATGTATGTTTTTCCCACTCACTATCTTGCGGATTAACTTGCGTGGCAACCTCTTCTGCGATCGGATCTCGGTATGTATTAGGAACCACAGTCTCACCTAAGGAGAAAGTCAAATAAAATTCTTTAATAGCACAAAACCGTAGTCTCACCAATAACATATTAATTCTTCTAATTAACTCCATTTCCACACTTCATAAACAGAGCAATTCTGGTTCTCCGATTTTTAATAATTAATTCACTCATCCAAATGGTCTAATATTTTATAAACATCTTCTACACATATATGTCTAATACCATGTATAATTTCATAGCGTTATATACTCATTAGATACCTCAAATCCTTCATTTTTCCAGATATACAAATTCTGTAAATTCATTTCCAGAACTGACCTCTCCCTATTCCAAAATACATGATAATTTGTACTAAATTTATAAAATCACAAAAATCTCCAGTTTTAAACTAGACATACATACAAACTCATATCCAAAATTTCATAATTTTTGAAGACCTCTAGATACCTTAATTAACTTGCCCAATACTGATTTTCTGCAGAAAAACTGAATTTCTAGTGGTGAACAGTAAACTTCGAAAATTCATAATAAATTGCATACTCCACATTTTTCAGTGAATCCAACTTTAAACAAATCCTTAAGATGTCTATTTTAACATATATAAATTTCAGAATTAAATTCAAATCCAACAGACTGCTATAATTTTCGAAATTTGTACTGTTCACAGAATCCCTAATTTCCCACAATTATCATCAAAACTTCAATTCCTTCAAAATACAAGAAATTGAAGCTTAAATAAGCATGGAAATCTCATTTCTCTCTCTAGTTTCTCTCTCTATTACATCTCCAAATATCAAATAACCTCCTCCTAATATTGATCTAGAGATAGGATTGAAATTATATAATCTAATTAAATGAAGAGATGAAGAAATTACCTTAAAATCTTCAAATTCCTTAGAAAAATTCAAAATCTTCTCTTGCTTTCCTCTCCCTCTATCTCACGTTTTCCCCTCTGTCTTCCCTTCTAGATTTTCTCTTTTCTTTTCTAATTAAATCCAATTAAATGCTTAATATAAATGTAAAGAAAATAATTGAGTTTGTGGGCTGGGTTAAAATAAAATTGGGCTGGTTTGCTAATATAATGGGCTAGGCTTAGTTAAAATATTAATGGGCTTTAATGGGCTTTACAATCCCTGAATTTGATAAAACATGTCTAAGCTTGCCCTGGGAGAGAGAGAGAAGGAGATAAGAATAAAAACTTTTTTGCCAAGAAAGAAATACTTTATCCTAGATAACCAAGAGACTCTTTTCTAATGTATGCTTTACATTTTCTTAGTTAAGCTGTTATTTATTTATTATTTCTTCTAAAGATGCATATGTCAGGATTTATTTGTATATAGTTTTAGAGTGGTTGATGGCATGATGCTCTACATTTGTACATAGTTGCAGAGTGGTTTCCTAGTTGTCATGAAGTCAAGGAGCTTTTGTGTTGTTGCAAATGACCAGCTTTACATTCTGTTTCCAGATAAGCTGGTAAAAGCTGCCTGCATAAATTGCTTTAATTGTTGATTTCCTTAATGGCTTTACCTACTTATGTGTAATCAAAGCTTAAATAACAAAATCATGTTCTGATAGTTGGACTATTCTTGATTTTTATTCTTTGATATGCCTTGCTTAATGTTTCTCAAACTTTCTATTTTTAATTTGTCCTTCGGTCTTGTGAACCATACTTCGTTGTTTGAAAATATTTTCAAGTACACCAACTAAAGATCCTAGCCTTTTACAAGGGTGATACACATTGTCAAAACGGATAACAAGTTAATAATGAATCTTTCAATTAATTCTTATTTTTAGTCCGTGGTACCTGGCCACTATTCATCTTACTCGCATTTCTTGCTTGTATCTCGTAGAATTTCCAATATAATTGTTTCTTCCCCTGCTTTCCTTTGTGGAGTTCAAACCCAGGACGCATTTTGGGTTTCCATATCTCAATGCCACATGCTTTTTGTCCGAGGAAACAGTCTGAGATTTCAGGGGACAGGTGCGTGGAAGATCCCTACTAAAGTAGTTGATGAGGCAAATAAACCAAGGTGAGCATTTTGCATTTGTTACTGATATAAAAAGGCTAATCCAAATTTAAAGGGCTAAAGAAAATAAATTATTGTTGTTGCTCTGCAGGTTTTTCACATATTGACTCCCATATTAGAGTGTTTTGCGTAATGTAGAGTTTGATAGGCACCTGACTGCATTTACTAAGAATGGAGAAAATTAGAACAATATTTACTGTAAATTCTTCTCACTATTTAGGTAAGATATGTAATTCCTCAATCTTTCTCCTTTTGAACCCGCACCCGCCCGCCCCCCCCCTTTTTGTACTGATGACATGAAGAACAAGTTCAAATGATGGATGCAAACACCTTAGTTTGCTTTGATACTTTCAGAAAAAATGTCAAAAACCTTTTATGGAGAAATGAAAATGTACACTTCTCATAGTGATCCTACTTGTTTGTTACCAAGTTCTCCACTTAAAGGAGCTACAGGCTATGGCTACAAGAAGTCTGACATATTCACCAAGAATGGCATGCACTGGAACGTTGTAAGAAGCTCCGTTCTATCTTTTGATACATTAAAGTTAGCATATATCTCAGATAGGCTTCAAACTTAATGTTGATGATTACGGTTCATATCTATTTGGTTTATCAAGGTAACTAGGTACATTTACATCACTATCAATGCATAAAATTATCAAAGCTGGAATCACTATTTGAAGGGATACATTATATTAACTCACCTTTTTATCAAGACTGATCATATTGGAAACTTGGAGTCAATATTTCAAGGGAACTCTTTACTCTCATGACAAAAATATTGTTTATACTCTAATTTTATTTTCCATCCTATCAGTTTGTTTGGAAATTTTCAGTACATTTTTGCTCCTCTCCCTGTAATAAAAAAGAAAGTACCTTGTTTATTTTCATGTTATCTTTGTCATTCGTTCTACCTAAATATTGAGTAAGGTCATGGAATTTGATTACTTAAGTTTTGAAGCTCTATAAAGTCATAGAAACATGTATAGTTTCCCATTTGTTGTCTCTTGTGCTGCAAGTCATTGCCTGACAAACACATCATTATTCCTTTTTATGTTTCCTCCCTTCTGTAGTTATATTCCGTTTAGCAGAATACTTTGCCTGAAAAATCTAAATTGTCAAGGTGATGACTTTGCAGATCCTTGGATATACAGAGTGGATCCAGCACTGACAACGCGTTATCATCTTGTGGAAAATCAATCTTCACCACTGGAACCAAGAGTTTACTTTCATGTAAATATTCTATTTTTCATACTTTCTCATGTAAAACCTTTCAATATTTCATCATGTTTAGACCAATATATTTTCAATATTAGTTTATTAATTTAGCTAACAAAGAGGACCTAAGTGATTGAAGAAAGGAAAATTGATTGTATAGGCAGACTTCCAAAATTTTTTAACTTTTTGTCTAGAAGCTTCGTGTTTGTTTCCATTTCCAAAAAAACATTTCTTTTGAAAACGAATATTTAGAAATACACTTTAAATCAGTATCAACCCCATATTATTTTCAAAATTCAAAAAATTTAAAACCAACCACATTTCTTTCTAAATTTAGAAACAGAAAAGCAAAATACACAAACAAACACACTGTTTTGAGGGATAGAATCCAAGTATCGAAATAAAGCAGAGTGATGATTGGCTACTATCACTGATTTCGATCCCAGAGGTTGCAATGCTTTCCAAAAATAGTTGTCCACCACAATTAGACGTTCACACAACTCTTTTTAATCTCATTCCTTCGTTATTAAGACATTAGCATGACCAATATTTTTCTTGCTCTTCTACTTTCTTTCCACATAAACAGTTAGTTTACTAAATTTCTATTACTTATCCTCATTTATATTTTCTGTGGCTGATGTAGTTGTGTTGATTATCATGCAAAGCAGAGGGCTGAATGCACTATCAGCTATGTGGTTCTGCTGATTCAAGGTTGTTGCTGTAGGCTCTCAATTACGCTACAATGCTCAAGAGTTGAAAGCTTCTGCAGCTGGCCATCTTTTCAGCTGGATTCATGCTTGTGCAAATCTTTAGTCTGAATTACATCTGGCTTGGTTTCTGGAAAACTTCCCACAGTCTGGATTTAAGACTCCCTGATGCACTCTTTAACAACTGGATGCTGTACATTTGGTGCTCCTGTGCACTTTGACGCACATTTCCGGCTGCAGTTTGCCAAACACTTCATTAAGGGGTCTATTGGTTTCCTCCTATTATATTATTATATTATATACGCTTCATATATGGTTACTTTCGGACTCATTTTATACATTATTTTTCTTGTCAATTAAAGAGTTTCATACTGGGATATGCTTGTCTTATTTTTTAGGTAATATCACACACCTAAAGTGTCGCATATTATTATCGAGAAATATAGTTTCGTATTTGTATCATTTTAGTCCTTAAGGTTTGTATATTTGTATCATCTAAGTCTAATTGACTGATTTCGTCTCCATTTTCATAAATATAAAAATAAAAAGTCAGTTATATCCCTACATAATCAGTTTATACTTTTTATCAATCGCTGACGTTTTGCTTTTCCATTTAAAAGAATGTAGACGGAGTCAATGAATTGGATCTAGATGATATAAATATGCAAACCTTAAAGACTAAAATAATATAAATACGAAACTACATTTTTGAGTGATATTATACAAAATCTTAAGAATAATGTATGATATTACCTGTTTTATTTTTCTCTTTCTCTTGACAGAACAAAACTTGAAGCGTCCACTTGCAATTTTATTCTCCGGGCATGTAATTGAATAAACGCTGAGTAAATAGAACAGCAACTTTTTCAATCTTCCACCAAATTAAACAAAAGGGGAGAGAAAGGATGTCTTTCTTTTTTTGGAAAAAGTTACTATTCACATAAAAGAAAAAGTGAATGTACAACATACGAGGGGTATACGCCAAGAAGAGTACCTAATACTCACAATTCCAAACAGGAAATACTAATACCCAATAGCCCAAAACAAAACAACCTAAACAAGAGAGCCAAAGGCCCAATCAAATAGAAAAAAAGGCGCACAGGCCCAAACCAACCACAACTAAACCAATAGCAAAACAAAGTCCAAGAACAAAGTTAATTATGCAGACCCCATATGGCACGAAGCTGAGGAGTGATCGTATACTTGGCCTCCAAGGCTAGAAGCCGGGAACGAACCAAGTCAAAAATCTCATCAGTCACCTGACGACAGGTCCGACGTCGCTGTTGATACATACGATCATTCCTTTCATACCAAAGAGAATAAACCGTTGCAGAGAAGACCAAACGTGTAAGGATATGTCCAAAATTCTTCCTGCCCTGGAGATGCAGAGAAGCCCATTGGAGCAAGGACGTCCAACAAAAGGATGGTCAAACAACGAGAGTCTTAGCTGAAATCTCCCCCCAAACAGAAGATGAGAAAGGACAGCTAAAGAAAAGATGGTCATGGGTCTCATTTGCTGAAACACAGAGAACACAGCTTGAAGATTGTAAGATACCATGACGTTGAAGTCGATCCATAGTACAAAGCCGACCCAAAGAGGCAAGCCAAAGAATGAAAGAGTGTCTTGGGACATGACCAGGGAACCAGAGAAAGGATGTATTTCGCCTTAAGCAAAACCCTGATTTATTGAATGAACACATCATCAAAACCAAAATTCTTGAATAAAAAAAATGACTCCAGTACTTTTCTTTTTCGCTTTAATTTTGTTAAAAAAAAAATGAAAGAAGAACGAAAAGACCGTTCTGCCCTTACATGCTAACTCTTTAAATTTGGGAACATTGAGAAAATAGACACAATTAGGGGGCCTTATTGAAAAATGGACACATCCTAAAAAATTTTTATGCCATAGACACTTTCTTGACAAAAAGACTCAATTACCCTTATGTATTCAATTTTTTCCAAAGTTTTATTTCTCTCTCTTCAAACAACCGAAACCCATCTCCCTCTCTTCATATTTGATTTAATTTATAGGGAATTTGAATTCGAGATTTCAGTTTTCGAAGGATTTGTGAACTTATTTAAGGATAAATCGAGTGTTATAATGTGATTTTTGTAGGTTAATGCGTGTGAAAATCGATGAAACGAGTTATGAATCCAATGTTTTATCGCGAAGAAGAAGACACTCGACACTCGAAAACAACCTGTCGAGTCTGTCGAGTTATGTAACGTCGAGTGTCGAGTGTTTGTCGAGTGTCGAGTGTTTGTCTAGTGGTGAAACGTCGTGTGTTGAGTGGTGAAATGTGTAGTGTCGAGTGTCGGATATTTGTCGAGTGTCGAGTTGTGTCGGATACAAGGTAGTGTCGAGTGTCGGATTAATGTGTCCTCGAAAATAGACTGTTATCGAGAATCCGACATAATTCGACACGGCTCGACACATGCGTGTCGAGTGTCAAGTTGTGTCGGATGCAAGTAATGTCGAGTGTCGAGTTGTGTCTAGTGTCGAGTGTCGAACGCGCAAGTCTTCGCGCGATATATAGCTTTTAATTTCTTTTTAGTCCCCATAGTTTGTAATTTGACCATTTCATCTCCGAAAAGAGCGTTGGATACAAGTAATCAGATGCAAGTAATTTCAAAGGAGATATTTGAGTCTTTTTATCAAGAAAGTGTCTATGACATGAAAATTTTTCAGGATGTGTCTATTTTTTATAAAACCCCCTAAATTTGTCTATTTTCTCAATTTTCCCTTTAAATTTTGGGGTTTGGGGAGCAGATTTTGAAACTGTCCGGAGTTCCACGTAAATGTCCTTCAACTCAATGACAGTTGGAAATAAACTACCGAACCAAACCCAGCACTAAACTAAACTAAACAGTTGTGTATTGAATTGAATTGCATTGAATTTCAGACGGAGAAATCGAAGAACGCCCACTTCATACCCATCGTCTTCTGCCTTAAAATCCAAACTTTCTTTCTTTTTACTCAAAATTGTTTACTTCTTTTCCCAGAACACATCACAAAAATGATTCTTTCTAAACCTTCTATCCCATTCCCAATCCGATGCGAGGTGAAACCACCACTATTGCAGCAAAAACAACAGGTGGGTATGGGGCCTTTCACGGGCAGAGATCAAAATGTGAAGAAGCCTGAGTGGCTGAGACAGAAAGCTCCTCAAGGAGAAAGGTTTCAACAAGTTAAAGAGTCTCTTTCCACTTTGAAACTCAACACTGTTTGCGAGGAGGCTCAATGCCCCAATATAGGAGAGGTACTGCTCCTTTCTCTTTGGTTTTTTGATTTCTTATCTGGGTTTCTATTAGCTTTTTAGATGTTAAATTGTCGGAAATGATTTTGCGCAGTGTTGGAATGGAGGTGGGGATGGTATTGCAACTGCAACAATCATGGTTCTTGGAGATACTTGCACACGTGGCTGCAGATTTTGTGCTGTCAAAACTAGCAGAAACCCTCCACCACCTGACCCTATGGAACCGGAAAACACTGCGAAGGCCATTGCTAGTTGGGGGTAGGTCTTAATTTTTTTTTTTAATTGATCATAATTTAAAGAAAATACTAGTTTCCTTGTCCATCAAATGTTGCTAAGATTATATCAATTTTTTGTTGTATGCTATCATGGAATACATACTTTTGAAATGAATAGTTTAAAGTAGCATTTACTACCAAAAATATGTATCCCAATGAAATATCATGTTGCTACTTGCTAAATATATCAAGTAACTGTTGAGATGTTTTTGGGTTACTGACAGTGATTCCAAATTTAGGTCCAGTGACTGGCCACAAAATGATTAAGGCTTATACTTTATTCTTGCCATGTCATTGGGCCTCAAATTTTGTTTCCTGATTTGCTCGTGACCGGGTTTATTGGTTTCATGTAGCAGCCACAGATGTACAACCAGCGTCATCATATTGAATTCTTGATAGAAATTCAGTTGAGGAAAATGAACATTGCCAGTTTGCCACTTTGCTTGTTGCAGTTCTTATATAATTATGATAGACATTATGCAGGATGCAGCCTGAAAGTTTTGTTTTAATGTTGATATATATGCAGCAAACCTGTTATAAGTGGCGGCATATTGAGTGTGGGCTGACATGTTTGGTCTGTATTTCTGTTTAGTAATCCTGCTCAGTGTCTCTAAAAAAATGATATTTCTTCCATGAAATATGTGACTATTAAGGGTCACATTCTTACCTCTTTAATTTCTTATAACTCCTTTATTCAAACATCTTGACAGAGTACTTGAGTTAAACACTATCTGGCTCTTGGTTTTTCTTCCTTGGGACTTCTGGAGGGCAGTAACTTTAGATTGTAGGATTGGGAGACTTTTTATAGACATATTTGGTGCATATATATAGAGCATAAATTCTTTTGGTGCATCACTCTATGTTTTTGCAGAATTTGAAAATGCTGTGTGATTTAATTTTGCAGGGTGGATTATATTGTTATAACAAGTGTAGATCGTGATGATATACCTGATGGTGGAAGTGGACATTTTGCACAGACGGTCAAAGCTATGAAGGTCTGCATTTATCTGTTGCTATGGTGTTGAGTTGCATTTTAATTCTCAGGTTCTGTGAGGTATTTACTGCAAAAGATATTGGAATTTGAATGATAAATTTGAATGGATTATTTGCAATGCATTTGCAGAAACTTAAACCGGAGATCATGGTTGAGTGTTTAACTTCTGATTTCCGAGGTGACCTAAAGGCTGTAGACACTCTCGTTCACTCAGGTTTAGATGTCTTTGCGCACAATATCGAGACTGTAAAACGACTCCAACGAATTGTCAGAGATCCTCGGGCTGGGTGAGTTTTGCATTAAGAGTTGGAGTATCATTATCTTGAATCATATATCTTTTCTGTTCTGATGGCACGTTCTTCAACAATGTTAAATTTGTTGGCAGAGTTGGCAAAACATTTTCTTCATATCACCTAAAATTTATTTTCCTCAAGCAAAACCAGCTTTCCCATGTTACCATAACTAACTATTCTCTCAAGATCTAGAAACCTTTAAGAAAACCATTTTTGGAGCCTTAGAGCTGAGGTTGTGAATGAATTGCATTTCAATTTTATTAACTACTGCTAATTAGAAAAAAAATTGATTTGATTTGATTTGATCTAAATTTGATGACAACTTTAGGAAGTAAATGTGATGGTGTCAAGACAGTCTACCAATCCCAACCTAACTAACTCTATGTATTTGCCTTTTACCTTGTGTCATGTGCACTTCTCCCTCTTTTTTTATGTTAATATGAAGTTCTCTAACTGGCTAAGGTATTGGTACAAATGAAGTTGCTTGATGTGAACTTTAAGATGTAGCAACTCAGATTGCTAATTTGGGGCCAGAATCTGGATTAGTGAACTCAGCACGTCAGTTTACTAATGGGTTGGATTTTGTCAATTTTTATCCTGCATTAGTATTTCTGATTGCTAGTTCTAATTCTGCTATGTAGTTTGGTAATGCAGGTATGAACAAAGCTTGTCAGTTCTAAAACATGCGAAGATAAGCAAGGAGGGAATGATAACAAAATCTTCTATAATGCTAGGTCTTGGAGAATCTGATGATGAGTTGAAGGAGGCAATGGCTGATTTAAGGGCTATAGATGTTGATATTCTGACACTTGGACAGTATCTTCAGGTAGTTTATATGCGTATATTTGCACAGAAATGAGAGTTAGGCCACATGAGAGGTGGCATCAAATCTTTTCTCACACATTAAGTTGGCTGATCTTGCATGTTCTGCCGATTGTATAGCTTGTTGAACCTTTTATAACTTCTCAGGCTTGCATCACCATGCCTTTTCCAATATCATTCCTGTTAATAAATTGAAGACTGATTAGAAAGTGGGATATCCTTGCAGCCAACACCACTACACTTGACGGTTAAAGAATATGTTACCCCAGAAAAGTTTGATTACTGGAAGGAATATGGGGAGTCTATCGGATTCCGTTATGTAGCCAGTGGGCCCCTGGTAAGCTCCTTTAATTCTTAACTTGGATTATTGTAATAACATTGATGTTGCTTTTACTTTAATGAATCCAATGCTTATTTGGCTAGCCTACACCCTGGTCATTCAGTCAACTCTGTTAAATCTCACTTTACCAACATCATATAAAAGATCCTTGATATCCAAAACGTATTGATTTTTCCAGGTTCGATCCTCCTATAGAGCAGGTGAGCTCTTTGTCAAGACAATGGTGAGGGAAAGAAAGGGCTAAAAAATAGAAATGCTGCTTCGATATCATTGAGGATTTTGTCCATTGATTCTAGACTATGCAATCAGAAGCAAATTAATCAGGCGCACGGCATAAGCATCTTCGGGTTGTGGCCAGTGGTTGCAGTGGTGGTCCTAAATTGTTTAAAATATAAATTGCCTAAGCCATATTTCATATATAATCATTTAATTAAGTATATTGTCTGCTGCTATCTTTTTTTTTTTTTTAATATTTTTTACTTTTGGTATCTTATTGAAATTTTGTTTTAATATCTGAGATAGACCATCATTTAGAATGTTGTGTTTTGAATATTTTCTCATATATTCAGGTTATGCACCTAGTTTTTTTACAAGTACTTTTCATTCTTTGTATATGCTGGAAAGTGGAAGGTAATAATATGAAAAAAAAAATGCAGAAAGTGATTGAAGTCGATTGGAAATGGATCTCTGCTCCATGTTTACATTCCTTTGATTGTTTGATAGCGGCCTTGAGTTTGAAGCTGGTGTATTCTACTTGCTGGAATTGGTATTAGTCTTGGACCCCAAATTCATATTCATGGGAAAGTTTATAAATGACATACTCTCTTGTATTAACATAGCTGAGAACTGAAAATTGTTTGGGAAAATGTAATAGTCAGTCCTGTTTTAAGGGTATTGTTTTTGAGAAATAGCAATATTTGGGTACCACTCGGTTGAAAAGGAAAATTGGCTATTTCTTAAAATAGCATGACAAAAATTGATTATGTTTTGGGACGTTTCCTCACTTAGTTCGTTTTATTCAAGAGCAATGGAAATTACTCAGTACGAAAACCAACATCAGAAAGCATAAATTTGTAAGAAAGAAACAAATTAAAGAGAGTCTGAAATTGCTAAAAGTTTCTTGGACTGTGAGAAAAGTTGCACATGGACATGTTCATGCAAATGGAACTGAAACTAGTTTATTCTTCCCCATACGTTACCATATCCCCTGCTATTTTATTAAAATCTAATCTCTGCTACGGATCATGGATGGCTTTAGATATTTACATGACAATTTTGAGGAAATATAATAAAACTTGCTCAAGTATTGCAAGGAATCCATTTAGTAGATTGATTGAGTCAATCGGTGCATTCCAAAGCTGCTTAACAAGTAGTTTGGATTAGATTTGTTTTGTTTTGCATACTATATTGGGCTGTAATCCAACCATTGACAAACATAAAGGGAAGCTAAATTACAATATGAATTGCTTCTCAAATGTTTACATCTTAAACAAACTGCTTTTTTTTTTCTTTCATAAATAAATTTTAGGGTCATTCTTTATTACATCGATAATATAAATAAAGGAGTTTGTTGATAAATTTGAAAAAATTGCAGAATTTGATGAGAACTAGTATAAACTTAAAAAGAAATGTGTTATTTACTATGTGAATATTGTAAAGGGATTGAGTGAAGAGAAAAAATTGTTAATTGAATGATAAGTCAGAGAATGGGGCGGTTCCCACTTACCAGCACGCAAAGAAATTCAATTCACATTTAAGAACTCAAAAAGTAAAATATATAAAGAAAGGAATTCACATATCATAGATAGACACATACGTACGAGGTGGTGGCACATACACAACTCACATGACAGATACGGACATGAATTGAAACAAAATTTAATATGTTTATTGTATTTTAGATTAATTAAAACTTTTAAATTAATAAAACAACATAGAATATATTTATCAACCCACAATTACAAGTATGTGTATATATAATATTATCATGCTAAAACGACGATGTATATATTCTAAACTTTTTTCATAAATAAACTAAACCATAAACCTATCATTTATACATCTATTACCCCCTTTCAACTCCTTACATTACCATTTGGGGTTAATAATCATTAACCAAGTTCAATTTTAAGACACAAAAATACTCATAACTCTTAAACACGTATTTAGATAAATCATTAGATTTTTATTAGACAAATAATTTATAGTTGTTGAAAAATATTAGATTTTTATATTTATTTAATAGAATATTTTTTATTATCACGTTTCAACGGATCTACCGCGAGTTTGATTTGGAGTTTTGTAACAAAAAAAGCTTTTAAAATCTTAAAAAATTTACTAAATATATAAACCAATATAACATGAGACGTACGATATATTCTACTTTCATCACTTTGTATGGATCTTGGCGTTATTTCCATATTGAAATAATGAATATATATTAATCGCTTAGTATTAAACTTGTTAAATAATAATTGAAAAAAAATAGAAGAAGCGAGAAGTAGGATTTTGCAATTTCTTTGAAAAGTCCTCAACTTCATTATGTTACATAGTTTCTTTAAGGATTTTATATTTATTTTTTTATCAATAAAAGCTCTTGTCTATCTATGACTATGTATGTTGTTTCTATTGCTATACAATAGAATTCTATCATAGCCTGCTTGCTTTCGGTTTCGGTGGTGTTGCTTTTTGGTCATCATCTTCCTGCTTCTTTCTCCTTCTCTCCACGCTTTCTCCTTCTGGGTATTTCTTTTTTCGCTCAGTTTCCTTCCTTTATATTTTGTCATGCTTTCAGGTACTCAATTTCACCTTTTGCTTTGTTGGGTTTCTCTCTTTTCATTATAATCATTTGCTCTTTTGTTGTTGTTTCTTAGGTAACCCAATGTTCGATTTTGTGTTTGATGTTACTTGTATCATGTGTTTATGTTACTTTATCAAGATTTTGAGAATGGATCTTTGTGTTTCCCCTTCTAATATGTTGATTCTTTTTACTCTTTTTATTTTCATTTCAAGTATTTCTTAGTAGTTAGTTGACAACTGATTGGTTCTTTCATTGATTTTTTGTTTCAGATTTTGCAATGTCATTGTGTTGTTGTTATGTGTAAGCCCTCAACATGTTGGGTTCTGTTGGTTTCTTTACAAGGATTTTATGGCTGATGACTATGTGCTTTTGCCCTTTTCTTCCTTTAATCACTGGTCGTACCTTAAGGAGATTAGATGCTTTACATTTTGTTGCTTTCGGACAAAAAATATAGCTTATGTTACATAGTTTTTATGTAACTGCAAGCTTGTTCTTTTTGAGTTATTATTGTTTTCTGGGTGCTTGGTTAGACCTTGCCTGCACTTTGTGGGCATTTTCCCTCATGCTGTCTTATGCATGAAAATGAATTTCTTTAGCCGATGCTTCTTTGAATTGTTCTTGAGATCAAATGTGTTTCCTTACATATTTTTTCCTTTCTGATTTTGTAGAGTATATATGGGTTGAAGTGGACATTTCATGGGAGGTATAGAAGATATTGAACCACCATTGAAACGTGTGAAAGGGCTCTTAGGAGAATCAAAGAGCTTGTCTGAAGACTTATCGGTCACTAAATCTCTAGTTTGCTCTTTGGGAGACGTGATGGCTCGGCCGCTAACCTCCCAAGGGGATGAGGAAACAATTGGTTCAAAAGGTGTCATAAAAAGATCTGAATTCATCAAAATCATAACTAAGGCATTATACTCACTGGGTTATGATAAAAGCGGGGCCCTTCTAGAGGAAGAATCAGGAATACCATTACACTCATCAGCAGTTAATTTGTTCATGCAGAAAGTGATGGATGGAAAGTGGGATGAAAGTGTGGCCACATTGCATATGATCGGTCTTTCAGATGAAACAACTGTGAAATCAGCATCTTTCTTGATATTGGAGCAAAAGTTTCTAGAGCTTTTAAGAATGGAAAAGGTCAGGGCTGCCTTGAGTACGCTGAGGAATGAGATTGCACCTCTTCAAATCAATATGAGCCGAGTTCATGAGCTTGCGGCCTGTATCATTTCCCCTTCCAAGTCTGTGATACTTGAACTTGGTCAAGGTACCGAGGGTTCAAACTCAAGGGCAAAGCTTCTAGCAAAACTGCAAATTTTGCTTCCTGCCTCTGTCATGATTCCTGAAAAAAGGCTAGAACATCTTGTTGAGAGGGCTCTTGATGTACAACGAGATTCTTGTGTGTTCCACAATTCATTGGATAGCAATCTGTCCCTGTACTCAGATCATTACTGTGGAAAAACCCAGATTCCTTCGCAAACGTTGCAGGTTAAAGTGTCCTGCTGTCTGTTTTGCTACTTGTGTGATTTTTCTGAAAGGCATTCGAGTTTTGGCGCTTTTTTCTAGCTATTGCCAGAAGGATAGATGGTTGTTGGTTTGTCCTTATGCATGCAAAATCAGAGTTTATTATAAGATTATAAAATGAACCAGAAAACAATAGTAGTTAAATGGGGAAAAAAAATCATCAAAGTAGGTCAACAAAATTCATTGCAATTGCTCATTACAAGTTTAGCCCCTAACTGAAATATATGGATGGGTCTTTTGTGCCCCTAGGTGGTGGAGAGAGGAGGGTCATTGGTTTGAATTTATTGGATCTGTGATTGGTCATACTTAACATGGGAGTTTATTTATTTGTTGGATTAGGAGTTCATTAATCATTCTCTTCTAAGTTCTTTTATAGCCTAATGGGGAGGATTATTTAGGCATTTGGTGAAACTTTTCTTAGGTACTCAGATTTCATCTTCAATAATGCGTTCATGCTTTGTTGGGAGGGATTGTTATTTTTCTGTCTTTCTATCACCTTATGCTTTCTAAGCAATTTTTCATGCTTTCTCTTTTCTGCATGTATTTTGTATATTTTTATGGGTCTTAGACTTTTGGTTTGGTGGAAAAAAATATTGGATCTAAGAGAAGAGGCTATTATGCTGCAATCAATTGATGTTGAAGTGTTGGTTAACGAATTCTGGAGTCTAAATGGTGATCAAGTTGGACAATATGATGTATGGAGGGCCTTAAACCAGTGTTTAGGCTAGTGCCAGTAATTTGAGAAAATTTTTATGGATAGGAGCGAGGAGTAAGATTAATTCATAGACAATGGTGATTCATGCCTAGGAAGCTAGTGTCTCATTTGTATCTTCCCTGTTTTTAATTTTTTTTTTTTTTTTAATTTATGATTGGTATCATCATTGTTGGTATTCTTTTCCTGACTTGCATCATTTATTCATCTATGATGGTTAGTCATACATATCATTGTGTTGTATACTGTGTGTATCATGGAAGGACTGCACATTTTCCATTTTCAATTTTTGTCAACTATTTGCGAGCGTAAGTGTGTTAATATCTGTTTATACAAACGAAACAGATACTTGAAGCACACACTGATGAGGTTTGGTTTTTACAATTTTCACATGATGGGAAATACTTGGCCTCAGCATCAAAGGATCGGACAGCAATTATATGGGAGGTAATAATTTTATTTATAATTATTGTCTAATGGCTGTCGATATGTACTGCTATGCTACGACCATTGAGGCTCTTTCATCTCTAAGAAATAGTAATAACTTGTCGGAATGTTGCACACATGAGCACATTATTGGCGAGTGATGTGCTATTTCCTCTCTCAAGGAATTGTTTTAACTGTTAGACAAAAGGGTGGCTTTTCAAATGCGAGTTGATAGTGGTACCGAGTGAAGAAAAGATATATTTGAGTAAAATTAACTCAAATCTCTATGATAGGTTGGAACTTCAAACTTTTCTAAACTTGAAAATTTCCTTGTTTTGTAGGTTAGAGAGGATGGTCAAGTGTTGCTGAAACATACGCTATGTGGTCACCAGAAACCTGTATTGACTGTTTCATGGAGTCCTGATGGCCAACAACTTCTGACTTGTGGACAAGACGAGGTTATTAGACGTTGGGATGTCAGTTCTGGAGAATGTCTCCATGTTTATGAAAAATCTGTTCTGGGCTTGATTTCTTGTGGATGGTTTCCTGATGGTAAAGGGATTTTTGCGGGCGTGACTGACAAGGGCATCTGCCTATGGGATTTGGATGGAAAAGAGCTGGAATGTTGGAAGGGGCAGAGAACACTTAAAATATCAGACATGGCTATAACAGATGATGGAAAGAGGATCATAATCAAGTGTAGGGAAACTGCGATTCTCTTGCTTGAGAGGGAAGCTAAATTTGAGAGATGGATTGAAGAGGAAGACCTAATTACTTCATTTACACTATCCGAAGATAATAAGTTCTTGCTGGTTAATCTTATGAACCAAGAAATTCATCTCTGGAATATAGAAGGTGATCCCAAGGTTGTGGCGAAGTATAAAGGTCACAAGCGTGCCCGATTTGTTATCAGATCTTGCTTTGGGGGTTTTGAGCAAGCATTTATTGCTAGTGGGAGTGAGGATTCACAGGTACTTTTTTTCTTTTTTAACTCCCTGAAAAGAAGTCAAGCTGTATGACAAGAAAAGGGATTCCCTGATCTGGACTAATGATTCTAGGCATCCTTTTTTGGTAATATATAATATTTATACAGATACATATAGAGTTAGGATCGAGGGTAACTAACGTTTAAACTTACACCATTTTATAGGGAAACATGCAACATTTATTTAATATGGGAAAACAGTCAAAAAAGAAATAGCTGATATTGCTTCAAGAATTGAGAAGCCAGTTGAATTTTGGTTCTAAAAAATAATTATTTGCTTAGCGGCATTGAAGGTTTTGGCAAAACTGGAATAGTAGTACAATTCATTGATGGCTTGAAATTCCACCAAGCATTCTTGCAGTCCGGCTGGCTGAAGAGATAATCCCGATTGCCAGATTGCATGAAAACTACAAAATGGGTTGGGTTTACGGAGTAGCAGCTTCTCTAAAGCATAATCTTTGCTCTATCTCCATTTCCCTTGCCTAATCTGTCTCTGACATCATACATGCACTCATGCATACAGTTACCTCCACTTTTTGGTTCTTTTTGATTTGTAAACTAGTTTGATATGCACGTCTTTTTTTCTGTCAAGGGGAGGGTTTTGGAGTTAAAATTGAGCTGTACCATTTCTTCTTTCAGGTGTATATATGGCTTAGATGCTCTGGAGAGCTTATATTAGCACTGCCCGGGCATTCTGGAGCAGTTAATTGTGTAAGCTGGAATCCAGCCAATCTTCACATGTTGGCTTCAGCCAGTGATGATCGTACAATTCGAATCTGGGGCTTAGAAAACTTTACCATGAAGTGCAGGGACCAGCGCAATGGTGTTGTTCACCACTGCAATGGAAGAAGTTGAAACAATTGTCACTGTTAAAATTCCTTCAAAGTCATCAAACATTAATGTTCTTTTCTAGTTCATTAACATTTGTGTAAATTCTTTAATCATTTGCTTTTGTTGTTTGCATTCATGGCAGGCAAAAAGCAAGTCCTTTATGCAGCTGCTATCTGCCAACCCTTGCTTATCACTTTCGTTATTATCTGCATACACTCATATTGCATCTAATTACCACGCTATATATACTCATCTATATTGCCTTAGTTCCTCATGTCTTTGTTTTTTCTTTCCTAATATTCTTTTCTATCATAGGCTCTTTCTGCATGGTTTGAATCGAAATAAGAGTATAACACATAATTAGTTGCTTGTTTAAGGGTCTTGTGAAGTTCTCACCCTCAGGTCTTTCGACTTCTATGTATTTGACTCTGATTTTGCAATTTAGGAGCTCATCACTAGATCAGACAAGAGTTTCTTATTTTCTTCATGTGGCTCTTGCAAGAAAAGCTAAAAGCTACACAAGAGGCATTCTCCGGATAGGTGTTGGTAGAGGACATCCTTTGCTAACTTTATCAACCGGAGAGTTTTTAAGTTTATGTACGTCTTCGAGGTATTTCTTGGCTTGAATAAACGATTTTCCTTTACTGAGATTTTTGTCTTGAAAAGTTGATTTTCAGTAACCAGCATTCGTTGATTTGGGAGTTAACTTCTCTTGACTGAAGTCCTCAACTCTGAAATTGCCTTGACTCCCTTTGTTGCATTTGCTGAGGTAGTGGCTTATTGTGATGGGTCATGTCCTGTTGTGCTTGTAGCACTACAAGTTGTATCACATGGCATTGGCGCGTATTTGGTTAAAATCAAAAGCAATCTCCCATAGCCACTCCTAATATTTCATTGATGCAATAGGAATTTTCCTGATAATTGAATGGAGATGTCATAGAATTAGCAATAGCTGAATTTGCAAAAAGTTCTTGTCCTTCGAACTTGCTGACTGTTATCTTTTAGTGTCAAAACTTAATGTGACTGGAGTAACCATATACATCTTGCACGAGTGAGCATTCATTTAGGTAGTCAATTTCCCTCGAAATTTTGTTGCAAGAGTAAGATGAAGGAAAACAAAAAAAGGCCAAATCAAAGCAGAGCAAGAATAAAAGAGTACAAATTTCAATTCTAAGTCTATAGCTCCCAAAGATCTCTTGCTTCAGCCACTGTAGTGTTCGAGGCGATGCCAATATCTTCGCAATTAGCAGTCATCATGGAAGTCCATGGCATTCTGTTCTCAATGAGGACCACTATCCTATTTCCGGAAAGAGGAGCAGCCCATATCTGTTTTTTATCGAAGCAAATGTAACTTTAAAATTTTGACATTACAGTGCATGAGATGCTAAACACTTGAAGGTACAGTTCAAAGGCATTACCCATCCTACCTCTCTTTTTCCTTCCATACTAACTTTTTTCGCTTGACCACCCAAAGGATCTACCAAATTGTGGAAAATGTATTTCATGATCATAATCAATGATAATGGCATGCTTTTGATTGCAAACTCATCAACTATTATCATAGCTAATAGTTGGTACCTACTACCTGCCTTGCTTAACAGCGATTACGTCTTTGTTACAATCAACAATCAAAGTTAGTATGATAGCAGTTGATGTCTAAGGTACAACCTTTTATTGGCTGTTGATTGAAAGCCATTTCAAATGAATTTGTTCATCTACTTAGCCATTAGAATCCTTTATCCTTGAAAAGCTTCAGGACTTAGTCACATGATATCAATAAAATCATACTACTCATAGAATTGTAAGAACTCACCCTGAATCTGCATAAATTCCAAGCTTCAGACGCTCGCTGTGAACATAATCTGGAAGAGCTTTGATCCCAGTCGGGAATGTAGTCCTGTTAGCTACTAGATTGCCCTGCAATTGATTATGCCATGGTTTCAACAATGTTACTAAAATAAGACATAAATTTTAGTCAGAATGCAATTGAACAAGATGAACATCAGAAATTTTCATGAGAAAATAATAAATTGCCTGGCTTAAAAGACGTTGAGTGACAGAAAGTTCTAGGTATATATCACTGCAATAATCTTAATTTAATGTTTATATGTTGCATGATCCAGTTGAAACAGTGGTCAAGTTCATGCAATAGATTTTGATAGCAGAACTATACATTGAAAAGTCAAGGGAACTGGTTTTTATTTCTCTTAGTATCGTATAGCTTTCTGTTTTTCAAAGATCAAATCTTCATGTTATTCTAAACTGTTACAATTTCCAAGGTATTTCTGATTAGTATTTAACTAGTTTCTTATTTCTTAATTAACAGTCAGTCCTTTAGTCCATTGCAGGAGATCTTGGAACCAAATCCCATGGCACTTGGATCCTCGAAATATTGTGTTTGCTTCTCTAAAGTCAACCATCCAGGTTGTCCTATCGGCCAAATAAGTTTGAAAAGCTAAGACAAGGAGAGAATCTTGGTCCTATTTCCACATATGCTCAAGAGTGCAAATGAAGATCTGAACCAGATAATTATGATTTGATTCACCCCAACAATCATCTGCCAAATATATACAGTTCAGTGTCAGTTGACTAAAAAAGAAAAAAATCATCCTTACATGCATAGCACATTGCCTAAGATGTTTCCGAGGTAATCTTGTCAACTATGTTTACATACTTTATCCAAGCTAGGCTAGTCCAGTTGATATTAGAGCATCAGCTGTTGAAGACAAAATTAAGCATTGTAAGTCTGTTGTATGTAATAATTTGATGCAAAAAACTTTTGGGTGATTGAGGGTTTATAGTCAGCTGATTGACTACTGATCTATGTCATTATGTTGCTTGACAATAGCATTTTCTAAAATGAATTTCCTGGTGAACCAAGACAAGGCATGATCAGCAATTAAGTTGACATTGGGCCAGGTTGGGGTTGCTGTCTGCAACAACAACAAACCATGGGGTTTTAGGGTTGCTTTTGAGCTGCTTCAAAAAAAAAATTGTTATAGAAAAATCAATTTTAAAGAAAGAGGCCAAAAGCAAATGGTCACCTACTTTTGAAAATCAGATTCTGCTTTTAAAATGTAAAATGCCAAAATTATTCATATTTAAATAGAAAATTAGCATAAATAATTATGCAATATTTCATACTCAATTTTTCTTAATTATTTCTCACAAATTCTATATAAATTATTTACAATAATATTTTATAATTAATTCTTTTTCTTTTTGAACTATTTTCCATAAATTCTATATAAATTATTTACAATAATAATCTTTTAATATTTTAAAACTTATACTTTTTTTAATCAAAATTTTAATTGTAATTATACTTTTTTTAATCAAATTGTTAATTGTAAAAATCATGTTTAATATAACAAAAATATCAATTCAACAAAATATAATTAAAGAATCACGCTTAATATAAATATTGTTGTCAATAAAATAATTAAAACATAACCAATTTTCATAATCCAGATAATCATATAAAAATAATACAATTTTAAACACTCATTAAACTTCTAGTGATATTTATGAAATATAATTGCTGAAAATAATTATAAAAAAGAAGTGATTATAAAATATTAAATTAAATATTAATAAGTAATAATACACATGTATATTTTGGTCATTTTCATATAATAAGAGCTATAGCAAAAGCAATCCGAAACACTTCTACCATACTTTTGAAAAGCAAAACAGTTTTTAAAAGTTGGTTTACCAACACCCTCTTGCTTTTTTCTTAAAGCTGATTACATATATATATATATATATATTTATTTTTGGCAGTAAAGCAGAAGCTACTAACCTCAAACCGGCCCATTTTATCTTCCAGAATTTCATGATTGAAAATGCACTATTGATTTCTCAAAGAGCTTTACCAGAAAGCTGAGAAGAGGAATGCATAGACAGAGTTGCAAATGGACCCTACCATGATCTCTAATCAAGGACATGGCATGGAGCCTATGCCTGATTCTGTCAAGAATTTCACATGTTTAGATGTATAATTGAATGGAAAAATGATGATGCTCTGTGATTCCAAGTAAAAGAACAAGAGGGAAAAAAAAAAAAAAAAAAGAGCTTGGATGTTTACAGTATTGAAGGTCATCAACTCACCAGTTTCTCTAATGATCTTCTCATTAATTTGGCCGCGGAATCGATTCCAACTATTCCACCTATATATGCCAAATATGTGACTCAGTTGATAGGGAAGACAAACTATCATCATTAGATGTTGATTTTGTTACAATCAACTTCCATTAACCGTTTATGCAAAACAAAATATGTTGTGCAAAACCATAATCTTTTACTACTCGTCACAACATTCATGTATAAACTTGACCTAAAACAACCATCTTAAGCTCAAACTTAGCTTTAGTTACAAATTACACAAGAATCTGTCGATGAGGGAATCGTTGTGCAGAAAAGTAACAGCTTGTATATATGCACTGAGAGAGGAGTGAGTCCAAGACCCGTTACTGAGCGGATTTCTGCTACCATTTCCATTGCCATTGCTGCTTGCAGAACGTAGAAGTTTGAGGCAAACTACGTGGAAGTGGTTGAAGGCTAGGCTGAAGAGAATTAAACATAGGAGCAAGCAAGGAGCATAGCATCTATCCATCACAATTCACTTCACACTAGCTTATGCCCAAGTATTTAGGTGCAAACCTGCAAGAAAACAGTGCTTTACAGTTGTACGCATGCTGCCGCAAATGCTCTCTGCAAGAATTTGCCATTTACAATATCTAAAGCTAGCTAGATTATGGACTCAAGAATTCATACTTCCGACAACACAAAAAAATAAATAACCAACTGCTACCGTGTAAGAGAGAGTCGCGATTGGTGAGACTAATTTACTTACAATATTAACCTTAGGTACCTGATGATCGAACTTGGAACTGGAGTTTCTTAGTATATAATAGTGCCGCTTCATGTTGTCACTTCGGAAACAAGCAAAATTAACTATAAAAATGCAAGTTGCAGCAGTCCACACCGACAATGCAGCATAGTTTCTGAATTTTTTTTTTAATCAACCATGCCAAAAATGAATTGATTTATGTCATTAATTAATGGGATCTTAATTCTATCCCCAAGTAATAACTTTATCTAGCTCATGTACCCTATGCACCCAGATCCAGGATTAACGTAGAATCCAGTGAAATCAGACCAAGGATGAAGATCTCTAATTCAACTCAAACCTCGAACTTTTCATGCTGTATGTACATGATATTAAAGTCACAATATAATAGCAGAGCGAATTGACTATCCTGAAAAAACCGTGCCTATAAGCAGCCATATCTATTAGAATTAACAAAATTCTACACTGAAGCATTTCAATGAAAATAAGATCCAGGATGCATCGAATATCTCTTCCTGTTGAAAACGTGAAAAGAATCACTCATTGTCTTAAAGACGCTTCTACAAAATTTACCTGAAGTAACACCACAGGAGCCTCATATTGGCCACATTTGAGCCCCCACAGTTAACAAAATAAAAAAAAAAAGGCGGGCTTCATTTCACAAAGCCTCCTTGAGACGGAATGTCCTAGCTATGTCCCTAGCATTGTCGTACTCATTGAGCTCAACCAGCATCTTCTTCAGCCGACGGGCAAGTCCACCAGTCTCATTCTCAGTCACGCCTGCTGAACGTTTCTTTTCCAGAGTCTTTCCCAGTGATAGCATGTAATCAACCAGGGGTTGCAACTTCCGGCTTCGGCTTCCAGAGACGCTTGGACCTGTCCACACCCCAGATAAGGAAGCAACGATTCTTTCAGTTCTCATGATTGCATCATGAATGTTTGATGTGATGCTTCTAACATGAGGTAAAACTTTTCTACACAAAAGCTCATCAAGAGCAAGCTCCTCTAAAATTGGCAATGCCAGGATTTCTTTCCACAGGCAGATGTTTCTCATCAACCGAACAGACATCCCAAACCGATATGCGGCAAGCCGTGCTGCATTGGGAACAGCATTCATTACAAGTGGGTTCCATGTTGGGACCATAAGGTTAGAAACAGCTTCAGCCAGACGGGTACGAATAGCAAGTAATAACTCTGCTAGAGCCTCACTGGAAGTAGGAACATAAGTTATAACCAAAGTTGTGGCAGAAACAGCATTCCTCGTCTCTTGTGTACTAAGCATGTCCCAACAGTGAGCAATTTCATGGTGCAAAATTGGAATTGCAACCTTTTCCACCAGTGTTGGAACCAGGTTAGCATCAGCATCATCAGGGGCAAAATCTCTCCCAGCTTCAGGCAAACCATAATTGAATAGCAGAGAATGCCACTTCATATCAGAGAAATCTGCATCCTCATGTAAAGGGTCCCACTTTAAGAGTTCCAGCCTTACATATGGTGACAAGATAGCAGGAGCACTTAGTGACATGTAAGCATCACGATAGGTTGATGAATAATCTCTTTTCCATTTTTCAAACTTTTCTTTAACCAATGAAAGTTGCGAATATTCCTCAGATGCATCACTGAAAATTAGATCAGCAGTCTGGAGCAACTGCTCACGGTTTGACTTGTATGCAGAGCTTTCACTGTCGCTTTCATCAGTGCTTGATTCTCCTTCCATTTTCTGATAGGAGCTGTCCATATCCATGGATGATAATCGCTTTGAATCAGATCGAGCTCTCCTGCGTTGGCGTGCTTCAGCCCTCCGCGACATATCCATCCGTTTCTGCAGGTTCATATCTCTACCAAATTCATCTAACTTCACTTGTAGATTACTTTGTTCTCTAAAAGCAGAGGAGGCAGCCTGTGCTGCACTTTTGGCTGCAGCAATCATTGCAGTACTGTTACCACGTTCATTGAAAACTGTCACAGCTGCTTTTACAGCTACTTCTACCTCCATCATTTCATCGTCATTATCAGCAGCTCTTCTCTCTAAGGTAGTGGATGCACGTTCTTCATGGAGTTTCTGCATCTGTTCTTCAAGTTCCTCTATGAAGGGAGCTTTATGCTGAAAGAAGAAAATTACAAAACACTTATAAGAATAGATCACCCATGAATAGCTCCAGCCACAGAACCTAAATAAACATACAAAAATAACAAGACAACAGAACATTTAACAATGCTAATAACCACTGATAACATGCCCACGAAAATTTTGATTCTGAGAAATTAAGAGCTTATGGCATGCAAACATCAGTCATTTGTTTTATGTCGAAGAATATTAGCACATATAAGTCCAACTTCCACTATCTACTTACTACAAAAGCCAGGTGGGGGTTTATAATCCAAAGCCTTTTAGCCACCAGCAAATGTAGTTCAAAGTTACTAGTCATATTCTGAGAGACACTAAATGTAGGCAAAGAGGAAAATTTTTTCCTCCAGGTGATGTGTGTGCAAGCAGGGGACATTTTTTTCAGAGAAAATAACTAGACTAGCCAGGCAATTATGCGGTCCTAGAACCAAACATTGTGTATCCAACATCACCTGAACCTACATTAATCATTTACTCAATTTTGTGATTCCTTATATATCATGTAAAAATTTCAGTCGGAATTGACTTTGCAAATGAGTATACTGAAATCCTCCCACTTTGCTATCATCTATCCTTGGTAAAGATATTAACATAATATGCAGCTAAAGAAAACCACAGAACTTAATGTGTAACTTATCAAGAGAAAGGTCCATTTTGATCAAGATGACAGAGAGAGAGAGAGAGACAGAGAGAGAGAGAGAGAGAGAGAGAGAGAGAGACATAACAGGGAGACCTAGAGCCTGTAAAGAACCAATGAACCATGCACACATAGCAATGCAGGAAATATAAGTAGATCAAAGCATACCTGCAAAAACTCACATATAACAGAAACAAAGTCACGAAGCTTTTGCATAAAGAGGAACTTCTCACCAGCAGCAGATAGAGAACTTTCAAGTGCAGTAATATTCAAGAGTGAGGCAGACAAATCTTCATCAGTCTTTGTCAGCGATGATACAGTTCTACCATGAGATTCCTGATAAGAAACAAAAGTCCGTATGTAATAGTAAGTATAGCAATTCATTTAAGATCATGTAACATCTTCTATAATTATCCCCTGCCAGAAACAAAGCTTGATGCCTTGGACAAATTTTAATTAAAATCTAAGAAGAAGCTATTAAGTGTTCCACAGTTAAGAATTGCATTTTCATTGACCAATCCTTACTGCAAAAATGAGGGGGAAAGCCTTAAAGGAAAAATAGAAAGCACTACCAAGTCTGCACAACAATAAGAGATAAAACATAAAGATAATGCAGGCAAAGGAAAAGAACAAGGATGAAAGTAAAATGAAAATAAATAAATTAGCCCCTAGCCAAGCTAATCAAGTACACAATTCCCCGAAACTGACATGAAGAGTCTCCCACAAAATTTATAACTTTCAGATTTGAAATGAAAAAAACTCAATAATGATAAAACTAAAGAAGATAAGATTTCTTCAAAGGGCACAGATGGCCCTCCTACACCTAATGAGAAGACCCAATGCAGCATCCAAAAACCAGGAGATGGAACAAGTGTCCTTTATAGTTAAATTGTTAGTTGGATCTTTAAGATAATAATTTCAACAAGCAGCTTTAAAGCTTTCCTGGTAATGAAATATTTTTCTGGAATGTGCAGTATTTAGAGTTCATTAAGTCTAAATTGGGTCTAAAGTGAGTTATTAGGCCTACAGCATCGTTTATAGGAAGATTATTTTTCGGAATTTTGTAGAGCTTAAATCAATAAAGATCTGACTTAAATTCCTTAGAGTGATTTGTTTAATTATCTTCTAGTTCAGTTTCTTTCCTATCTAAATACCAGAAAACTGATTCAAATAAGTGTTCGGTTGATTATTAGTCTTCGAGCTCATCTTGCTCCATTCATTAGTCCTCTTCTTACCACAAGAATTTACAATTTCCTCTTTAAACCTCCAACATTTCTTATTCAACGATTTGAACAGGTTCCTTACATACATTCGCATGATAAAAATCCTATCACTCTATAGACAACATCAGAAAAGGGATTTAAAACAACAAGCAATCAAATGAGATAGACTAAGAAAGAGCATATGACACAGCGAAACATACCTTGAGCCTATTGACATTATCCTTCAGAGCTTTCATGGCAGTCTCAGCTTTCTGAGCTATCGGCATCGTATCCAAACCTTGTGAACTCACTCCCATGCCTCCCCCAATGCTCGGAGGAGCAGGCGAACTATACATAGCCGCTGTGGCAGCTGTTGTTGGATACAAGAACTTCTGCTGCTGCTGCTGAGACATACTAATATTTGTACTAGCACTAGAAACAACCCTAGCAGACCCATCATCCATTCTCTTCCCTAACCCCTTCCTCACTTGCTCCTCTTCCCACATCTTCGCAACTTCATCTTCATCATCATATTCATCAACCTGCACACTTCTATTCACGTCCTTTCGAACAATCACCAGCCTCTCATCCGCATCCTCATCATCATCATCCTCGAAAACACCCTTCTTCTTCTTACCACCATCCACCTTCTCTCCAAACATTGCCATTCGCCTCGGAAACTCCGGTTCCTCATCACTCAAACCCTCTGCACCCCCATGATGCTCAGTCCCTCCATCCAAGGATATGTAATCAGGCGCCTTGGCACGTGACTGCCTCAACCTTTCCCTCTTCGCCCTAATTGCCTCAATTGTAGCCCTATCAGGAATCAACCCAGATGGGTCCTTCCCTATCCCAATCCCCATGGACGCAAATCGCTTCTCCGTATCATCCTTATTGGTATCACCAGGCTCAGAATCGGAATCCGAAGAATCCGGGGAAGGTTTGGTTTGAAGTGGGGTGGAATCCTGAGGCTTGAGAAGGCCTTTGAGGACGATTCTGGGTTCAGCAGAGGAGGGTTTGGAGGAGGGGGCAGCTAGGGTTTTGGTGTTCTTTTGAAGTTCGAGGAGAGCTTCTTTGGTGTACGTGCCAGCTTGGGGTTGGACATTGGAGAGAAGAGGGGTTGACGAACGGTCCTTGACGGAGCTTATCTTGTGGGAAGAGGAGGGTTTGCTGAGACGAGAAGAGGGTTTCTTTTTTTCTCGATTGAGAGCTGCCGGGGTTTCTTCTTCGTCATCTGCGAAGCTGAGGAGTTTCTTAGGTTTAGAAGAGGGTTTTTTTGTGGTGGTGGCAGCGGAGGGAGTGTCGTTGGTGTTGTCATCTTCATCATCGTCGCCGCGACGGCGGAAGTTTCTAGCTCTGGAGCTGCTCATGCTTATGCTGTTAAGGAAAGGAAGATTCAAACTTCAATTCACTCTCTTCTCCTCTCCTCCTTGGTTCTCAAGAGACTCCCCCCGCAACGATACTGGGTCGGCATCGTTGCATTTTAAATAAAAAGAGCCAAAAACAAAAAATAAAATAAAATTCTTCTCATTTTTGGTGAAATTTTTTTACATTGATAAAATTATACAAAAGTTTTTATTTGTTATGAAAAATGAAAATGTTTTTAAACGATTTTTAGCTGAAGTCAGCCATTGAAGAGATAGTTACTATCAATTAGTGCTTTTATTTTGTTTTGCTGAACTTAACAAAAAAAATTAAAAATTAAATTTACAATGATAAGCCTTCAAAATAGCAATCACACATTGAAATTGAACAATTATAAATTTTATTGATCCCCATTTCTAAGGTTTTAGTAATATTAAATTATATAATTAAGGAATATTAGTGCTTGTTTTGTTTTAAAATTTTAAGCGATATAAACAAACAAACAAATATATGGTATAATAATGTAACAATTAACTCCTGGCACTGGGCTAAGACCGAACGCTCTGAAACGGATTTCAGTCTAGAATCGTTAAGGAAGGTCATTGGTCCATTAGTACAAGGCTTTTTGAGAAACCCAAAACAAATTTCATTTAAGTTAATATTTTACTTTCTTAAAGCAAAATGAATTATGAATATTTTGAAAAATAAAAAAGTGTCTTTTTCTAAAATTTAGTGGCATTTAAGCTAGGATAGTTTAGTAGTGGATTTGATACATTACCGGATGCCTTATACTTGGCATTTTGATGACGCAACACAAGTGAATCAAATTAGTTTACTTTTAAAAAAGAAGTGCATTTGATACTATTATAATCTTCTTTTCATTTAACCCAATAGCTTTGTACTATATCCACAACACTTTATTTACGTGGATAATTTCTTTTTTAGTTAACATTTATTCATTCGCCAATATCGAATTGGATCATATAGCACATCAATGACGTTTCAAATGGTGCACATAATTTTTTTTTTAAATTAAAACATATTAAAATAAATTTATTGTTAATAGGACAGTAATCTATTGTAAATGTTTTAATTATTCACAATTTTATTTTGTTAATTTGTAAATAGTATAAGACGTTGGTAAATAGTAATTTCTGCTCAACAAAGTCGTAAATTACATTGACAAGAACTATGTAATATTGTAATTGTCTTTTTTGTCCCGCTCGGATTTTACATTGAACAAGTGAAAGCAAAATTTTTTCTACTCTTAATCACTGTATTTTTTTTATGTTCTCGGCCTAACTTTTTCGGTTTTCAGACTCTTGAAGTGTGTTCGTTTATGAATCCGATATTTTCATATTCAATTGAATTTAGAAACATGTAGTTGATTTTAAATTATTTTGAATTTTAAAAAAGATATATGGTTGAGATTGAATATAAATTATATTAAAAAATATACAATACAAAAAATAAAATTTAGATTTATAAATGAACAAAGCCTCAGAATTCGCAAAAAAGTTGTTCTTTCTTGTTTTTTATTTTCATTTTCGTAAACCAAAACTTTTTCCTTTTTGCCCCAAACTTTACCCGTAGAAAAATAAATAGTGCAGGCCCCATCTTTTTTCGTTTATTGTGCTTCTCTTTTCAAATGTAATTCTTCGTCCTCTCTCTGTTTTCTGCACTAATACATCTTCTCACACTGTACTTTTAAATTTTGATACCAATAACTCATTTTTAAAAACATATTTTGTTGTTTTCAAAATTTCAACTCAAGAATTCATTTTCAAACACATATTTTTAAAATAATTTTTAAATTTATATTTTAGAAATTCATTTTCAAACGCATATCCGAACATAAAATAGTTTCTCTAAATCATATAAATTTATTTTTTAAATCATTTTAGAAATAAAAACACATAATGCATAAAAGAACACACCCAATATTTCTTATTAAGTTGATGCATTTGGCTTTTAATTGGAGGTGGTGTTGCAACATGCCATTGGAAAGTTGGGCTTTCCGTTTGTCTTTCATGCATAGATTCGATGTAATGCAGAGAGTAAATATATTGTTTGATCTTTGTTTTAATAAATTTGTCAACATGGAATGAGAGACAATTTTTGGCGCATTCTATTTCTTGGCTTGGCTTGGCTTTGATTTCAAATGGTTGGAAAAGTCGGATACTTGCTGCTCCTTGTAAGGTCCTGAAGTGGAATTAAAGAAAAGGAAAGTTAAGTATTGAAAAAGATGGATTATTACTTGAGTTGAGAAACAGAAGAGTGGGGCGCACACAGTTGGAGAGGAGAGGGAGAAGCAGAATCTGCGTCCCCGCACCAAAACAAGCGGAGGAGGACCCATTGGATTTGCATTTGATGATTGTAATCGTAATTGTGTCGGAATAGGCGACGATTGGGATGGTGTTCACCTTCCCACATTACAACTTTTTTTTATTCCAAGGCATTTCTTTTTCATTAAATATTAATGGACTGGACTGGATTTAGCTATATTCAAACAGGCATGAAACATGGTATTTTGAAAAATCATTACTAAATTTTTCACCAATTTATATAAAAAAGCTCAGATATGATTTTTAGAAATTATTATTTTCATTTTAGGCAGAAAGTCTATCTTATCAAGTTAGCAATAATAATAATAATAACAATAATAATACGACAAACAATTTATAAGACTTGACGCGATAATAGAATATTATTAAATGGATAAAATTATATTAAAATAATAATATAATAATAATAATGTATTATTTGAATAACATAAATTTGTGGTTAAGAAAGCTAGAAAAAGGAAAAAGCGTCAAGTAATATTCCTTGTGAAGCGAATATCTCTCTATATCCCCGCATTAAAAATAATAATAAAAAAACGTTGTTGTTGCTTGCCTCAAATTTAAATTTACACACAAGCGAAGAGAAGAGCACACCTAACAACGAATTTATTTCCATCTGTCCACTCCATTTTCCACGTTTTCTTTACTTGGGTCGTAGGTGCCCATTGTTTTTGTGTGCTCCCATTCCCACCTACTACTTTCCTCTTCTTCACTTCCCGCTGCTCACAATAACACAAACCCATTCTCTCAATATTCACATCTTCTTTCTTTCTACTATTATTATTCTCTGCATTGCAGGCAAAGGTGAAGGTAAAGGTAATGGCCAATATAGACATTGCGGGAATATTGAAGGGTCTTTCGGATCACGATGGGCGGCTTCCCAAGACCAAGATTGTGTGTACTCTTGGCCCTGCTTCACGTTCTGTTCCAATGCTGGAGAAGCTTCTCAGGGCTGGTATGAATGTTGCTCGCTTCAATTTCTCTCACGGTACTCATGAATACCATCAAGAGACTCTCAACAACCTCAGAACTGCTATGCACAACACCCAGATCCTTTGTGCTGTCATGCTCGACACCAAGGCAACCCAACCTAACCTCCCTTACCTTCTCTCTTCTTATTTTCTTCTAGTCCATTTCAATGTCTCCTTTGTAATTTTAGAGTAATCATTTACTACTATTCTGATGTGCGTTTTCATTTCTGTTTCTGGATACAGGGACCTGAGATCCGAACTGGGTTTCTGAAGGATGGAAAGCCTATACAACTTAAGGAAGGTCAGGAAATTACCATAACTACCGATTACACCATCAAGGGCAATGAGGAAATGATCTCCATGAGCTACAAAAAGCTGCCTGTGGATGTCAAGCCTGGGAATATCATCTTGTGTGCAGATGGCACCATTACCTTTACTGTTTTGTCTTGTGATCCTAAAGCTGGGACTGTGAGATGCCGTTGTCAGAACACTGCAATGCTAGGGGAGAGAAAGAATGTCAATCTTCCTGGTGTTGTGGTGGATCTGCCCACACTTACGGAGAAGGATAAGGAAGATATCTTGCAATGGGGTGTTCCAAATAAGATTGACATGATTGCTCTCTCTTTTGTACGCAAGGGTTCAGATCTTGTTCATGTTCGTAAGGTCCTTGGGCCCCATGCCAAGTATATTCAGTTAATGTCAAAGGTACATATATTTTATTGCTTTATATATTTAATTTTCAAGGTGTTTGTATAATGAAGTAGCTTATTTTTGCTTATGTGATGGATATAGTTTTGTTAACTAGGATTTACATTTAATTGGTGTCATTGTCTGGTTCTGTATTGACTTGAACTCAAAAGCACTCAAAAGCTTAAGCTGGTGGGGTATATACACCCTCTCACATGGAAGGCCTCACAACCTCTTTTGGGTATCGTTAGGTCCAATAGCTTTAATACCTGTTAGGTTTGTCGCTTTACCTACCTAAGAGCTTAAGCTAGTAGATCAGTACTCAATATTAGTTTTATAATTCGTGAAATAATATTATTGTAATTGATGAGTATTATATACTTATAAGGTGCAGGTTTCTCTGTTTATTGAGTTTATGCTTTATATGCTGATTTTCGCTAAGCCTGGGTTGTGCTGCCTCCACAGGCATGATAATCCTCATTGTTAAAAACTTGCTTTTTCTTTTTTCAAAAGAGATTATTCCTGCTGATGCAGTCACCCGCTTGGTGGTTTAGTTATATCAGGGTTAATTTGTTGGTTAGCTAATGTTTAGTTTCATTTGTAATTTTCTTAGATTGAGAACCAAGAGGGAGTTATTAATTTTGATGAGATCTTGCGTGAAACTGACTCATATATGGTTGCCCGAGGTGATCTTGGAATGGAGATTCCAGTTGAGAAGATATTCCTGGCACAAAAGATGATGATATACAAGTGCAATCTTGTGGGAAAGCCGGTTGTCACAGCCACACAGATGCTTGAATCAATGATTAAATCTCCCCGGCCAACCCGTGCTGAAGCTACTGATGTTGCTAATGCTGTCCTTGATGGCACTGATTGTGTAATGCTTAGTGGTGAGAGTGCGGCTGGAGCATATCCCGAGCTTGCTGTGAAGATCATGCGTCGAATTTGCATTGAGGCAGAATCCTCTCTTGATTATGGGGCTATCTTTAAAGAGATGATAAGATCGACTCCACTCCCTATGAGCCCATTGGAGAGCCTTGCATCGTCAGCTGTTAGAACAGCGAACAAGGCTAAAGCAAAACTCATTGTTGTGCTGACACGTGGTGGTACAACAGCTAAGCTGGTTGCCAAGTACAGACCAGCTGTTCCTATCCTGTCTGTAGTTGTCCCGGTCTTGACAACTGATTCATTTGATTGGACCTGCAGTGATGAAACCCCAGCAAGGCATAGTCTGATATACAGGGGCTTGATTCCTATACTGGGAGAGGGATCTGCCAAGGCCACAGATGCAGAATCTACTGAAGTTATTCTGGAAGCAGCTCTGACGTCTGCAACAGAGAAGGGGTTGTGCAAATCTGGTGATGCAGTTGTGGCCCTTCATCGTATCGGAGGTGCTTCCGTTATTAAGATATGCAGAGTGAAATGAAGTGGACTTTGCAAATGTCTTGGGTAGTTTTCTTCAAGAGGCAGTAATCCAAGTTGGATTATTATTTTGCTTTCGAAATCTCTTTTATGCTAATGCTGTCTTGCCTTAGAAGGTAGTTGAGGATTAGAATATTTCCCTTGTGTACTCAGTTGTGTTACACTATACCCTTTTTATTGTGTGGTTCTGTCCAATGTTGTTTACTTAGCTAAGAATGCTTGTGCAATTTATTGCTTGGTTGATTGGTGTCTGAAGAAGAGTTTTTTTTTGTTAGTAGTTCTGGTAATAGTTTATCAGTTAGATGTTTTACCGGTCTTGGTTTTTAATTATTCGTCGAATGTTCGCTGACTTTGCCAAATATTTAGTGAGTGGTAACTAGCGGCGCCAGTGAATGACTCCGAATCTAGTTCACTTGGGTGGATGTTTGCCGGTTCTTGTTAATGATTTTCCAAACGGAAACTTTGGGTTGTCAATAAAATTTTTCAGTTTTTCGCTTTGTTTAAAAAGTTAAGCTCGTGCATACGGGGTCAATATTAATATTTTACAATGGTTCTATTTGGATTTCATTTTTTATCTCATTAACTACTATTATAAATTTAAACAACAATAAAATAAAAATTAATTAAAAGATCAATAACTAACTGAATGCCTTCACTTAACAAAAATATTATTTTTCTTAATAGTTATCAGCCACTTTTGTAGTTATATTATTACAGTAAATTAAAAAAAAAATTGGCTATTATCTATCTTCATATTTATGAACTGTAATTTTATCTTTAATGTATTAGTACTCAAATACTAAGATTATGATCTTTGAACACAATTCACTGTTAAAATAATATTTGTTCTTCTGTAACACTAGAAATATAAAATTGTTCTTGTATTGCAATGTATTATATTACTGTTCAAAGCAAAATCTCATTTCTTTGGATTCATGAAAAATTGGTCTAATAAAAGATTCTTGCTATCAACCTTCATATCACATGATTGAGCCTCTCTTGTCCTTGGATAAGCAAGTGAAAGTTAAAAGATGATAGCAGAAGTTATGGCATGGTATGGACTTCAAAACTTGTTAACATGTCCATATATGGAAATAACAGTATATATTTGTATTTGAAAACGAAACAAATTAATAAGTCATTGAATTTTTAAACAGTTGATAGAATGCATGATTTATGTCATGATATCCTAAAAACGTTTTTAATTTCATTAACCATAAATTTTGTAATATTACATTTCTATTCTAACTAAATTGGAGGTGGGATTGAATGAGATAAAATTTGGGAGCCAGATAAAACCACTTAATATTTTATTCTCTAATATAGGGGACCGGAGAATGAATTGTAACAGTTGGGTTTTCAGTATTTTAGGGCCTAATTGTTGGGTCCTGAATCTGAATGGCAGGCATTTGTTCTCTTCAATTCCATGTTTCGATTTGAAGGAGTAATGCTACATTTAAACTCAAAATATTATTATTTTTTTGTGAATTTTAACTAATGTTCTTATATTTCAAACCCAATCCTTACAAGTTCATATCACATTAGCTTGTATGAAAAAAAGGACTTTACATTATTCATTTTGAAAAATTGGTTTACTTCATCTTCCACTTATTTCTATTATTCTTGCTTTTTCTTGTCATTTGAACAAACTTCTTACCATTGAGTGTAAGAGGCTTTTAAGCTCGCCCAAATAGTGAAGCCCAAGCCTAAAACAAATTAATGTCAATCAAATTAGGAACTAATTAGGCTGGGCTCAATTAGTCGGGTCATGAATGAAGTTGCCATGGTTCATTGTGGAGATTTAAAAGTTGAATACTTCCATTGAGTCTTTATTATTTTATCTCATTATTAGATTCTTCAGATTTATATTAAGCAAATAATCATTCAAATATATATTTTTTAATTTTAATGTTGAAAAAGGATGATTTGGTATCTAATAGATCTAAAATTATGTGATTATCTTGAAATTTAAAAGAAAAAGAAATATATTTTAATTAATTTTAATAAAAAAAGCATAGAAATTGGAAAGAGAGAGAGGATGAAGTTGACAAGAAAGGGAGAATGAAATTGGTGTTTTTAGGTATAAAATATGGAAAAGAAATTAGAGTTACATAAGGAGAAAATGGAAATTTTTATAAGTCAAACACTTGATATATATTAATTACCTTATATATTATATTTATATTACAAATTTACTCTTATTTAATTTTAAATTAGATTAATGACATGAAAAATAAATAACACTAATCTAGAAGCTTGAGAAATGCTACCCGAACCCACCCATGAACTATAAATATTTGTTCAATAACTAATTTTATCTCATTTATAGTTCCCAAATTGTTGTCGATATTTTACAATTAAAAAATCAAAAAAGAAAGATGATACATAAGAAAGATTGATCTCTCTTCCAATTTTAAGAGAGAGAGAGAGAGAGGAAAATTTCAGCAAACTCCAAAATTTAGGAGTCCTTTGCAAATATTTCACAGGAACTATTAATATGTTTCTGAAAGGAATATTAATAATGGATAAATGGACAAAGTAAATCGAAATACATTCAACTATGTTAACGATCAAAGCCCTATGCAAATGATCATTATAAATTAAAGGAAGAAATACAAGTGCAGAAGTTAAAAGAAAGAAGCCTAGGTTTTAGACGGTGCAGTGCAATGGCTGGCTTAGACCTTTCGATAACCCAATACCGTGTAGAAAGTCTGAAAAAAAGTCAAAAGAAGTACTATAGTCGATGCAAGCAAACCAATCACACTCCAAGGACCATCGAAATATCTGGATTTAAGTTGACCCATCCAGCGACGGTGCTTTCCCGTGATGCGGTATCCCTTCTCATAGTCGCGCAAGATCTTCGAAGAGATCATATATTGGAGTTCGAAAGCTATTCCCAAATCATCAATATGAGTACTTTTTATCTCCTTGAAGAGTTTAAAAACCTCTTCATCACTCTCAACACGATTGTAAAGTATTTTCTTGGCTTGTAGCTCCTTCACATCTTCGGGTCTATGTATAAGTGAAGCAAGGAAGAAAATATGTTTGCTGACCTCAAATTCATGGCCCCATAAACAAATTTTATAAGCTATCAAGTTGAAAAACTTGAAGACTGTTTCACTGTCCACAACAATGACAGGAAGGAGTAAAGTTCCATCACTGTATTCAACATCTGTCGAACTACCTTTATGATTACGCTTTATCTCAAACCCTGCTTCTGTGAGCTCCACAATATTATTAAGATCGAGAGAAAGGTCCTCGTCGGGCGTATGCGGTAGAATTAGATAAAGTAAGCTACGTATGAGCCACATTAGAATATAACATGGCATACCTATGATTTTCTTCAATAAATTCTTAATTCTCCACACCATGACGTTGTATCTTGCATGAAAAGTGAGTCTTGACCGTAAAAGGTCGAGAAGATGAGGGGTGTTTTCTTGTTCCATGGTCCAGTGCCTCGTGTTTTCTCGTTCCAGGGTCCAGTGCCTCGTTCCTAGGGGATTCCAGGACGTACGACAGATGAAGAATAGGATCGCCTCCTCCAGCTCCTTCCCTTCATAACTTGGTCTAGTCAAGCCTGTTATTAACTTGTGAAGTTGACACGGAAGTTGGTTCTCCAACAACATTATATCCCTTTGAAGTGGGGATTTGTCAGTGACAGCTAGTACAATTTCCATTTCATTGAAACTCAGATATATTGATCGCCCAACATACATAAAATATATGAAATGGAGCACTACACACCCATCTAAGAGAAACATATATTCCAGGTAAGCTCATCAGCATCCTTATACTTGTTTATTGCATCCGCCTCGTAGTACATCACCAAATCTTGAATCTTCTCTTTAATTGTGCGGAACAATAATTCCTTTTCCACCCCGTGGTGTTCGAGGAACGTTGCAGCTAAGTTGATCTTCATCTCTTCCGTCACTTTGAGATTTGTATTTTGATGGTGGTAGGGACCAATTGAAACCACCGTTGGTTGGAAGTATTTCTTCAAATCTGGTTTGTCCCGCAGCACTTGTGGAACCCTTGGTATCTTTGGTTTGCAATTATCACCTCCTGCTGTGTTTCAAGGCATCACCCAAAGATTTGAGCTTCTGCATAACATAGTCGCTCAGATCTCCCATTAAATTATTCACTGCGATGATTTGGTGATCCACCAAACTTGTGTCGGTACTAGTTTCTCCTGCGCTAGCCATGAAAATCCTATAGTTGACAAAACGCCACAACTATTTTCTAAGAATTTGTCTGTCTGGATTTAATACAACACACATACAAAGACAAGTAGCAGTGCAGGGTTGAAGATGTTGAGGCTTAAAAAGGATTAAAGTGGTTGCAGGAAGTAGTAGTGAAGGGTACATGAGTAATTATTGGGGATTGAGTTTGGGATCATTACGCGTAAGGTGCGTTGAATGAGTGAAAGAAGACCAGAAAAGGGAAAATAAATATGAAGGAAAAGACTGAAGTGAGAGGAGAATATGAACGAAGAAAGAAACAATTTTTACTCGAAACGTGTCTCATTTTAACACGCAAATTTTCAAGGACAGAATTATTTACGAAAGGGGCCCCATTATTACGGGATATTTTTTCAATTTTTCAAAAGTTCTGTGACAGGCATATCTAATAATTTTGTCGTCATGAAAAATGGCGTTTTCATACAGCAAAATTTTCATGCTGATCCGATTACAATTTTTCTTTAATGGACCAACGTGTCTCCATAATGGAATATGACAAAATTGATTTATAAGGTGCGTCTCCCTTATGTAAAGTTGGATAGGCTGATACGTCATCGTTGTGACATCATCTGTCCCTATCTGTTTTCGATATCTCCAAAATGGGCCGTAAGCGGAATCCAATTCAACAATTGAGGATGTTTGGCATGAGTGAGCCAATACATTCTGGATTTCTTCACGGACTAACGTTGTCTCATGAAATAATTTTTTGTTTTTTATTATTTGATGAGACAAATCTCTTCTACGAATTTTTAACAAAAGGCATTAAAGAAGTAAGTGAAGCTTACCTTATAGTACATGTTAGCATGATAAATTTTCTTCATCAATAAAATTATGACAATTCATTTTTTTTGTTTAATTTTTTTAAAAGGAAGAAGTATGGTGTTTAGAATAAATAACTTTACTATTTGATTTTTATCGTTAATTTTATTGTTTAACTACAATTTTCATTTTTAGGATATATCGAATACAATAAGAATTTGATTTTATTCTATTTTCTTCTATTTAGTTCAATTATTTTAACAAGATTAGAATTGTATAACTATAAATAGTTTGTTATATATGGTTTGTTGTTATCAATATATTAGTAATAATATTTGGAATATAACCCTTTGGAGATTTTTTTTTCATCATTAATTTCAACAATCAGCATGACATTTGATTAATAGAGAGGGCATAATTTACTAATCTTTAATTTTCCAAATGGTTGTCTATAATTTTCAATTAAAATATGATAAAAAATATATCTAACGAAGATTATCTGTTGGTAGTCTCAATTTCAAAAAGAAGGAAGTTTCCAGCCCAAGCAATAGATCTAAACTTTTGGTGCAGACAAAGACACAATTTATACACAATAACATGCGCCTTTACACGTGCTCAGATCATAGCATAGGTGATGAACGGTTCAGCTGAATTCTACACTTTAGTAAAAGTAATTCTTACCTTTCATTAGTATTCTTTGGCAGTTGCAGTATTTGTGAGATCATTGTGTACGTTCTTGTTTTGTTGACTCATCAATTGTGATTGTGTTGCTTCTGAACCCAATAAAATTAAGAGTGGCATCTCTTTTTATAAATTAATTATACAAATTTATTCATATAAATTTAATTATGTAATATTATTGAATAATTATTATATTATTCATATTAATTAATTTAATTAAAATTTAAAATCTGTTCATCTAATTAAATCATGATACATCAATTTAATTATGTAATACTATTGAATGATTATCATATCATTCATATTAATTAATTTAATCAAAATTTAAAAGCTACTCATCTAATTAAATCATGATACATTAATTTATATAAATAAATTTGTATAGAGAGTTAATAAGAATAAAATTATTCTAAAATTATTACTTGCTTGTTATTGCTTTCCACCTTGGCTGCTAACTCATATCATTTTCAATAAATGAGGATGTGTAAGAGGTTTGGTCATGCAGTTTGGGATGAGAGCAATAAGCAAAGTAGTTGTTAACTGGAAAACGTGAAAAACGTGAAGGAACCTTTTGATTTGGACACTAAAATCTCAAATGCCTTGGTCTCGACAAAGACCTCTCGATTTGGGCACTCAAAATTCCCAAATGCCATGGTCCCATCAGGAACCCTTTTATTTGGGCATACAATCAACAGTAAAGAAATAATTAATTAGCAAATATTTTCACACAATTTTTTGCACAAAAAACATTGCTCCATTCCCTTTATTCCCTTTGGGCCTTTCTGAACCATACAGTTATGAGCATACAAAAGGTTTTACACGTAATGTTTCAGGCTATAGTCATACAAAAACTTCATATATGACTCCCCTCCTGTGAAGCATAATATTTTTTAAGTTGGAGAATGTCCCAAGGTTTAGAATTTGCTTACAATCCAATGTGACCAAAAGGTAAAATCGCTTGCCCAAGTCCTTCTTGCTCTGTCATGGTCCTTCCCAATCTATATCTGCTTTGGTCACCACCATCCGAATTGGTTGGGCCCCTACCATATAGCATGATTTCCCACGCATGGTACATATATGTTTTCTGTCATTAATTTTTGCTATGTTCCTTACTTTGGGCCCCTCTATTCCTGGTTCTGTCAATGTTACAGGTTGTCATAAGATTTGTCCTTACTCTTGCTCAACTTCTCTTGGGTCTTCTGCCACATAACCAATCAACATCCCTTTTTTAATTATAATCTCTATATGGGTTCTGAGGTTTTTGCAATCGCTTATCAAGTGCCCATAGTTTTCATGAAACGAGCAGTATACGCTCTTATCCTGGGTGGACCCTTCCGACAAAGGTTTGGGTGTCCTGAAAATGCTTCCATCCTGGTTTTGCTGACAAATCTCCACGGTTAAAGCCTTTAATGGTATTAGAGGGAGTTTTGGTCTCCCTGTATCTAGCCTCTGCCACTTCTGGTCCCCTCCTACAGGTTCTGTTCACCCTTTTTTTCATCTTACAAATAGTTGTCCCATATTTTGTTCCCCTGTAACTGCTAAGGCATATCCATGTTATTGGGCGGCTTCCTTCTCTTCCAAGCAAATCCACCCCTTCACATTGGCTACAATTTTCTCCATCTTTCTTATGCCCTTCCGCATTAAATACTAATGGAATTTGGTTCCAGTCCTCACCGTATATTTGAAAGCACCAGCCTTCGAGTCATATTTTTTCACCTGATTGAGCTCGTTGTTAAACCTAGCCATGAACTCTCATAACTTCTCTCCTTGAGCTTGTTTAGGGATTAGAGGTATGTGATGGTCCTCGGTTGCCTTCTGTTCCTCAGATACTGAGAGAGGAACACTCGTGCCAACTCATTGAAGTTAGTAATCGACTCTGGTAGCATCAACCTAAACCATCTCAGAGCTGACCAACTAAGAGATGTAGGAAAACCCTGTAGAGCAGAGCATCATAGAGGTCTTTAGGGTGATTTTCTGACGATAATGGAAAAAATGTTCTTCTAAGTCTCCTCCCCCATCAAACAGTTTCAGGGGTGGCACGATGAAATTCTCTGGTTTTAAAACATTGTTTATATGGTCAAAAAAAGGGTGTTTGGCTTATTTTCTGGACAGTAAGTGATATGGACCTAAGGGGGTCTACTGTGGCTAGATCTCTCATCCTATTCTCCACCATATAGTTCACCTCTACCATTACCTTATCAAACATCTCCAGGTTTAAATCTATGGGTCTTTTTCTATTTGGGTTAGGGTTCTATTAAGGGTTACCTTCGCCTTTCTTTGCTTCTTAGCTTTGTCAGGAAGAGGTTTTCCTACGCTTGGTTGCACTCTTTGCTACCTCTTACCCTTCTTTTCTCCTATTGTTCTATGTTCCCTTGATTTTCTTACAGAGCTCTATGTTTTCTTTTCTAACATTCTTTAACTACTTTCTCAGTTCTACAACCGTAGGATCAATTCTCCCAAGATTTTTCTCTGGCTGAGAAGTTTCTTCAACCACGTGAGATTTTAAAACCACTATTTCTTTCTCGTTACAGAGTCAAAAATGAGATGGTTTTTTGTTCTATAACCTTGTTGAGAGTTATATGATTCCACAAACGATGCCAATTGAAGGTACAGAAATTCGTACCTCCAAGTTGGGCGGATTACTGATTCATTCTCAACTCTTTAACTATGTAATGGCTTACACAAATCCAATCTCATTTCTGATTTATTGTTGCTCCACCAGACAGAAGGGGTATGGGTACCTATAAAGGCACTTCGATGCTAAAGTCAAATCCCACATTTTGTATGAATAAGTAAGGGTTATATAATCTAAAACAAAACTGAATCCAAACAAGAATGAAGAATCCAACTGAAAATAAATAAAAGATGGAGAGAGAGAAGGTTGCGAGAGCTCCAAGAAAGGTTTTTTTTTTTTTTGTATATTGGCATGTTTCTGATTGAATCTCCATTTTAAAGCTGATTTTCCCTCTATTGATCCTCATTACAAGCCTCCATTCTTTTCCCCAAGGCCATTGTCAAGCTCCCTTTTTACCTCTGACGTCTCACCATTCTTGGATTGCTTCCTACAGTATTTATTTCCTCTTTTGGCTTTCTTCTCTTCAGAACACTGCCTCTTGACCTCCATGGCATTTTTAGCCCCTTGGTTTGGTTTGTAGCCAGTTGTTTTCCCCTATTTCCCACTTCCATTCTCCTTATTACCTGCTATATAAAGACGTGCCTTTCCTCCTTGTCTAGTGCCCATGGTTTCCCTTCTGGTTTCTTGGTCTTTTCCTCTTTGAAATTTGAATTTACTTGCTGCCTCTCTCTCACACGTGAAGCTCTTTGCACATATAAATGCTAGCAAGTTTTTTGTCCTTCCTCACTGATTATCCTACTTATTTGTCTCTTCTCAGCAAATCAAAGTAAGTAAATGGGCTAGTGAGTTCAATTATAAAGGCTGGGTTGGTAAAAATTCGAATGGGCCTCCATGAATTTATATTCCAAGCCATGATAGGCCAGGCTTTGGATTGCTTTTGGGCTTGGTCCCCAGTGTCAAAATTTTTCCCTTCAAGAACCAATCCAGTTGCTTTTTGCCACCAAAAATTTTTCTCACTTGAAGTTGATTTAAACCAGTCATTGGATGAAAATGAATAAAATTGGTCTTGTATCTGTAATCCTACTATTGTGCCTTTCCATTTTAGAGTTAGCTACCAAAGGAATATTGTTCACCTACTACAAGTTTCCAAATTTGCAATAGAAAAGCATTATGTTCTCCCTATGTAGATGAAGAAATTAAATCTGTAAGCTGTTTAATTCTCTTGCCCATAACACATAACACCTGTGTTTTACAGCTCCAAGTATTACAAGGTCCACCAAAGCTTCCTGCACCCTTATTGCTAACAAGAATATTTTGTCCATCCTTTGGATAAAATATTCTTCTTCTTAAGGGGCGTTTGGTATGCGGAGTTATCCACGCGGGAATGAGAAACTTAAGCCAACTCCATGTTTGGTTTTCTTATCGTGTTTTTAAACCCCTTAATCTACCTTTCTCACAGTTTTCAGATTACAGCGTAATGAGGTAATATGAAACCCATTCATCACATGAGTTTCACATTACTGGGAATCCTAATCCCATCACTACGGGAACAATTCAACACCAGCAAATGAATCTCATCTCCAAAATTAGAACATTACCGCCAACAAAAACTTCTTCCCTTCTCTCCCAAAATCCCATTTCAACTCATTAAACCAAAATCACAAATTCAAAACCATAAAACATCAAATAATAAAACTTAAATTAAAAAAAAATAGAGAGAACTGGATGGCCGTGGGTCGTGGAGGCAGCTGTGGGTGGCGATAGAATATGGTGGTGGTGGTGGTGGTGGGTGATGGTGGTGTTGGCTGTGTTTGATGGTGCTGGGCTGTTGCTACCATGGGTGATGGCAATTACAAGGATTGGCTATGAGTGGCGATGACAAGACGCCGATGATGAAGGGCTGCTGCTGGTCGGTGATGGCAGCGACAATGTGGCAACGTTGAGGGCTGGTTGTTGCCGGCGATGGAGTAACAAGGCAGGGATGAGAAAATTGGCGATGAAGAAGAAGAGAAGAAGAAAATGGAAAAATGAGTTTGCTTGAAACCGTTTCTAAGGCAAGAAATGAGGAAAAAATAAATTTGTTTTCCTTTTTAATAGCATAACATTTATAACATATATATAATAAATGTAAAAATTTTCAAAATTAGCACATTAAAAAAGTTAAAAATAATTTTATATTAAATTATTTTATTTCATATTATAATATAAAATAAAATAAATATTTTTGAAATATTGAACAGAAATTTAATAATAAAATTTATTAACATATTATAAATAAAATTAACACATTTATATTTCTGTATATAACCAAACACAGTCATTTGATTCCCGTAGTAATCAAAGAAAAGATTTCTATTATCAATCAAACATAATAATATTAGTTTCTCAGATATCAGATTCTCATAATCACTTTTCCAGTAATTTGAATCCCATTCCCATAAAAGTAAACCCCTATATCAAACGCCTCCTAAGAGCCATCCATGTTCACTATCTCTTATTATGAGACTTTGTAGCCAAATATTGCATTGAAGAATCACTTTTAAACATGTCAACAACATTTTTTCCTTTCTAAAGAAATTTATAGAATTCATTTGTGACCCTAGGCCCAAGCCCAAATGTCTGCATAAGCTGCCTAGCTTCAGATTTGTCAAGGGAAAATATAGAGGCCCAAAAGGCTGAGGAGCCAGCCCTTGACTCCTATTCGCCCGACAAGTCCATTTCAATATGCTAGCAACTACAAATAAAGACAAAAGAGGTATGGGTAATCAAGGCTTGAGACAAAATTTGCTAATAATTAAGGCAGCAACTGGACCTCACCAAGAAAGAGAAAGAAATTAAAAAAAAAAAAAGCAAAATAAAAAATATTTACAAAGAGAGAAGAGGAGAGGGAAAAATGGACGCTGGACCAAATAGGGAAAGATGATGATCAGAAAAAGGAATCTAGGCGAAGAGAAGGATAAAAAGTGGTAAAGGGGAGAGATCGATGGGAGTTCGAGAAGGAGATATCGTGGTAGCTAGGCAAGGAAAAGCAGAGAAGGCATTCACACATATTAAGGGACTGATTATTTTTCTATGTAAAATTTGAATTTTACTGAATTTTAAACTTCAGATTTTTTTTATATTGATTGTTTTTGGGACTGAACACTTTTTTTCAGATAAAACATATGAATAAAAAAAGTTATATTTTTTAATTTTTATATTAATAAGAAAAGATCCCAATGAATTACCTATTTTTTTATGTTCTAAAATGCTTTTGAAATTTTTATTTTCCTATTTTGTTAAATCTTTAAACATTCTTTCTTGTCTTTTCCTATATTTTTTGAACACTTATTTATTAATTTTTAATTACATAGTAACTGAAAAAAATTTTATAAGTAAAAGCATATATGTCAAATTAATAGTTTTAATATGTTTTTAGTTATTAAAAACAATCCACTTAAGATCTATTATCAGATCTTAAAAATTAAAAAAAAAATCATATAATTCAAACATTTGTATCCAAATCTGTTCAGATTTAAAAAAAAAAAAGGCACCGCATAAGCCAAGAGAACCCCTAGAGAATGCTCAGAGCTCTTCTCACCTTTTTCACCAAATCCACTGTTATTGTAGCTTAATCACACACTCACTGTATTTACCGTCTTTGATTTAAAGATTAGTCTATCTAAGGACCTGGTCTTGACGTCGGGATGCCACTGCAGATACTTAACCTTTGTGTTATGTCATTCACTTGAAAGCATGTCGCGTGCATACCATTCAAAGAGCTGATTTGAGTTGGTATTACAACCCTGGCCTAAAAGTAAGGCGCGGAGAACGATTCCTTCCCCATTAATTTCTATAGAAACCTCAACGTTCTTGGAAAATATCTGTTTAGAGTTCTTTTTGTTTGGATTCGACATATCTATGAAAGCCAACGCTACTTGCTGGCTTCTTTTATCGCATTTTTGCCCTTTAAAGCTAGTTTTATACGGTATGCATTGGTGTCGGCTCTTTTTATGACAATTTTGCCCTTTAAAGCTAGGTTTAGCTTGTCTTTAGTCATGTGCAATCATTTGGTGGGTTGCAGCCATTCCATCCTTCGAATGAAGTTTTAAGGATGGTCAATAGATTCATGGTCATATTTGGGAAGATAGTTATTATTTTAGTATAAACGTTGATTGATGGCTCAATTCCGGCTTGAAGCCGAAAATTGGCAGCAACAAAAATTTGGAGCACTAGCATAGATGGACAGATGAGGTCCGACATTGACTTCGAGGCCCGATATTGATGAGACAAATATTTTTATACGAATTTTTAACAGAAGGAATTAGTATTAATATTTTAAAGTGGTTCTATTAAGAACCCAGTTTTTTTTTTTAATCTTATTGGTCCCTAATATAAATTTAAATAAGGATAAATTTAATATAATTAAAAGCTCAATAATCGAATACCTTCACTTAACAAAAATATTATTTTTCTTAATAGTTAATAACCACTTTTTTAGTTATATTAATAAAATAAAATAAAAATAAAAATTAATATTGGCTATTATCTGTCTTCACCTTTATGAATTGTAATTTTATCTTTAATGTATTAGGTCCTTGGACCTCAAATCATCATTAAAATGATATTCGTTATTCTATAATACTTGAAATATAAAATTGTCCTTGTACTAAAATGTATTTTAATAATGATCAAAGCAAAATCTCATTTCTTTAGACTTGTGAAAAAGTGGTCTAAAAAAAGATTCTCTCAATCAACATTCGTGTCACATGATTAAGCCTTCCATGTCCTTGGATAAGCAATTGAAAGTTAAAGATGATAGCAGAAGTTATGGAATGGTATGGCCTTCAAAACTTGTTAAAATGTTCATGTATGGAAATAATAATATTAATAATATTAGACTTACAATATTTATACAACATAAACTCTACAATATAATATAGTAGTCTAAGTAACAAAATCCTATTGGAGATGTAACTTCTCTTATTCATTTTTGTTTTTTTTCCAGTAATTTTTATTAATGTAGACTACCACGTCATGTTGTAGAGTTTATGTTAGATGAATTGTAATTCAACATTATTTTAATAAAATATATTTGTATTTGAAAAGGAAACAAATTAATAAGTCATTAAATTTTTAAACATTTAATAGAATGCATGACATATATCATAAGATCCTAAAAACCCTTTTTAATTTGATTAACCCTATTTAAAATTAAAACCATAAATTGTGTAGATTATATTTCTATTCTAACTAAATTAGATGTGGGGCTTAATGAGATTAAGTTTTAGAGTCAAATACAACTACTCAATAATTTATTCTCTAATATTGGGGACTAGGAATGAATTATAACAGTTGAGTTATGAGCATTTTGGGGCTCAATTGTTGGGTCCTGAATGGTAGACATTTGTATTCATCAATTCCATGTTTAGACTTGAAGAAGTAATGCTCTATTTAAACTCATCCATATTATCTCTTGTGAGTTCTAAGTAACGTTATTACATTTCAAACCCAATTTGAAGGGTAATGATATTGCAAAAGGCCCAAACTCATGTGCGTATATGCAATCCAAGAGAGGGCCCAACTCATTAGGATGAAACAAAACCCTGCAGCCCATTCATTTATTCTATCCAATTGGAAAGAAGACAAATTAAAAAGAATAATTAAGGGAATATACAGAATCTGCGAACATTAAAAGCAGCGGGCATCACTTCATGTGGGCAACAAAAAAGGCAAAGAAGGATTCAAATTTCTATAGGATAAAACAGAGGAATGGGGGAGGAAATTTATACAGTGAGTGATAAAAGGAATGGAGGCAGAGAAACGTGCGAGGATGATGAAGGTTGACCTTCCAAGAGAAGGCATTCCAAAAAGAGAAAATAGGTTGCTTGAAGGATCCAAAAATGGTGAATGCCACAGGTAAGGGGGAGCTCGAGAATGGCCTTGGAAAGGGCGATAGAGGATTGTGATGAAGATAAATAGAGGGAATCAGCTTTCTAAAAGAGGGATTCAGACAAGAACAGATCAACATACACATAAAATTGAGGGATTCAGACAAGAACAAATCAACATACACAAAAAATTCTCTCTTGGAGCTCTCCCAACCTTTGCTACCTCATCTTTTATATATTTTCAGCTTGATTCTTGTTTTTTGCTTTGATTCTATTCTGTTATGATTATCTAACCCCTGATTATCTCTACAAAATTCAGGTGCTAACTTTGGCATCAGAGTGCATATGCAGATACTCGTGCCCCCTCTATCTGGTGAAGTTGTGTTGATCTAGAGGTGCTGCTGTATCTATTGGGCCACCATTTAAGCAACAAAGATGAGAATCGATTGCTGACCCAGTCCAACTTGAGGTACAGTTTTCTGCTCCTTCACAATCCTTCAAGTTCATCTCGCATTAGCTTGTATAAAAGGATTGTAAGAATATGCATTATTCCTTTTGAAAGAGTGATTCACTTCATCATTCACTTATTTCTGTTAATTCACGTTTTTTCTATGTTTTTTTGGACAAACTTCTTAAGTGTGAGAGGTTTTTAAGCTGGACTAAATAGTGAAGCCCAAGCCTAAAAAAAATGAATGTTAATCAAATTTGGAACTAACTAGATTGGGCTAAACTCGCATGGTCATGAATGAAGTCGCCATGGTCTATTGTACTTGTCGAATCTTTGAGGGGTCGTAGTGCCATGGGGATTAAAAAGTTGAATACTTCCATCAAGTCTTTATTTTTTTATCTCATTATTAAATTCTTCAAATTTATATTAACAAAATAATGAATAAAATATTTTTTAGTTTTTATATTAAAAAAGAAGAAAGCAAGAAAAAAAGGAAAAGAAGAATGATTTGATGTCTAATAAATTTAACATTATGTGATTAGCTTGCAATTTAAAAGAAAAAGAAAGATAAAATGGATTTTAATTAATTTAAAAAAAAGCACAGAGATTGGAAAGAGAGAGAGGATGAAGTTGGTGAAAAAGGGAGAATGAAATTGGTGTTTTTAGGTATAAATAGGGAAAAGAAATTAGAGTTATATAAGGAGACAATGGAAGTTTTTTTTTTAAGTCATCACTCAATGTATTAATTTTATTATATTTATATTACAAATTTACCCTTATTTAATTTTAAATAGGGCAAAATGACATGAAAATAGGGACTAAATAGAACTACTCTATAAGCTTGGCTAATGCTACCCAACCCACCCATGAAAATTGTTTGTAAAATATAATTTATTCGACCAATTCTATATCGTTGTATTCATATTTTACAATTGAAATATCATAAAAGATAGACCTAAGAAAGATTAGGGGAAAATTCAAATAATAACCCAAATTAAGGACCATGTTGCAAATATAACCCACTCTTAAAAACATTTGCATGTAATGACTCTTTTGACTCTGAAATTACTTAAATACCCATATCAATTTAATTAATTCAAATGATGTTTATATTTGCTTTGGTCTGCAGTAGTTTGACTACACTTATAACCTGCATTCCTCTTGATTACGCCAAAACTATTACAAAATCTCACTCTTTCGATCATTTGTGTCATTAAATCTTAAAGATTTGAGCTATAAAAGGTAAAGAATCCGTGCTCAACATATTTTCGTTGATTTAGTTTATACATTTTGTGTTAGTTCATACATTTGTGTTTTAGTTCACACATCTTGCGTTTAAATCATATTATAAGCTTAGGAAATGGTGTAGCTATTATTGGTGAAGTGTTATTAATACTGTAGGTGGCCAAGAAACCTATATTTATAATGAAAATGTGGAAACTGTCTGAGGAAGATGACTACTCGATACAGTTCTCACTGTTGTCGAGTATCGAACAATGTATCTGACATATGGTAGACAGTGTCGGATGAGGTTGATCAACATAGCTTAACAGAAGCCATATACTGGCATCACGAAACTATCGTCTTGTGTCAGATTAAGCTGATACTCAATATCGTGTGTTGATTTTTATCTATCCTGTGTCATGCTCTGTCTTGTGTCGAGCTGTTCGACGATATTTGTCGAGTCTCATCGAGCATTTGGGCAGAATTTTGTTTCTCTGAGTTCTATGCATTTTTTCCATGATTTGAATATTGGGGGATGTTTATTGACATGTCTACTACATGCAAGATGGAAACTTTGCGCATTTCGATTTGGTACAATGGTTGTTGGAAGATATAACATAATGATGGTTACGTATATATGGCGGGAGGTCGAAGCCATTGATACTTCCTAAGTGTACCAGTTACAATGAGTTGGTGGGATGTTTAGCTATAGAAAAGGGTTAGGACTTGAGTAAGAAAAACATAATTTTAGTGGTTCAATTCTGTTCCAAGGGTCCCCCGCCATTGCCAACCCCTATCGAGACTGACAAAGATGTGTGTTTTTACATGCAACATAGTTTGGAGGACCAGCAGTCATATACACCACTAATCGTCACAGTTAAAGATAGGGACACGTAAAGAAGAAGTAGTTCACGATCTGATGGTTTGAGAAAGAGTCAGATTTCTAATCAAATGTCAATATTTCGTTCAGCAAGTGGAAGCAACCAATTGAGTGAGTGTACTCTTGTTTGTGCACAACTATAAGTTAATGAAGAGCTTAGACCTGACTTTGAGCAATGTACCAGACATGAAGAGAATCAAGCCGTTGGTGTTTTAGAAGATGCTGGATTGAACTAATCATCGCCAATGAGGTTAGATCGGCACCTTGATAGCTTTAAAGAATTTGATGATGATGGTGATGATGATGATGATGATGGTGGTAATGATGATGATGGTGACTGTGATGATGATGTCAATGATCATGAGAATGGTTTTGAATGTTGCTATAACTTGAATGATGGTTTCAGTAACCAGTTATATGTTGAAAATGATAATGTCAACGGTCACACAGAGGTTGTTGGTGATTTGAGCGAAGATGTGCCATTGACCTTTCCTACTCATATTCAATCCACCCCTTCTCTTACATCTGCAGGGCAAGAAGTTGAGCAAAGAGAAAATTTTGAGGGAAATGATGCCAATTTAAGTCACGAAGGTAACGATCTTCGGGCAAATACATTTAGGTGGATAACAATACCATGTCTTTTATAGTGGGCTAATTGAGGTTGGGTTGGTCAGATTTTTAACAACAAAACCGAGCTTCACAAGAAGTTATCAAATTTGGCATTATGATGCAACTTTCAGTTTTAGGTTAAGAAGTCTAACACAACCAGGTTTGAGGCCATATGTCGTGTAGAAAATTGCAAGTGGTGGATTTGAGCAACCAAGGTAGTAGATTCTAATTTCTTTCAAGTGAGGAAGTTCAACAATTAGCACACGTGTTTTGGTGATAGATTGCATCCGAATCATAAACAACCATCTTCTACTGTTATTGGAAAACACATCAAGAGCAAATTCATTCAGTTATCCAGGATATACCGGCCCAGAGACATTATGTTCGAAGTTCAAGAGGCATTGGGTGTTATCATCTTATACCACAAAACTTGGAGAGCAAGAGAGGCAGCTTTGAAAGAGCTTCATGGATCTCATGAGGAATCATTCACACTTCTCTCTCGGTTGAGATGGCTATCTTGGAACAGTAATAGCTTTGGAAACTGATGCTAATCTCATTTTAAGTATTTTTTCATGAGTTTGGGGGCTTCCATTGCAGGTTTTGTAGCATGCATTAGGCTAGTTTTTGCAATTGATGGCTCCCACCTAAAGAAAAAATATAGAGGGGCTATGTTTTTGCCCTCATACATGGATAAAAATAAACAAATATACCCATTGGCATTCGGAGTTGGTCATTCCGAAAATGATGATTTCTAGACTTGGTTCTTGACACAGTTGCGCGATCGGGTACTTGGAAATGTTCAAGACTTAGTGTTCATTTCTGACCAGCATGCTAGTATAGAAAGAGCTGTCTCAACTATTTTCTTGAATGCACTTCATGGCTTCTGCACCCATCATCTTAAGAGAAACTTAAAGGCGAAGTTTAAAGATAAGACATATCATTACAGTGATTTCAACTGCCATATGCATTGTATTGAATCGTATATGCCTCAAGCTACAACATATCTTCGAGAGGTCGGTGTTGAGAAGTAGGCACGTTCATAATTTCCTGGAAGATGGTATACATAATGACAACTAATATTGCCAAGTCCATGAATAGTTGTCTAAGAAACATGCGTTTTCTTTCGATTACGCTTTTGGCTGATTATTATTGTGCAATTTACAGAAATGTTTCTATGAACAAAGAGAAATATTTGCTAACTCACCATTACATTTGACTCCTTGGGTTGACAAGTTGATGGAGAATCGTTTCAAAGAGAGTAATCGGATGAGAGTTAGTGGTATCTCACTTACTATGTATGAGGTTACCAAAAATGATCGTGCCAACGTGGTCGATATACACGCCCGAACTTGTATGTATAAGGTGTTTGACCTTGATCAGTAGTCTTGTGTACATGCATTAGCTGTTTGCAAGTATATGAGCCTTCTCAAGTGTCATGATTATTGTGCACAGTGGTAAGCAAATGAACGAATGCTCCATGCATATTCTCTGCCTGTTATTCCAATCTGTGGCAGTCAGTATTGGGTGGTCCTAGAAGAAGTTAATGGGATAGTAGTACTACTACCGTTGATGAGAAGACCTATCAGGCAGCCCAAAAAGAATCGAATCCCTTCAGTGAGTGAATGTAGCTCTTCGCATAATTGTGGCAAGTGTGAAGGAGCAGGGTATAATTGAAAAACATGTCGCAATCCAATGCCCCTAGATGTTGCTGCAGGCGCACAAAGAGATATTTGATATGTTGTACTTTAGATTGGATGTATGTTACTTTTTTAATTTACTTTTTGAAGTTGCACTTCGAACCTTTATGATTTGAAATCTGTCGGTTACTTTAAAATATATATCAATAAGTAGTAGTTAGTAGTATTGTTTTAATTGCCGTACTATGCTAATCGTAGCAAAAAATAGGATTGAATTGAATCTTATCACTTTATAATGTGTCATTGTCAATTGTAACTAATTACATTAGTGTAAAAAAGAATTGTTAACTATACAAGGCGTATAAAAAATTAACTATCATGTTATAACAGTTATATAAACATCAAAGTGTATGAAAAAAGCCAAAAAACCTAATATATGCAATCTAAGTCAATGATGTCCATCTTGTGCCTGGTATCCTCCGTTGCTGCAGTGATATCAAAACGAGGCGTGCCCAACATATGACTCCAACAATGGAGGGCCATCCTACACTAGAGTGTATCCTCTGTGAACGCCTTGATATTTGACGAATGACACACTGCCAGCCAAATAATTGATGAACTTTGACATGTAAACCCCACACGCCCCACCACCAACTTCCTGCTATGGAAGCGCATCACGATCCTCGATCCGCTCTATGTCGAACAGATCACTCGGATAGTTACGAGAACCGAACACACCTTGAGTCATAAGCCCGAGTATGATATCAGCTAGGCATCGGCAAGTGTCCTTCAGTGTGTCTATAGATGTGGTGTCAATGTATGAATCGTAAATGACAATCACCCGACGGTTCAAATCTATACGCGCTGCCACCCAGTGCTGATCCATAACATTAATAGGCACATATAACTGCACATAAGAAATGGTTTCAAAACAAAATTCACACTGAAATGTTATTGTTAACTACACTCACAAAGCAAATGACACGTGAGAAACGAACATTTACCTAGTTTAGTTCACCCCATGAAAGACCAACTAGCGGATTGTTGCCATCGATATACATGATCAACTTCAACTCATTTGCCCACATGATGTCATCCAGCTTTCTTGTGTATCTCTGCCATAATCCTTGCATTGTTGCCTGCAACAACTGAATAACATAAGAATGATAAACTTTAAGAGAGGATAATTACATTATGCTATGATGAGAAGAACCAAATGACGTACCCAAAATGTAATGTCCAGGAATGTGGATTTCTCCACATGGTCGTACCTAAGCTCCTTCGATCTACACCGTAGTGTCCACATGTAGACGTCAATGTGCTACACACATACATAGTTTAGTCAAAGTAATGTCCACTTGACGCTCAAAAATATCTGACGAAACAACAAAACACAAAAAAGCTAAATTGCAAAAACTGTACTCACCTCAGAACCTAGTCAAAGACTATGGGTCATCATAAGCCTGAAAAACTTGTGATCAGCGAAGGTGACATCGAAGTTAATGTCACTAACCCGTCGTCATCCACTGATCAAAAGTTCTCATGTTGCCATCGGAGAAAGGTGCAAGTGGGTCGAATAGGGGCATATGTGTATCGACGACAAGAGCGACAAATCGGGCACTACAAACTATACTGTCGATGGCGAATTGAGCACAACAGGCTGTACTATCGGTGCAATAACAGTCTGGCCCTCAGTCTGATCACTCTCCTCATGCTGGAACTTCTGCCTTTTTCGTACGATGGGATTGATAAATGGGCTTCGTTTATGTTTCCCTGGGAAGAGCCGTCAACCTCGGAGTGAGACAAATCCGATCGGCTGCTTGTCAAGGACCTAAAAGCTGGCTTCTGGAGCGTTCTGATTCTGATCTAGCTCTCCTGCCTCCTCGTCATCGGTCTTGCTCTCACCTTGTACAAGAGACATATGTTAAAACTGAGGAGTAATACAAATGTGCATAGTAAGGATGTTATTGATACCTCATGTCCATATCTAAAATGCCTGCCTAGTAAAATGACGGCTTGAAGAAGGAGCACAAACCCTTTCTACATCTCCTTGTTTTGGGCCAAAATCTAAATATTTTGCTCCGAAATCACATTGTAATCAGCTCGAAGGGTCTTGACTTCCTCCCTAAACCCTCTAACTCATGCAAAATGATGGATTGAGAAGAAGCCAATGTCAATACCGATGCCAATAGTATTCAACACGAAAGGCAATTTCAGTAACATAGATGATACATGATATTGTACCTCATAATCACTATCGAAATCTGTGGATGATACGCCTAATGTCAATGCATTAGTGGTGTGCATAGGGGCAGCAAAATCGATCCTACATGGTGGACTACTCGTGCAGAGATGTGAGAAAGATGGTTCATGTCTGGACGAAGGTGAGAATTGGACATGTGGCAATGATCGTGTTGGACTGGTACCTGTGGTCCGCACAGTCTCTGGATCAACAAACATATGAGGAATCGAAACCCCCACGGCATGCCCACGCTCTCCCTGGGCATCGACATCGATATCGGCAAGGAGCATCATGAGATGTAGCTCATTGCACGTGGATGCCACGTCGTATCCCAACGACCTCTGAGAGTCTCTTGTACCAATCCATGGCACTCTTTGCCTCAGTCGGCTCCAAAATGACTGAAAGTTAGGCTTATAAAAAGTAATCGATACTTGATCTTAAATGTCGTACAAAACATAACATGTACATATGTGAAATCAAAACAAATGAAATGGAATACGAATGAACTAACCATCCTCCTAATGTTAATCACGTCCCGTAGGATCATCCCCTCGAACGGTGTTATCGCTGTCTCCCACTTCAATAATCATGGAATCCTATGCACGAACTCACCCCCAGTACGATCGTATGTATCAACAATATATGGCACGACCTCGTACAACCATACCTATACCAAAACTAACTACCATTTATAAACCCATTCATTTTTATATCTAAATGCATACAACGCACCTCAATGCGAATTCTTTAATATTTACATTAAGAAAAACTCTTCAAGACATGGAAAAAAAAAATGCAAACCTGTCCAAACGCTCGACAAAAGTCGACAAACTCGAGACACGACAATTATAAAATCTGAAACCTGATGGCAGTACCTCAGCTGTCAGTTTCCATAAGAAATCGATACGCAATACACGCGTTCTACACCAACACTCGATAAAACTCGATGCAGCACACTTATAAAATTTGAAACTCGATGTCAACACGTCGGCGGTCTGTTTTCCTAAAAAAGGGATACGCTATGCACGTTCCACATCAACACTCTACAAAACTCAACGCACGACATAATGAAATCCGACACACATTGCCACGATACTTGCTGTCAGTTTCTTCAAAAATTCAAAACGTGATATACGCATTTGACAAGTTATGTATCTGTCGGATTTACGCAACTCTGACAAGAAGCACTTTAGTGTGTCAAGTTTTTTGAGAAACCGTCACACACCCCCTGTCAGACGAGTCTATCGTGTTTCGGATCTTTCTCAAAATCGACACACGATACAATGCCATTGTGTATCGATTCCATAAGATAACGTATGTCGACTATCGAATAACCTCTAATCAATACTAGACACAATCGACCCATGTGATGTCATGTATCAAGCGAAGCTCTAGAGGCATAGTTTGACACTCGTCATCGTCTTCCTTCGCCGTTGAGCACACTACTTACCACCATTTTGCACATCGCAAACTCCCAAAATAGAATTTTAACATTTAATCCTCCAATAACCATCTAATACACCCAAAACACATGTATTCATAATGAAACATACAACAAAATCCCTAATTTTCTAAATTTCAAATTTCTAAATTTTCTAAATTTCATATCTTTTACACCTAACATGATTTCCATGCATTAACATCAGAAAAAAAAAAACAACAAAATAGCAACATTAACGACACTAATCGATTCGATTTCACTCTTGAAATCGTTAGTCTTTGATTCCCTCTTCGTCGTTGCAGTATTCGTATCGCTACCTTTTCAATGGAGCAAAATGCCAATGTGGGATAGTGTTTTGGATGTTTGATTATGTGGTTATGCAAGCATCTCAAATTTCAAGGCCTAATGGAAGCAAATGGCAAGGGGTTCTGGATTCATTGAAGAGTCAGATGTCGGTTTCAGTTGCTTGTTGGAGGGAATGCAAAATATAAACATCATTTGAATTTATTAAATTGATATAGGTATTTAAGTAATTTCATAGCTAAAAGGGTCATTGCATGCAAATTTTTTAGGAGTGGGTTATATTTGCAACATAGTCCTTAATTTGGGCCATTATTTGAATTTTTCAAAGATTAATCTCTTTATCAATTTTAAAAGAGAAGGAAATTTTCAGCAAACTCTAAAATTTATGAGTACTTGCAAATTTTCATAGGAACTATTATTATGTTTCTGCAAGGAACATGAAGAAAGTACTAGAAATACATTCAACTATGATAACGATTAAAGCCACATGCAAATGACATTATAAATTAAAGGGCGGTTTGGTTTGAGGGTTTAGTTTCACTGGAATAAAATTCAAATTACTAAGAAATTGATTATGGGAATCTAATGTCTAGAAAATCAATATTACTGTGTTTTGGTTGTATATAGGAATCTTGTTCTTGATTACTGTATGAATTAAATTAATGTCTTTGGTTCTTCACGTAATTTTATTTAATATATGAGTAAAATTTACTATTAAAATATTTCTAATAAGTCAAAGTACAAATACTTATTTGATTTTTCATACCATAGAATTTTGAAATTAAAAAAATTCTAATATTTATATTTTTCATATTCTAGTATGAAAATAAAAAACATTTCTAATATTTGAATTATTCATACAATTAAATTCTAAATCATTGAAAAATACCCAATAAAATATCTATAAAACAAATTTGCATAAAACATATCTAGAAATCTACACAAAATATATAAAATTATATTAAAAAACTCCAAAGCTAAAGAAGAAATTGGTTCTATCTAAACAGAAACCAAAAAACAAATGAAAAAAAAAAAACAAATATTCAGAAATCAAATCCTAAATCAAATCCCGAAAATTTCCATACCTAGAAAATTACAATCAAATCCAAAAATTTGTTTAGTAAACAGAAACCCAGAAATTAGAAAAAAAAAAAAACGCAATTCCAAAACCACCATTGCTGCGCACACCACCCACGATGGCTACCACTGATAGCCACCAACACGTAAACAAAAACAAACAATAACCAAATATCTTGTTTTAGATGGTGCAAGTACAACAACTAGGTATGTCGCTTTCGATACCCCAATGCCGCATAGAAAGTCTGAACAAAAGTCAAAACAAGTGCTATAATCACTCCAACCAAACCAATCACACTCCATGGATTATCGAAATATCTTGATTCGAGTTGATCCGTCTGGAGACGGTACCTTCTCTTATTGCGAAATCCCCCTCTCCTATAGTTGATCAAGATTTTTGGAAAGATCTCTGCATAATTGGATGGAAAAGATACTCCCAAATCGTCATGATAACTTTTTATCTCTTTGAAGAGTTTAAAAACCTCTTCATCACTACCAAGGCTATTGTAGAGTATTTTCTTTGCTTGCGGCTCCTTCACATCTTCGGGTCGATCTATAAGTGAAGCAAGGAAGAAAACATATGCCCTGACCTTACTATTTCACTGCCCACAACAATGACAAGGAGTAAAGTTCCATCTCAAACCCTACTTCTTTAAGCTCCTTAACATTAAATTCGTGAAAAAGGCCCTCGGTGTACTTAAGCAATAGAATTAGATATAGTAAGTTACGTATGAGGTACGTTAGAATACAAAATGGCATGCTTATGGTTTTCAATGACTTCTTAATTGTCCTCTCCATGACGTTGTATTTTTCATTCGAAATCAGGCTTTACCATAAAAGGTTGAGAATATGATTGTTGTTTTCTTGTTCCAGGGCCCGATTGCTCTTTGGTAGATGACTCCACGACGTATGATAGGTGAACCTTCGGATTATCCTCATCAGCATCTGCCCTTGATCTTCTCCAGTTGAGGCTACAACTGTACAAAAATTGATTACAGCCGCATCCCTTACGTTCTCACATGAATTTCATCATAATCAATTGTATCTTAATGATTGTGGGTACTTTAGCGTCTGTAAAAGGCTTTATAGTTTCCATTTTTGCTTTGTTTTGATTACTTTAAATATTATATTGTGTTTATATTTGAGTGTTGAGTCTCAGAAAGAGGTAAGCACTTATATTGTTCAATTTGAGTTAAATTCTTCATTCAATTATCTATGGTTTAGGTTTCTTTTAAGTAATTTATTTGTGATATATTAATTAAATGCCATGACTTTAGCGTAGAATGAAAAGGTAGAGATTGATGCATGTATAGGGTTCTATAGTATGTAAAATCCCTGTAAGCATATGAATTTTGACCGAGGAAATCAATGAAATTTAGAAATTTATTGAGTTAAGTTTTGAAGTTAATTTTTGGTACGACGAAACTAGATATCTTAGAGGTTTAATAGAAATTTATTTAAGCTATAAGCTGTTCTAGACAGACTATGCTATTTCAGAATTTGTCCTGTCAATTACGAGAACTTTTTGGATGCCTTAAACATGTTAGAAATTTATGAAATTTTATATGAAAAATCGTTTATATGTCTACTATTACAAGTAAAAATTTCATGATTTGTTGCTGAGTATATAAATAGTTAAAAATCATTTCAAAAATGATTTTGTATAAGTTTTTCATTGAAAGTTTTAAAGAATATTATTTTATATGTTTACTAATAGTGTGAAAAATTTCAGAATTTTGGAAATCATCATGGATTTTTAAAAATTCATTGAAAATAGATTTTACACAATGAAGTGTTTATGATGAACAGTGAGTTGTTTAATTTGACCATATTTAATTTTTTTTAATAATTTTGATGATATACATTAAGTTATATGTAGCCTATTCATTATCATAAATGCTTTAATTAATTTTGTAAATTTGGAAATGTTTTAAGCCTATGTTCTTTGTGATAGGTTCATTATAAGCTATCTGCAGTTTCCTATTTTGTGCTTCAAGTGAGGCAAGTAAACTAGATTTGTTTAATTTTAAGTAGGATCATAATAAGCATATTGTAAGTATATTGTATATTCATATTTTGTGATAGTTATATATATTACATATTGATATGGAACAAATTGGAATTCGTACATAAATGCATGTTGGCTACTATAAATGTTTATTGTTATTTGATTACTCATTATTCTTATATGTGTTATAAGAATGCCTATGAAATGTTATGTGAAATTCATGCCGAAAACCTTAGGACACGGAAGTATGATTGCTTGATAGGCTTCTATGTGTTGTGTTTATGAGCCAATTATGTGTGTGGCCTTCCTTTGGGAGGTTAAATAATATGTGTTCCATATGACGGGATAGGGTCTGATGGGACAATTGTGGCTGTCACCCTTATGTGATGGCGGATTCGTGCATGTGAGGAGACCCACTAAGGCGATGCCCTACTACAGATGTCACTAACGAATGGTTATATGCGGGCTCAATTATGTGATAAGTGATTTGAAATTCCTATCTTGTGAGAGGGTGTAAATTCCTAAGGATGGGTTTGTTATGCACCGCGGTAGCTTCCTTTTAATGGTTGTGTTTTGTTTTGTATAAAAATGATATTTATGAGTTGCTTATTATTTGCCTATGTTGTGCATTATTTGATTGAAATAACTATAGGATTGACATGAATTATTTTGACTATGTTTACTGTGTTATGATGAGATTATGTTTTTGAAAATTATTTTCATCTATAAAACTAATTTGCTTATTGGGTTAAATCTCATATTAGTTTATTATGATTCCAAATGATGAGTAATGGTTCGTGATCGTTTGTAGATTTGGCAATGATTGGCTACGTTACAATTTGGTTTCCATAGGAATTTGTTTATATATTGATTTTTTTTCTAGTATTTAATTTGACTCTAATCCTTGAAATAAACTCAATTTCTTTTTGAAGGTTTATATCTCAATTGGTTTTCATTCAGTTAAAGATTTTAATTTATTAAAATTTTAGTTTTATAATTTTATGAATTCCGTTATATTAGAGTTCATATCTTAGTCCTTCAGATTGGAATGTGACATATATATTAATAAAGCTCAAAACATAACAATTTTATTTATTTATTTTTTCATTTAGTATGAACTACAAAGTGTATATATTTAGAAAATTACAGTAGTAATGGTTTTATTTAAAAATTCACCTAAAGTACGGATGATTTTTAATTGGAATAAATTGAGATGTGGGGAGTATATGGCTTTCTTGGTTTGGTGTCGATTTGGATTAGCAAATATAAATTGGAAAGATGGAAAGATGACGGTCCAAAATTATTACATATGGAGCGCAAGACAAGGTGACGGCCGGGAAGATAAGGTGACGATTAGGTCATAATTAGTGTATTCTAATTTGTGATTTTGCTTGTAATGGTAATTGAGTTGGAATTCTTTTATCACGCGTTGGTATATAACCTAAAAGAAAAAATAAACCCAACTTACACAAAGTATAGTTTACTCCTTAATTGTAGAAAATTATAGTCTTTAAAAATTTAAAAAGACCTTTTCAAATCTGTGTTAAATATAAATGAAATTTTTTGAAAACTAAAATATCTAATAAATTTTTTGACGCAAATTTTTATTTATAATTTCAAACTAAGTTAATCCCTGATATACTCAATCATGCCTGTTAAATAAAGTTGTTCATTAATTTTTGGAGATGAATTGGATAGAAAAATGATTTATTTAAAAATCTAATATAGAGTATATTTAAAAAGTGAGGAATTTTTTTTAGGGGGAAATGACCTCCCTTTTTATTACACAAAATGAAGGGATAATTCATTTAACCCTTAACAAATTGATCAAATATTAGCAAATTCAAACTAGGGATAAACCATTCCCAAAACAAAATTTGATTCTATACCAGTTAGTGTAGTGATTTAATTAATCAACAGATAAGTTTTAACCATCAAAACCTTTTATTATTATCATTATTATATATTAATTGATGTAGCATGGTTTTAGAGTAAATAACGTTCCTACTACATTTTTACGTATTTCCTCTTTTAATTAGGATTTTTCATTATTTTAGGATGTTAAATTCATTAGGGTTTGGTTCTATTTTGTTTCCTTTTATTTAGTTTACTTGTTTTAGTAGGACTAGAAATTGTTTTGCAATAAATAGGCTTGTAATGACCTGTTATCAATAATAGATTAATAACAATATTTGAAAAAATAATGATATCCATCATAGAATATATCTAAAATTTTGTATTCTAAATAATATATTCAATTAATGATTGTTAAGTGGATATATTGATTATATAATAATTTACTACATTATCTCATAATCCATACAATCACTGACACATCACTTGCCATATTGGGGGGAGAGTGCCATTATTCTATTTGGCAAATATCTACTTTGAAGTTCTTTCTGTCTAGATTTAACATTTCTATGAAAGCTTTTTTTCCTCTCAGAGCTAGGTTTAGCTTGTCTTTTGTGATATGCAATGATTTGGCGGGTTGCAACCGTTCCATCCCTCTGATGAAGTTCTAAGGATAAGGGTCAATACATAATTTGTTGTTGTCAATATATTAGTAATATTTGGAATATACCCCTTTAGAGATCTTTAATATTGATTTAACTGAGGGGGCAAAATTTAATAGTAATTTGTAATTTCCCAAATTGTTGTCTGTAATTTTCAGTTAAAATATAATATGAAATAGATCTAAGAAAGAATATTAATATGTCGGTCTCTCAATTTCAAAGAGAAGGAAGTTTTCGGCAAGCAGTTGAAGAGTTTAGTGGTCTTTCTGTGATTTTCCTAGGAAATATATGATCTTGTTCAACATTCCACATGTTATAAATATAATTATGAAAGGAATAGTACTGAATATATTAAAGACAAGTAATAGAAATACTTCCAACTATGGTCACGATTAAAGCCATACATGCCCATAACATAAATGAAACGAAGAAATGGGGTGGCTTAGATCGATAGATTGGGAGACAAGGAAATCCAGGTGCAGGAGCTATTAAGCTAGATATGTGACAAGTTCACTCCTTTTTGATAACCCTGAACCGTGTACCAAGTCTGAATAAAACTCAGAACGAGTGCTGTGGTCACTCTAACCAAACCAATCACACTCCAAGGACTTTCGAAATATCTTCTTTAAGTTGAGCCGTCCACACATGGTACTTTCTGTTGTACTACTCCTCGATTTCGTGTAATGTATATTTAAATTTAAAGTCACCCTCAAGTATCAATGTTTCTTTTCTGTTCGAAGAGTTGAACTACCTCGTCATCACTATCAGGGTAATTGTAAAGTATTCTCTTATCCCGTAGATCCTTAATGTTAGAGTTTTGGTTCTCTAGTCATTTTTATATGAATACAAGGAGTCCATATGAAGTAGAAGTCATTGTATTGAAGAGGTTTGAACTTATAAATTAAAGTCATATCTTCTCATTTAATTTTCCCATTAAAATTCTCCTTCACTCCCTATATTTGTAAGGTTTCACTAAAAGACCCCATAATTTAAAAGTCTTCTATTAAAGATTTTAAAGTTTGTAATATTTATTTTTTCTTTTATTTTTGGGTATTTATAGTATTACCTAATTGTTTGAGTAATTACGTTTGACCCAAATATTCGAGTAATTACAGTTTGATTCAATAGTTGTGATATTTGTATTGTGGATAAAAATTTATAATTCTTTTTGAAGATAGTAAAAGATTCCTTCAGTAGCGTCCGAGGACGTAGGTAACAATACCGAACCTTGTTAATTGTGGTTGTGTGCATTTAGTTGTTTTGATTGTATCACTTTCGCATTGCACAACACTTAACATCTTGGGGTCGATTTATAAGTAAAGCGAGGACGAGAATGTGGAAGCAGAACGCAGGCTCACTATATGAGTGTGTACAAATTTCGTAAGCTATCAAGTTGAAGAACTTGAATGCTGTCGCCTCGTTCACAACAATAACAGGAAGGTGTAAAGTTCCGTGTCTGAATTTAACATCAATGAAGCTAGCCGTAGTATTAAGCTTCAACCCCTGCTCCTCTTAAAGGGTAGGGACCTCATTGATGGCATGCTCACGCGTTATAATGATATGAAGTACGTAACCTACGATGCATATTAGAATATGAAATAAATACCTATAGTTTTGAATGACTTGTCAATTATCCGCGCCCTGACGCTGCATTTTTTGTTGGTTTCAACGAATCTAAGAGTAGTCCAGAAAAGGTCGAGAAGATGATTGCTGCTTTCTAGTTTCAGGTCCTGGTTCTCCGCTGCTAGTTGATTCTCCTACGACGGGTGAAATTTTGGATTAATTTCTTCAGATCCTCTTTTTCTGTACCGGAGTGTATTAAGGAATGCATAAGTTTATAAGGAAATTGGTTCTCCAACAACATTATATCTGTTTGAAATGTGAGTCTGTCAGCCGCAGCTAGTACTGTTTCCAATCCCTGGAACATCCCTTTCCGCTCTTCATACCCATATTTCGTCACATATATGAAATGAAGCATTAAATACCCATCTATAAGAAACATCCATGCAAGCTCATCATTACTATAGTTTCGTGTTGCATCCGCCTCACAGCAATTCCTCAGTTCTTTAATCTCCATTTTAATCTTTCGGTACACGTTTTCCTTGTTGACCTCGTGTTTTTTGATGAACATTGCAGCGAATTTGATCTTCATCTCTTCCGTCACTTTGAGATTTTGTTTTTAAGGTGCTAGGGACCGAGTTAAACGACACTTGGTTCGAGCAACTTGTTCAAAATTTTCTTCTCCCGTAGCTTCTCCGGAACCCTTGGTATATGTCAACAATCTTATGTAATGTCTGGTTTAAACATGGGTCGTCATTGTTGTTTTTTCTTTTTTTTTTTTTAAAGAAGAATGATGTACAATTTGATAATATGTTTCGTCATTTGTGTATTGGAATAAGAGGTCGATGCTTCTTTGTTATTACTTTTGGTTGTTGAAAAAATATTGTTTACAGAAATAAAATATCAAACCAAAAGGAAAGGGAGTAGATGAGTGCGAAGAAGATATATATATGCTCCGGCATGTCAATTGTACCAGTGAAGTTGCAAATAAATTAAGAATCATTCGTTGTAATGATTGTGATAACCAAAGACCAAATATACTAAGGAAAAATTTTGTGTAATCTGCACTTATCCACATATCGTGGTGTGAGGAAAAATTAATAAAATAACATAACGGTCATTATATTATAAGAATCGATAATATTGAATTACTTATATGGATTGCCTGGATTGGTTCAATTTTATTTGTATCTCTTATTAATTTTTGAAAAAAAAATGTCGGAGCTGGGAAGAAATTAATAGAAGAAAGTGAGATTTACAAAAAAAAAAAAAATTGGGCATTGGCAGTAGTGTCACTGAATGTTCTCATGGATTGAATATATATTTTTGTAGTAGTAATGGCCAACATGGACATTGCGGGAATATTAAAGGATCTTTCGCATCACGATGGGCGAATTCCCAAGACCAAGATTGTGTGTACTCTTGGCCCCTGCTTCACGTTCTGTTCCAATGCTTGAGAAGCTTCTCGGGCTGGCATGAATGTTGCTTCAATTTCTCTCATGGTACTCATGAATACCATCAGGAGACTCTTGACAACCTCAGAACTGTCATGCTCGACACCAAGACAAGGCAACCCAACCTCACCTCACTTCTTAATTTCTTTTTATTTGCTTCTATTCCATTTCACCACAACAACAAAACAATCAATTATTACTGTTAGATGTCATGAGTTTGCCGCTTTCTAGGAATAGAAAAAAAAAGGGTTTTAGGTTAGAATTAGTATAACATATTGTTCTCTATTTGCGCATAAAGTCACTTCTGTTTCTGGCTACAGGGACCTCAGATCTGAACTGGTTTGCTAAGCGATGGAAAGCCTATGCAACTTAAGGAAGGTCAGGAAATTACTATAACCACCGATTACACCATCAAGGGCAATGAGGAAATGATCTCCATGAGCTACAAAAAGCTGCTTGCAGATGTCAAGCCTGCAAATATCATCTTATGTGCAGATGGCACTATACCTTTACTGTTTTGTCTTGTGATCCTAAAGCTGGGACTGTGAGATGCCGTTGTCAGAACACTGCAATGCTCGGGGCGAGAAAGAATGTCAATCTTCCTCGTGTTGTGGTGGATCTGCCCACACTCACAGAGAATGATAAGGAAGATATCTTGCAATGGGGTGTTCCAAATAGGATTGATATGATTGCTCTCTCTTTTGTACGCAAGGGTGATCTTGTTCATGTTCGTAAGGTCCTTGGGCCCCATGCCAAGTACATTCAGTTAATGTCAAAGGTACATATATTTGATTGCTTCATATGTTTAATTGTAAGGTGTTTATATATTGAAGTAGCTTATTTTTGCTTCTGTGATGGATATGGTTATGTTGGTTAGGATATCCATTTAATTTAATTGGTCTCATTGTCTTCTTTTGTATTGAATTGAACTCAAAAGCTTAAGTTGGCAGGGGTTCAAAAGCTTCTATATTGAATTGAACTTGAAAGCACCAAAAACTTAAGCTAGTAGGATATGCCCCTTCATGTGTAAGGCCTCACAACCTCTTTTGGGTATCGTTAGATCAAATGGTTCTAATACTGTCTTAAGTTTACCACTTTACCTAAAATCTTAAGTTTGTAGATATGGGCTTAATATTAGTTTTATACTTCAATAAATAATATTATTTTAAGAACTACATATAGTTTCCGAGGGAAATGTGTAATTGTAACTTGAATTGAACTCATAAATTGGTTGCCAACTCTAGCGTTTATGATGAGTATTATATGTTTATAAGATGCAGTTTTCTCTGTTTATTGAGTTTATGCTTTGTATGCTGATCTAAAAGGCTTGGTTTGTTCTGCATCCACGGGCATGTGAAGCCTCATAGTTAAAAACTTGCTTGTTCTCTTTTCAAAAGAAATCATCCCACTGATGCAGTCACCTGCTAAGTAGTTTAGTTATTTGATTTTCTGCTGTTAAATTTTTTTTTTTTAATTCTCTAAGCAGATATCAGGGATTGTTGGTTACCTAATGTTTGGTTTCATTTGTAATTTCTTAGATTGAGAACCAAGAGGGAGTTATTAATTTTGATGAGATCTTGCGTGAAACTGACTCATACATGGTTGCCCGAGGCGATCTTGGAATGGAGATTCCAGTTGAGAAGATATTCCTGGCACAAAAGATGATGATATACAAATGCAATATTGTGGGAAAGCCTGTTGTCACAGCCACACAAATGCTTGAATCAACGATTAAATCTCCCCGGCCAACCCGTGCCAAAGCTACTGATGTTGCTAACGCTACTGATTGTGTAATGCTCAGTGGTGAGAGTGCTGCTAGGGCATATCTAGAGCTTGCTGTGAAGATCATGCGTCGAATTTGTATTGAGGAGAATCCTCTCTTGATTATAGGGCTATTCTTAAAGAATGATAAGATCAACTCCATTGGAGAGCCTTGCATCATCAGCTGTTAGAACAACGAACAAGGCTAAAGTAAAACTCATCATTGTGCTGACAGGTGATGGTGCAATAGCAAAGCTGGTTGCCAAGTATAGACCAGCTGTTCCTATCCTGTCTGTAGTTATCCTGGTCTTGACAATGGATTCCTTTGATTGGGCCTGCAGTGATGAAACCCCAGCAAGGCAAAGTTTGACATACAGGGGCTTGATTCCTATTTTGGGAGAGGGATCTGCTAAGGCCATAAATGCAGAATATACTAAAGTTATTTTGGAAGTTGCTCTCAAGTCTGCAAAAGAGAAAGGATTGTGCAAATCTGGTGATGCAGTTGTGGCACTTCATCGTATAGGAGCTGCTTCTGTTCTTAAGATCTGCATGGCGAAATGAACTGGACCATGCAAATGCCTTGAGTAGCTTCCTTCATAAGGCAGTAAACGTAGTTTGATTTCTGTTTTGCTTTCAAACTCTGTTTTATGCTTATTGTTTCGACCCGCCCAAATTGCTTGTTAGATTAGCCAAAATATGCATAAAGGCTTGGCCTAGCTTCTAGAAAGCTTGCAAGCCCAAGCCTATCTTATAGAATTCTCTAGCAAGCCAAGTTTCTAGAATTCTCTCTTGTACTTATCTACTCTTGTACATATCTAGATATTTTAGTAGATCATTATAGATAGTGAATTATGACCCTTACATGCATTAGATCTTAGCCATTCATTTGAAAGGTTGTTCACTATAAAAACCCCTCCAAGGCTCATTTGTAAATCATCCAAGCAAATCCAAGTATTCAAGCAAAGTTGTAAGCAAGCATTCTTGTGTAATACAAAGCTTTTTCATTCAGCAACACTTGTCTCTAACCTTCCATCTCTTCTCTTCTTACCTACAAAGCTCTTTAGCTCAACAGTTTAATCTTCTCCTTGAGTGAGAAGCCAAACTACAAGGCTCACTTAGCGAATTTCGGGTTCAAGTTGTCTAAGTACTGCACGAGCGTGTTGCACAAACCTCTAAGCTCGTGACAGTTGGTATTAGAGCATCATTTGAGCATAAGAGCATGACATCCGACATTGAAGTGACCATGGAGGAGCAAGTTTGTGTTGCTAGCATAGAATAAGCTATCTCGGAGATAGACAATGCTATTGAAGGCCTCTCCGATCGTCTCGAAGGCCTAGAGACAGATTATAGAGAGATCACCCAAGCCACAAAGTCTAACATCCTTGAGTTTCGCAAAGCCTATGAAAATGAGATACACAACTTTACACGAGAGCTCGTGGGTTTATGAACCTTTGTAGAGCATAAGTTGCGCGCAATCCGTGTGGAAGTGGAGAAAACTCGCACGAAATGGGAGAAGCATCAATGTGATCGTGTTAACCCGTCTTATACAAGTGGGCTAAACACCATGCAAGTGCCTACTCCCGCCACATATAATGCACTCGCAACGCCACAGAAGTTGAAAACTTCTTATTCGACTTGAAGTAGTACTTTGAAGCCAAATGTGTCCATGATGACGTTTCAAGGATCGACATTACACCCACATTCTTACGAGATGCAGCCCAATTGTGGTGGAGTTGAAAGCATGACGACGCGGGCAGAGACATCTTCTCCCTTTGCATACGGGAGGACTTCAAGAGAGAACTTTGAAAGCACTTCTCTTCTAGCAATGCCAAAAAAGAGGCAAGGGGCCGTCTTCGTCGATTGAAGCAAAGCAGCATGATTCGAGAATATATCAAGGAGTTCACCACTATCATTCTAGAGATCGAGGACATGTCTGAAAATGACTCTTTCTTTTACTTCCTTGATAGTCTCAAGGATTGGGCGAGGGTCGAGCTTGAAAGGCGCGGTGTGCAAAGTATTGATGATGCCATAGTCGTAGTCGAATCCCTCATAGACTACACCTCCTAATCCAAGGAGAGGAAGGCCAACCACAGAAAAGGTGGGGAAGAGCGGAATACCAAGAAGGATCATGCTCGAAAGGAAGGTGGTGCACATAAACCATTTGGGGGAGACAAGCGCGACACACCTAACAAAGGTAAGTTCGACGCCTCTAAACTAAAAAGTCCTTGCTTTATTTGTAATGGCCCTCATTGGGTGCATGATTGCCCAAAGAGGAAGACCCTCAACGCCCTAGCCGCTCAACATGAGGGCGTACAAAATGAAGAGTCACAAGCGAGGATGAGTTCTCTCTACACAATTGGTGCACTTAAAAAACTCACACATGTCCAAAAGGGTCTAATGTATGTAAGCGTTACCATCAACGACAAGGATGTGCGTGCGATGCTTGATACGGAAGCCACGCACAACTTCATTTCCGAAGAAGAGGCCAAATGGTTATGCCTCAAATATATAAATGGGGGAGGCACCATCAAGGCGATAAATTCACTCGCCAAGACAATATTGGGAGTGTCCAAGGTAATGTCGGTGCAACTTGGCACATAAAATGATAAACTTGATTTCGTCATCGTCCCCATGAATGACTTTCAAGTAGTGCTAGGCATGGAGTTCTTCGACCAAGTCCATGCTTTCCTTATACCAGCCTCTAACTCCCTTAGCATCCTCGACGGGAGTCAATCATGCATAGTTATAGCAGAACCTGCAGCAAAGGTAGAGCACAAGATGCTATCTGTACTACAATTCTAACGGGGTATGAAAAAGGATCTAAGTTTCATTGCCACCGTCCGAGAACTAAATGATGGGGAGGACATCACCATTTTCAAGGACCTATTGCTAAGACGAGTCCAAGTCGTCGTTGAGGAATACAAGGACATTATGCCTCAATAACTTCTAAAGAAGTTGTCTCTATGACGGGAAGTGGATCACCAAATCGAGTTAGAGCTCGGTGCCAAGACTCCAGCCATGACGTCTTACCGTATGGCGCCACATGAACTTGCAGAGTTAAGGAAAAAACTCCAAGATCTCTTTGATACGGTATATGTTCAGCTCTCGAAAGCTCTATACGGTGCACCCATCCTCTTCGAAAAGAAGCAGGATGAATCCCTCCATATGTGTATTGACTATCGGCCTCTTAACAAAATTACCATCAAGAACAAGTACCCGATACCCTTGATTGCGGAGTTGTTCGACCAACTTGGGAAGGCTCGATACTTCACAAAGCTTGACTTAAGTCGGGGTACTACCAAGTGCGCATTGCCAAGGGTGAAGAATCAAAGACCACATGTGTGATAAGGTATGGTGCTTATGAATTTCTTGTCATGTCATTTGGGCTTACCAATACACCTACCACATTCTATACCCTCATAAAAAAGCTCTTCCATCCCTATCGTGATTGGTTGGTGGTAGTCTACTTAGACGACATTGTCATTTATAGCACAACTCTTGAAAAGCATATGCAACAACTCTAACAAGTCTTCCAAGTGCTTCGTGACAATGAACTCTATGTCAAGAAGGAAAAATGCTCATTTCCTCAACAGAGATAGAGTTCCTTGACCACCGAATATAGGATGGGAAGCTTATGATGGACTAAGCGAAGGTGAAGGTCATTCGAGAATAGAAGCCTCCAACTAAGCTACCGGAACTAAGATCTTTCCTTGGGCTGGCTAATTACTATCGACGATTTATCATGGGCTATTCAGCCAAAGCCGCCCCACTCATGGATCTTCTCAAGAAGAACCGCACATGGCACTGGTTCGAAAAGTGCCTACATGCCTTCGAGGAGTTGAAGAAGGTAATATGCGGGAACCGGTGTTAGTGCTACCCGACCATACCAAGCCACTCGAGATGCACACGGATGCCTTTGACTTTGCCATAGGGGGAGTTCTCATGCAAGAAGGGCACCCCATTCAATATGAGAGCCACAAACTCAATGACACGGAGCGATGATACACAGTCCAAGAGAAGACAAGGACCGCTATCATTCATTGCCTATGGGTTTGACGACATTACTTGCTTGGCTCACACTTTGTCATCAAGACCGACAACATGGCCGCAAGTTATTTTCAAACGCAAAAGAAGTTGAGCCCCAAACAAGCATGATGGCAAGATTTCTTGGCCGAGTTTGACTACAGGCTCGAGTACAAAGCGGGTAACGCAAACGTTATGGCCGACGCCTTAAATCGTAAGGCGAAACTTACCACTTTAAGCATGAGTCATCCATAAAGTGTGCTCATCGACCCCATCAAACAAGGCCTAGAGCACGATCCCATAGCCAAGAATCTCTTGAAATTGGCAAGCGAGGGGAAGACATGACGCTTTTGGCTTGACGAAGGCCTACTTCTCACAACTGGGAATCGCCTCTTCGTGCCAAGATATGAAAATTTACAGAAGAAGATCATTAAAGAGTGCCATGATTCCAAGTAGGTTGGTCACCCAGGTATGGCATGAACCCTTGCACTTGTGCAAGATTCCTACTATTGGCCTCAAATGCAAGAAGACGTGGAGGGCTATGTAAGGACTTGTCTTGTGTGTCAACAAGATAAGGTTGAACACCAACACCCTGCGGGTTAGAACCCTTATCCATCGTAGAAAGACCATGGCAAAGTGTCTCGATAGACTTCATTGTGACCTTGCCAAAATCCGAGGAATATGGAAGCATAATGGTGCTAGTCGATCGATTTAACAAATATGCCACCTTCATTCACATCTCCACGAATTGCATCGTGGAAGAAACTGCTCGAGCATTCCTCAAACACATGGTCAAACTTTGGAGAGTTTCATAAAACATTGTGAGTGACCGTGATCCTCGCTTCATAGGACGTTTTTGGGGAAAGCTCTTCAAAATGTTAAGGACTGACTTGAGCTTCTCAACAAGCTTTCACCCCCAAACCGATGGGCAAACCAAGCGCATCAATGTCTTACTTGAGCTATATTTGAGGTATTATCTGAACGCTCACCAACATGATTGGGCAAAGTTGCTAGACGTTGCCCAATTCTCATATAATCTCTAAATGAGTGAGGTAATGGGTAAGAGTCTGTTTGAGATTATGACAGGATAACAACCTATGACTCCACATGCCATGGCCTCAACCTATGGAGGGAAGAGTCCAACGGCCTACAAGCTCGCAAACTCGCAAAGGAATGGCATGAACAAGCCGACATTACGCGAGCATGCTTGGACAATGCCGTCAAGAAAATGAAGACATGGGTGGACACTAAGAGACGACACCTCGCATTTCAAGAGGGGGACTTGGTACACATCAAGCTACTAACCCAATAATTCAAATCACTTCGTAAATCGCAGAAGGGGTTAGTACAAAAATACGAAGGTCCCTTCCCTATTATCAAGTGAGTGGGCAAAGTCTCCTACAAAGTTTGATTGCCACCTAACCTCAAGATCTATCTGGTCCATGTGAGTTTCCTCAAGCCCTGTCATGAAGACTAAGATCCAAGTAGAAGCGAGTCCAAGAGAGCACCTATAGTCGTCATCACCGCATTCGATAAGGACGTGAAATGCATCCTTGCAGAACGTGTGACACGAAGGAGAGGAGTTCCACCATACATCGAATACTTGGTAAAGTGAAAAAACCTTTCGGATAGTGAGGCAAGTTGGGAACACGAAGTTACCTTGTGGCAATTTGCGAGCACATCCAACGCTACAAGGACGAAAGCGCACCGAGGACGTCACGGAATTAGGTGGGAGAGAATGTTACAACGCCCTCCCACCAACGCGCCCCCCGCGCCACACCTGCTCCCGCCACCACCCCCACCCCCCGCCCCCCCACCAACCAAATTGCTTGTTAGATTAGCCCAAATATGCATAAAGGTTGGCCTAGCTTCTAGAAAACTTACAAGCCCAAGCCCATCTTTTAGAATTCTCTAGCAAGCCAAGTTTCTAAAATTCTCTCTTGTACTTATCTACTCTTCTACATATCTAGACTGCTTCTAAGGTTCCTAATTCATTCTAGATAGTGAATTAGGACCCTTAGATGCATTAGATCTTAGCTATTCATTTGAGAGGTGGTTCACTTAAAAACCCCTCTAAGGCTAATTTGTAAATCATCAAAGCAATCTAAGCATTCAAGCAAAGTTGTAAGCAAGTATTCTTGTGTAATACAAAGCTTTCTCATTCAGTAACACTTGTCTCTAACCTTCCATCTCTTCTCTTCTTGCCTACAAAACTCTTTAGCTCAACGGTCTGATCTTCCCCTTGAGTGAGAAGCCAAACTACAAGGCTTACTTAGCAACTTTCGGGTTCAAGTTGTCTAAGTGCCGCAAGAGCGTGCTGCACACACCTCTAAACTCGTGACATTATGCTATCTTCCCTTAAACAAGTAGTGGAGGATTAGAATATTTCCCTTGTGCACTCAGTTGTCTTACAGTATAATAAACTTGATTATCTAGTTCTCTCCAATGTTTTATACTAGCTAAGGATACTCGTGCATTTTTGGTTGTTAACTAGATAGCAGCAGTGATGGAGGCAAGGTCTTAATTTAGTGGGGGCAATATTAATATATTTATTGCTTAATCCAAAATATAATAAAAGAAAAGAAAAATTATTTATTTTGTAAGAGTCCGTATGACAGTTTTTATAGTTAAACAATGAAAATAACTTATTACCATAAAAAAATAATCCGTTAATTATCACTAAAAAAGTAAAAATTAGTAATCATGTGATCCTAAATTTTGTTTATTTCTATTATAGCTACGATATATAATTAAAATAAATAATATAAAAGAGAGAAGATTACTTAAACTAAAATTTACAATTGAGTTGTATTTGCTTTTTTCATGAAGTCTACTCTTAAAATTTTAAAGGAGTCTATAAGTTAGTCTTTTTAATATACCATATGGTTAAGGGAAAAAAAAGGAAAAAAAATAATGATTTCTAATTGTATAAGGTAAATAATGAGTTATATTATAATTTTGATAAAAAAATATTTATATTTGATAAGAACTAACATATTAAACCTATATCGATTAAGTAGGATGATGTAATTTATCTGATAAATGTTGTTCAATATTTTCAAGTTATTGTATTTTAATGAAAAAAAATTTTGCCCTAAATATAAGACAGTAAATAAGCTTGCTATTGACTACATATCAGGGGAAAACTAATTGAAACCCAATAAAAAAAGAGTAAAGCTTAAGATAATTTAGAGAAAAAAAACTTTGTCAGTGGGGGCAACAGCTCCCACTCACCCCTTAGTGGCTCTGTCCCTGGATAGCAGCTAGGATTCCTTTTGGTAGCATTTCTTGTTATGGTTTGTCAATTAGATGTTTTTATAGAATTTTTGTGTCAAATTTGTGCCACGGGTGTTTACTCATTCCGACAAATATTTAACGGGTTTTAAGGCTCCCGTGAATGGCTCAAAATTTAGTTCACCGGGATTAATGATTACACGGGCCCTGTTAATAATTTTCCATACTGAAACCTCGAGGTGTGAATAAAAGTTTCCAGCTTCAGCGCTTTTACGAAGTATTTATTTAAAGGGAATGGGAGTGAATAGTGATAGTTGGATTACGAAGTACTATTTCACAAATTATTAAGTTAAGAATCAGTATTCGAGCGTTTTGTTGATCTTTACTGGTTAAAAGGCTTTTTAATGCTAAAATTAACTCTTTTAAAAAAAATTTATATTGTTAGACAGCCACTTGAGATAAACTATTAGATGATTATAAAAACTATAAACTTTTAGATGATTATAAAAATTATTTTGTGCTTTAAAAAAATTGAAATTGAGACTTTTTTAAAAAAATTTTAACCTTTTTTAAGTTTTGGAATATTAAAAATATCTCCATTCAATTTTAAATATTTTACTTTATTTTTATAAAAAAATTTATTTTAATAATTTAATTATAATAAATATTTTTATATTTATCTCATTAAATAATTAATAACTTTTTGATAAAATCTCTACTTAAATTTTGTTAAACAATCAACAACTTTTTTATAAAATTTACAATTTAAAAACTCTCTTTCAAAAATTTATTTCAATAAATTTTATTTAGAAAAACTGAAACAAACAGATTCGAAGTATATAATTTAAGGGCGTGTTTAGCAACCGGGATAGGGGTGGGACTAGACCATTATTTGGGATTAATTGCACCAATCTCTTGTTTGGACAATTTTTGAGATTGAGATTGGGATTGGACTAAGGTGAGTCACATCGTTTTTGTCTTTTTGGCTAGTCATGGAACAAGGAGTCCCATATGAAAACATGGGACAAGAAGTTCCAAGATTGGGACAAGCATTTAAATTTTAAAAATAATAAAATAAATATTTTATAAAATATTTTAAAATAAGTATTAGTATAATAATATCAAAATAATCCATAAAAAATAAAAATTTAATATTATTCTAAAATTATTAATTACGTAAGAAAATTAAAAATAAATGATAAATTATAAAAAGCAAAATAATATAAATTTCTTAATTAAAATAATCTAATATTTTAAAATTAATATGATTTTAAAACGTCATATTATTAATTTTTAAAAAAATATATTTTATAATATTATTAAAATCATTAAATGTATAAGCTTTATTTTTTTAATTATATATTGCAATATAATAATTTTAAGTAAACAATTTATTAGTAAAAAAAATATTCTTTAAAATAATATACATTTATTTTTTTAAATAGATTTTACAATATTATTAAAATAATCAAATATGCAACTTATATATTTCTAATTGTATACATTATAATATATTTAATAAATAATTTATTATTTTATATTAATATTTTCTTAATTTTATGAAAATAAATTTTAATTAATTAATTGTGCTAATAATAAAAACAATAATTATCTAATTAATAATAAATTATTCTTGAACATAAAATATATCATAATAATAATTAATAATTTTTAAATGAATTTAAATTTTAATTATATTTATATATTTAATTATTTTATCTCAAATTCATCTTGATTATTTAATTTCAAATTAATGTAACAGTAATATAACAAATAATTAATAACATTGCTATATGTAATAATTTATAAATAAATATAATTTTTAAATATATTTAAATTTTATTTAGTTCTATCTAATACTAATCTTGATTTTTTATAAAAATTTAAAAAATAATCCTAAATATTAAATTCATATTTATAATTTATATAGTAATTTATTCATAATGTAATGTAAAATAATATTATGTTTATAAAAATATTAATAGGATTTAAATATTGTTAATTTAGATATTAAATTAAATTATATTCAAATTAAACTTGAATAAAATAAAATTAACTTATATTTAAAAATTGATTTCTTAAAAATTTATTACATATTAATATAGTCCAGTCTCGTACTACACCAAACATAAGACAACATTATCTATAGTCCAGTCTCATCTAATCTAGTCCCAATCCTAATCCCAATCTTAGTCTAGTCCAATCCAATCCGGACTCCCAAACGCGCCCTAAAAGTCTTTTATAATAATTTTCACAGAAAATATATATATTTTATATTTTTTCAACATAACATATTATGAATAAGGAATTACTATTGAATACACTAGCGATTAAAGCCATTAAAGCTGGGAGAGGTAGATGCACGGATAACATAAATTAAAGCAAGAAATCAGGTCTACGTATAAATAAATCAAGGAAGAAAATATGTGAGTTTCATGAGCCCTCAAGTTGAAGAAGTTGAATAAGAATGTTTCCTCCACAACAATGACAAGTGTAAAGTTCCATGTCTATAGTCAACGTCTATCAAACTACCTTTATCATTAAGCTTAAACTCAACCCCTGCATCGTTAAGCTCCTCAACAGAAAGTGGGTTGAGAAGAGCGTAGATAGGTCTATGCGATAGAAATATAAATATTAGATCAAGGATGATGCTCATTACAATGGAAAATGGCTTACCTATGATTATCAATGACTTCTTGACGCTGGATTTTTGAAGTAACTTACTTATATTATGACTTACAAAATCAAATGGCCTGGATTTTTCATTGCTTTCATCGACCGTCGTGACTAGGCTTGACCATAAAAGGTCGAGACAATGACTGGTGTTTTCTTGTTCTAGGGTCTGGTTCCTCGTTGGTAGATGATTCCAGGACGTGGGATAGATCGTGATGCAGGAGCCCAGCTAAGATTATTTAATTGTAATGAGTTTATTTTATTTTATTGTCTTTACTTGTTGTTGTTAAGCTGGAACTTTATTTGTCTTATTTTTCTCTTTTTATTTGTGAGTCAAAATGCTATGTATTGAACAAAGAGATGTACAAAAAGACAGCTATCCATTTGTGGAGGCAAAACCCAGAATGAAAGTTTCTTTTTGTTTCCATTTTCCTGATCGTGGAAGGATTACATACTCATTAAGTCTGAGTTCCCTTCACTCCAAAAGTCTTTCTACATCACGGTGGTATCAAAGCACTGGAGTTCTTAGGGTCATGGCCAACTTTGATGGTGGAAGATGTCACGACGGCGATGAAGATCCTGACGTGTAGGCCTTACGGGTAGCTATCACTAGTCTTGAACAAAAGTTTGAAACTCTTTCTCTTGATGTTCAAAGGATTCTGGCAGCAGTTGGTGGCAGCAATAATAGAGAACGAAGACCCCCACCCATTAGAGGAAAGAACGAAGATTATGGGTCATCTGATGGTGTTCGAGTTCCACGGAGAACCCGTCAAGCTGAACGACTAGCTTCACCTGACTTCTTTGCAAACCTTACATGACCTCAGCATCGAGATCTAATTGATATAAATTCAGATGAAGAAATTGAAGAGTGGGCTTCTGATGAACCACGACCTAACTGTCACCCACAACACCAACGTTCCAAAAATCATGAGTATAAGGTGAAATTTCATATTCCTTGTTTTAATGGGCATTTACATATCGAAGATTTCTTGGATTGGATTAAAACTGTAGAGACATTTTTTGAGTGTATGGAAATCCTAGAAGATAAACAAGTTAAACTTGTTGCTTATAAATTGAGGGCAGGAGCCTCTGCCTGGTGGGAACAACTTCAAACACGTAAGAGAAAAGAGGGGAAAAGGCTTATTAGATCATGGATGAGAATGAAACAGATGATGAGGGATCGATTTTTGCCTACTGACTATGATCAGATCTTGTATCAACAATATCTACAATGTACTCAACGAGGTCAATCTGTTAGTGATTATATTGAAGAATTTTATTGACTTAATGCTCGAATTAGTATTAATGAGCCTGAGATAGCAGGTGTCGAGGTATCTTGTTGGTATGAAAGAATCCATCAAGGAACAATTTGCTTTTCATTCAGTATGGCGACTTTCCGAAGCCGTCAATCTTGCTTTCAAAGCTGAAATGATTCTCTCTTGAAGCTCTAGTAAAAGTTCATACAATAAGAGGCCTAGCTCTAAAACTTACCTAGAAAAGGTCCAACCCATATTCCAATCTAATCAACCAGGTCCTTCTAAAGCTGCAGGAAGTAGTAAATCTGCTAGAATGGTTCCTATTCAGGTTGGAAAAATGACCAATCCCTATGCAAGACCGATGACAATTTGATGTTACAAGCGCAATCGACCAGGCCATAAATCAAATGGGTGCCCACAACGTAAAATGGTGAACATTATTAACGAGGATATGGAGAGTGAGAGTGAATTTTGAAGCAGGTGAAGGAGAGAAATCAGGGCATGTTGAATTTGTTGAAGGTGATGATGCAGAGCCACTTGTTTGCATTGTTCAATATCTATTATTAACCAAGCAGCAAGAGGCTTCACAAAGGCATTCTATTTTTTGAACTCGGTTTACTGTTGTTAAACGAGTGTGATGTTATTATTGACAGCGATAGTTGTGAGAACATTGTGTCTCGATCCTTAGTCAAAACCCTTGAACTCCCCATTGAAGTTTATCCTTACCTTTACAAAATTGGGTGGATCAAAAAGGGCTCAGAAACTATGATTAACAAGGTTTGTCGTATTCCATTCTCTATTAGAAAGTTTTATCAAGATGAAGTGTTATGTGATGTTGTTGATATGGATGCATGCCATATTCTGCTTGGGCGTCCTTGGCAATATGATGTTAATGCAATACATAAAGGGAAGGAAAATAGTTATGCATTCCAGTGGAAGGATAAGAAAATTATTTTACTTCCACTTGCATATAAATCTGGAACTGTTGCTAAGACTACTCTCTTTACTATTTCGGGTTCTAACTTTTATAATCTATTAAAGAGAGTGATTTTATTGTGGCATTGCTTACCAAGGGGCTGTCAGGTTCTACTAATCTTCCACCACCTGAGATAGTTGAGCTATTGGGAGAGTTTGCTGATTTAACTCCTAAAGAACTTCCAACTGAATTGCCACCCTTAAGGGACATCCAACATCAAATTGATCTTCTTCCTAGTGCTAGTCTCCCAAACCTTTCCTACTTCCGAATGAGCCCTAAAGAGCATGAAATTCTACAAGGCATTGTAGATGATTTGGTAGCTAAACAATTGGTTCAAGTTAGCTTAAGCCCATACACTGTACCCGCTTTGTTAGTACCAAGAAAGATGGTAGTTAGCGAATGTGCATAGATAGCAGAGCAATTAACAAAATTACAGTGAAATATCGCTTTCCAATTCCCTTCCTTGAAGACATGTTAGACAAACTCCATGGTTCTTGTATCTTTTCAAAGTTGGATTTGAAGAGTGGTTACCATCAAATTTGTATCAAACCTGGAGATGAATGGAAAACAACATTTAAAACATGCGAAGTCCTCTACGAATGGCAAGTTATACCTTTTGGGTTGTGTAATGCTCCAAGCACTTTTATGCGCCTCATGAACCAAGTTTTACAGCCATTTATTGGTCACTTTGTTGTGGCTTATTTTGATGACATCCTCATCTTTGGCCCAAACAAGGAGGAACACCTTAAGCATTTTCATCAGGTTTTAGAATCCCTTCAGGAAAACAAACTATTCCTGAATGTAAAAAAATGTGATTTTCTCACTGAACAGGTGCTATTTTTGGGGTTTATTATTGGAAAGCAGAGTATCCAGGTTGATGAAAGTAAAGTGCAAGCTATAAGAGAGTGGCCAACTCCTACTTCTATTCATGATATCCGTTGTTTTCATGGTTTAGCAACTTTCTACAAAAGGTTTATACACAATTTTAGCTCCATCGCAGCACCAATTACCCTTTGCCTTAAGATAGGGAAATTTAATTGGGGTCATGATCAAGAGATCGGTTTTGCCATTATTAAAGAAAAACTTAGTTCAGCTCCTGTATTAGCTTTAACTAATTTTGAGCATCTGTTTGAAGTGGAGACCGATGCTTGTATGACCGAATTGGGGCTGTTTTAATGCAAGAGGGTAAACCTATTGAGTTTTTCAATGAAAAGCTTAATGAAGCAAGACAAAAATGGACAACTTATAAGCAAGAGTTCTTTGCAATAGTGCGAGCATTGCAACATTGGGGATACTATTTACTTCAAAAAGAATTCATCCTTCACAGTGATCATCAAGCACTAAAATATATGAATTCTTAGAAAAAATTGAGTTGCATGCATGCTCGGTGGGTGTTATTTCTCCAAATATTCACATTCCTATTTAAGCATAGGACTAGACAATTGAATAGAGTTACGGATGCTTTAAGTTGATGAGCTGCTCTTCTTGTCACCCTCCAAACTAAACTTACTGGATTTGACTGTTTGAAAGAACAATATGAAACTGATGAGGATTTTGGTTCTGTTTGGGAAAATTGCACGTGTCATAGGACTCTTGGAACTACACAGGATTTTCATATTCAATAAGATTTTTTATTCAAAGGTAACCAACTTTGTGTTCCCAAAACATCTCTTCGTGAACATATAATTTGTGATCTTCATGCTAGTGGTCTCGCTGTCCATACTGGCAGGGATAAAATAATTTCTGCTATCAAAGATCGTTTTTATTGGCCTCACATGAGGCAAGATATAGCCAAATTTGTACAATGATGTGGTGTTTGTCAAACAGCAAAGGGGCACTCTCAAAATATAGGCTTGTATATGTCTTTACCTATCCCAAAAAAAATTCGGGAAGACCTTAACATGGATTTGTTTTGGGGCTACCTCTTACACAACGAAAGAAGGACTTTGTTTTTGTTGTAGTTGATAGATTCTCTAAGATGGCACACTTCGTTCCCTGCCATAAGACTGTTGATGCTGTGAACATTGCCAATTTATTTTTCCAGGAGATTGTAAGACTTCATGGCATCCCTAAATCTATCACATTAGATAGAGATGTTAAATTTGTGAGTCATTTTTGGCGAGTTCTTTGGAAGAAGTTTGACACTACTTTACAATTCAGTAGCACTTCTCAACCTCAAATAGATGGCCATACAAACATCGTCAATCGAACTTTAATGATTCAAAGCACTGCTAGAGACAAGCCAAAAATGTGGGATCTTACTCTGTCTCAAGCTGAATTTGCTTTTAACAATATGGTGAATCGCTCTACAGGTCACTCCCATTTTGCCATTGTGCATACTGAGGTTCCTAACTCTACTGTTGACTTGATTGAATTGCCCAATCCTAATAGCAAGACTGTTGAATAGTTAGCTGAGAACATTCAATAGTTTCATCAAGATGTCACCAAGAAACTTGAAGAATCCAATGCTCAGTATAAAGCAATAGCAGATCAGCATCATCGTGCGGCATCGTTTGAAGAAAGGGAGCTGGTGATGATTCATCTCAGCAAAAACTGATTCCTTGTTGGTGTTTATCACAAACTTCAAGCTAAAAAGCTTGGCCTTTTTCAAGTGAAGAAGAAACTTGGTGATAATGCCTATAGTATTGACCTTCCTCCTTATTTAAAGATCTCCTCTACTTTCAATATCAAGGATATCTTCAAATACTATCCATCAGATGATGTAGCCATTGAGCAGCTGAACTCAGGGCTAGTTCTTCTGCAAGTGGAGGGGATTGATGCAGGGGCCCAGCTAAGATTATTTAATTGTAATGAGTTTATTTTATTTTATTGTCTTTACTTGCTGTTGTTGAGCTGGAACTTTATTTGTCTTATTTTGCTCTTTTCATTTGTGAGTCAAAACGCTATGTATTAAACAAAGAGGTGTACAAAAAGACAGCTATCCACTTTTGGAGGTAGACCTGGAATGAAAGTTTCTTTTTGTTTCCATTTTTCTGATCGTGGAAGGATTACAGACTCATTAAGTTAGATTTCCCTTCACTCCAAAGTCTTTCTACGTCAGATGGACATTCGAATTACTTTCTCCAGCCTCTCCCCTTCACTTTCTCTAGTGGAGCCTATTAACGTCTGGAGAAGTTGATAGGGAAGTTGGATCTCCAACAATGTTATATCCCTTCGAAATGTGGATTCGTTAATGAAAGCTAGTAAAATTTCCAATTCGTCGAATTTCTGCCCATATGTGTAATGGAGCACTGGACTCATCCATAAGAAACATCCAGATAAGATGATCATTTGCGTACTTGCTTATTTCTTCCACCTTATACTTGTTCTTCAAATCTTCAATCTCCTCTTTAATTATGCGACAAATATCTTCGTTGTTTACCCCAAAATTTTGGATTAATCTTGCGGCCACTTTGATCTTCATGTCTTCCGTCACCTTGAGATTTCGATCATCATGGTGGTAGGGACCAATTGCAATCGCCCTTGGTTGGAAGTAGTTATATTTTCTTTGTCTCGCAGCCAGTAACGGAGGCAGAAAGTCACTGAAGAGGGAAAATTTTCATAAACAGTAAAATTTATCTAAGGTAAGTTTATGAATAATAAAATTTTAAAATTTTTATATAAATAATAATATATTCATTTATTAAGTAATTTCATGTCAAATTATAAAGTTGATTATTTAATATTTTAAAAGTATGATATGATATCTAATTTATCATATTATTAACTAAATTATCATTTAACCATTGATTTTTATTTAGTTATTAAATAAATTTTCAAAAAATAAAAAATAAAAAATAAAAATACTTTCTTAAAGATGAATAATCAACTTAGTGATTTGACTACTTTTACTCCATATATAGAATTACTTATTTTAAGAGAAATGATCAACTTAGTAATTTACTAATCCAAATAAATAATAGTTGGCTTTGAGTAATTAAATTAAACTTTTCTAATATTGACAACTTTAAATAATTTAATAAATCTAACAAAGTTTCAACTCTTAATTTACGATGCAATTAAATAATAGATGAGACATGTAGCATCCATATTTATTTTATTTATATTACAACAATATAAAATATTCAAAATCATAACCTTTAACACAGTTTTAAAAAAATTATAAATATATATATATATATATATATATATATATATATGAAATAAAAAGATTGTATAAATAGAAATTATAATACACTAACAATGACAAAAACTAGCAAGTCATTGGACAAAAAAATTAAGCAATTATATAGAAATATTGTCTCATTTTCACAGATAAGATAATGATAATAAACAAATAACCATAAATTACGAACCAAGATGAAGAATTGAACAAAAAAAAGTGATCTTCAACAATATTACGACAAAGTACATTTGCTTCATATGATAAAAACTAATAAATAAAAAATGAAAAGAAGATTTTTACCTTTACATATACTAACTTCTAATTCTTGTTATGTAAGTAGATGAGACACACAATATTGCAAATAAATAAATAAAGTACATTTTCTTAATATGATAAAATATTTGTATTTTATATTAATTAAATTTGTTTAATACATACAATCTTGATACAGATTATTAAGTACTAATTAGATTATTGTAATATTAACAAGATCATTTCTAAAATATATATCTCTAATATAATCAATATATTATTTTCTAAATATTTAAATAGAAATTTAATAATAATAATCTTATAACCTTAAATATATGATTTACTGTAATTTAAATTAATTAATTGAATTATTAATTTTTCATATATATATATAATGTTAATTAACTGATATATGTCAATCATATTATTATTATTATTATATTGAAATTAAATCAACATGTTATTATAATATTATTTAATTGTATTATCAACTATTTAAAAATTGTCAATTAACCAGTTTACAAGTAATAATACACTTTTAACATTATTTCTAATAGAGTATGTAACATTATTACTAATAAAATCAAATAATAATTAGTGGTCACTATTTTTTTTAGATAATTTAATTAATTTATACAATTACCATTTAGCTTGCATAACGCCAATAAAAATGAAAACTAAAACTTACATAAACTTTATGGGTAATAAATTTTTTTATAATATAAATTAACTTTAGTTCTTTTAAGTTTTAATACAATCACCATTTAGCTTATACAATGCAAAAATAAATGAAAATTTATACAAAGATTTTTTCATTCAATACAAATTAACTTTTTTTTAACTTTTAATGATTGTCCAATAATTAGATTTGTTATGAAATATTTTAGGATATATATCATGTGTATATGTATTTTATTTTAGATTAAAAAATTATATTTATGTTTTTTTAATTTATAGAAGCATGTATTTTTTTAATGAAATAGATTGAATATAAATTTTTATAATTTTTAAATAATAGTTATAAATGTATTTATATTTTAGATAAAATAATTTAAAAAAAATTTAAATTGGACAGGATGGGATGGGACGAGTCCAGGCCTTTCTTTTTTAAATTTTGTTTCGTCTCGTCTCGACTCATTCTAGAATAATAGAGCGAGATGGTAAGGAAAAAATTCAACGGGACGGGGATGGATATCTGCTACCCCGGACTTGGTCTACCGCATTGCCAATCCTAAGGCTGATACGTTAACATTATGACATCATCTCCTCTGCGTTAAAGTTATGACATCATCTCCTCTCTTCTGGTCCATCTTAACAGTTAAGGATCTTTAGGCACGAGCTAATACTTATGGAGTTCTTTACATACTGACCTTTTTGGTAATAAACTTCCTATTAATTAGTTCTTCTATCCTCTCTGAGCTTTATTGGGCTCAAACAACTTACCATCTATTTCTTGCCAAGTGTCTTGAAACAAGCAATTCACTATCGCGTTACTTCCAAAAGTGAATCGAGTCTTGTCGTATTAGAAACCAATCCAGTCACTTTTTACCACGAAAAATTTTTCTCACTTAAAAGAGTTAATTTAAACCAGCCATTGGGCGAAAATGACTCAAATTGGTCTTGTATCTGAAGTCCTGTTAATGTCTTCCTATTTCAGAGTTAGGTACCATCGAGCACCATTCAGCTACTGCAAGCTTCCAAATTTTCCATAGAAAAGCTTTATGTTCTGCCCATGGAGACGAAGAAATTAAATATGTAACTTGTCTAATTCTTCTATCCATAACACATAACGCCTGTCTTTTATAGCTCCAAGTATTACAAGGTCCATCAAAGCTTCCTGCACCCTTATTGCTTACAAGAATAATTTGTCCATCCTTTGGATAAAATATTCTTCTTCTTAAGAGTCATCCATGTTCGACATCTCCTAATTTTAGACTTTTTAGTCAAATATTGCATGGGCAATACATCTGTAATCAAATCCTATAACTAATTGTTCACAACTTGAGTTGATAAAAATTCACTTAGAGGAAAAAAAACAAAAAAACACAAAATAAAAATAATATATCTAGTAGAATTGTGCTAAGTCAAGTTACAATGAGTTGTTTATCAAATTTGATCATAAATGTAGTATTATTCATATTGCATTTGTTGTGAAGGCAGTCTGTTAGTTAGTTAGAAAGTTGCTATATGTGGATACCAGTAGCAACTAAATTCTGTTATGGAAAGCTGCCATGTCAGCAATAGGTAGTTAAGATTTTAGCTTTCTTTTGTATATATATCGGATGACACTTATGTAGTTTGATATAAAAGTGTGTTCTGGAATTCTCTCAAATCATCTTCTCTGCCTTCTTTCAATTCAACTTGGTATCAGAGCCACTTATCACATGGCTGATCATTCTAATATTTTTCCTAATGGAACACATTTTCCTGGAAACACCAGTTTCCCAAGAAACAATCAGCCTGATCCTCAAATAAATTCAAGCTTTGTTCATATGAGCATGGAAAACATGCATTTTCAAGGAGTCTCTAATTTGTCATCATCTTCATCTTTGTTGATTGCATTGCTTTTAACATTACCTACCTTATCAATCAAGCTTTCACGCGGTAACTATGGATTCTAGAGATCTCTGGTGTTACCGACTCTAGGAGCTTATGAGCTTGAAGGCTTCAACAATGGAGATAAGATTTGTCCTCTGCCTTTCCTTTCTGTGAATGATTCTAATAATTCTGCCAATAACACAACACAACCTAATCCTAATTTTCTTGTTTGGCAAAGAACTGATAAATTCATCTTAAGTTGGCTGTTGTCATCAATTACAGAGAGCATGTATGGTTATGTAGTAAGATACAAGACTTCAAAGAGTGTTTGGGAAACTTTAGAAAAAATCTTCTATATCGAGTCTAGAGCTAGGACAATGCATCTTAAGCATGCATTATAAACTACAAAGAAAGGCTCTATGTCGATTGCTGAATACATTCTTAAAATGAAAGAGATCTCAAACACATTACTTGCTATAGGAACTGAAATTACTGATGCTGATTTGTTTCTGCATGTATTAGATGGATTAGGTCCTTAATACGATGCCATTGTTGTTAACATCACTTCAAGAGTTGGTTATATCTCTCTTGAAGAAGCTCAATTCCAATTATAGAGCTATGAGCTTAGATTGGCTCAGCATAATGCTGCACAAACAGTAAATTTTGAGCATAATGCTAATCTAGCCCATAAAACTTTTTAGTTTAAATCTTCTCAAGGTTTTAGACCACTTTTTAACAATAATGTTAGAGGAAGAAGTCGTGATCAAAATCAATCTGGCCATTTCACTAATTCTGGCAATAACACTAATAGAGGTAATAATAATGGAAGATCTATATGTCAGATATGTGGAAAGATTGGTCATGTGGCTGTCAAGTGTTATCACAGGTTTGATATAAACTTTCAAGGATCACAAGGATCTCCAAATAGCAGTGGTTCTTTCTCTGGTTAGTCACAACAAAATGCAAATGCTCAAGCTTTTGTAGCCTCTCCAGCTACAGTTGCAGATGCTTCATGGTATTTAGACACAGGTGCCACAGATCATATCACAGCTGATCTAAATAAACTGGATATTAAGGAAGCCTACAATGGAGCAGAGACTGGACAGGTTGGCAATGGTAATAAACTTCCTATTTTACATATTGGCTCCTCTCTTTTGACTAGCTTTTTAAAGTCAAATAGGTAGCTGCTTAATAAAATTCGGCATGTTCCACAGATTACAAAAAATCTGTTAAGTATTTCCAAACTTGTTCAAGACAATAATGTTTATATGGTGTTTCATCCTTATTTTTGTCTTGTCAAGGACAAGGTCACCAATCAAGTTCTACTTCATGGGAGACTTGATCAAGGATTGTATAAACTTACTTCACCAAAGCATGAGATCTCAGCTGCAGTTTCATACTCAGTTCCAGCATGTAAAGACTATAATGTTTCAGATCAAGCAAATAATTCTAATAATAGTGTAATTCTAACATCAATGTATTTCAAACCAGTTTCTTTGCTTTCCTATGTTGATGATGGTTATAGTTCAATCTCCTCTTCAATAATGTGGCACAGGAGAGTAGGACATCCTAATCCGAATGTCTTAACTCATGTTTCCAACAAGTGTAACTTGTTTCCTATTAAGTTCAATAAACAACTTTAGTGTGAGTCTTGCAGATTTTGCAAGCAATGCCATTCATCCTATCGATCTTCATTACATGTAGCTACTCAACCATTAGAAATAGTTTATGCAGATGTGTGGAGCCCCTCACCTATTTAGTCAACAGATGGATACACACATTACTTGCTTTTTGTAGATGGTTACAGCAAGTATAACTGGATTTATCCTTTATCTTCAAAAGTTGAAGTTGCTAGCATATTTCCTCTTTTCCTGTCATTGGTGGAAAGACAGTTTAATTGTAAATTGAAATGTCTTCAAACAGATTAGGGTGGAGAATTCAGGCCACTCAAGTCATTGCTTGACAAATTAGGTATTGTTTTTAGACATCCCTGTCCATATATTCATCAACAAAATGGAGCTGTTGAATGAAGGCACAGGTCAGTGGTTGAAATAGGGTTGACACTGTTAGCTCAGGCTCCTTTTCCTTTGCATTTTTGGTGGCATGCTTTTCATACAACATCTTACTTGCTCAACAGGCTACCTACACCTCTATTGAACTACATGTTGCCATATCAAAAGCTCTATCATATGCAACATGATTATCAATTGCTTAAAGTATTCGGATGTGCATGTTTTCCTAACCTCAGGCCTTATCAAAAACATAAACTTTCCTTTCATACATTAGTATGTCTATTTTTAGGCTATAGTAGTTGTCATAAAGGCTACTTAAGTTTACATTTTTTTGGCCGAATTTATATCTCCAAGAGTGTGACTTTTCACGAAGACATTTTTCCTTTTAACACTGGTACTTTCTTAAATTCTCAATCCTCATCTACTACTGTCAGTCTAGCAAAAGAATCTATTTGGATTTTTCCTGCTCATATGGTATCCAAGGTTCATAAACCTATTTACATAGCAACTGACTCCTCACCAGTTGAAGATGTTGGCAACGTTGTTTTATCTCCTACATCAGATTTTTCATCAGTTCCAGCTTCCAACACAATGTCAAGTCCTTCACAATTACTCTCTTCATCCCATTCACTATCTACTTCAAATTTACCATTTGATGCAAAATCTACTTCAGCATCTATTAAACAGCAGCTTCCTTCTAATACTCATCCTATGGTAACCAGATCTAAAGTTGGTATATTCAAGCCAAAGGTTTTTCATCTTGTTGTGAATAAGAATTTTCTGACAACTGAACCATATTCAATCTCTCAAGCTTTGGCAACCTCCCATTGGAAGGAAGCTATGCAGGCTGAATATAATGCTCTCATGGCAAATAAGAATTAGACATTAGTTCCTGCTACAGATAAGTTACATATAGTTGATTGCAAATGGGTCTTTAGAATTAAATACAAGTCTAATGGCAGTGTCCAGAGGTATAAAGCCAGGCTTGTGGCTAAAGGATTTTAACAATTTCCTGGTATAGATTACTTTGAAAACTTTAGCCCAGTTATCAAGCCTTCAACAATCAAAATTGTGTTCTCTCTTGCAGTGACTTTCAATGGAAAATTCAGCAGATTGATGTTAATAATGCATTTCTAAATGGAGAGCCTCAAGAGGATGTCTATATGTATCAACCAGCAGGCTTTGTAGACAGTAAACATCCTAATTTTGTATGCAAATTGCACAAGTACCTGTATGGTCTGAAGCAAGCTCCCTGGGCTTGGTTTGATAAGCTTAAAGGAGCCCTGCTTCAGTGGGGGTTCATCATATCCATAGCAAATACCAGCTTGTTCATTTATAGGAAAGAAAACAAGGTAGTTCTTCTTTTGGTTTATGTTGATGACATACTGGTAATAGGTAATGATTCCTCTCAAGTGCAGCAAGTTAGTCAGGATTTGAACAAACAGTTTGCTCTCAAAACTTTGGGAAATGTAAGTTACTTCTTAGGATTTGAGGTGCAAAGAAATAATAAAGGCTTGTTGCTAACTCAGAAGAAATATGCCATGGATTTATTGAAAAAATGTAATATTTTGGAAGCTAAGAAAACAAATACTCCAATGGTAGCTAATCTAAAACTGTCAAGTAATGACAGTGAGCCATTTGAGAATCCTGCCCTTTACAGAAGTGTTATAGGTACACTGCAATATATTGCCATGTCACGGCCTAACATCTCCTTTGCTGTGAATAAGCTAAGCCAATTTTTGCCGTCTCCAACAAATATGCAGCGGCAAGCTTGCAAGAGAGTACTCAGGTATATCAAAGGAACTCCTGATCATGGACTAATGTTTAGGCCTATGCAAAATTTGAATTTAACAGGCTTCAGTGATGCTGATTGGGCTAGTTCGATTGATGATAGAAGATCAACCTATGGATGCTGCATACATTTTGGTGATAATCTTGTTTACTAGTCTTCTAAGAAACAGAAAGTGGTAGCCAGATCTTCAATAGAGTCAGAGTACAGAGCTCTATCACAAGCAGCAACTGAGATAATTTGGATCCAAAGTTTAATGAAAGAGCTTGGATACCAGCTGAATATTGTACATGTGTTGTGGTGTGATAATAAAGGTGCTGAGTCCCTAGCAGCAAATCCCGTATTTCACTCGCGCACCAAACATATAGAAGTTGACATTCATTTTGTGAGAGAGAAAGTGTTAGCAAAACAGTTAGAAGTAAAGCATATGTCTACAGAATATCAAACTACAGATATTATGACCAAATCACTGATTGAAACAAGATTTGAATTGTTAAGGTCTCGGTTGAACATTAATTCTACAGACAAGTTTGCTGGAAAAGAACCCAGCTACACTTGAGGGGGCATGTTGTGAAGGCAGTCTGTTAGTTAGTTAGAAAGTTGCTATATGTGGATACCAGTAGCAACTAAATTCTGTTATAGAAAGCTGCCATATCAGCATTAGGTAGTTAAGATTTAGCTTTCTTTTGTATATATATCGGATGACACTTAATGTAGCTTGATATAAAAGTGTGTTATGGAATTCTCTCAAATCATCTCCTCTGCCTTCACTCAAATCATCTTCTCTGCCTTCTTTCAATTCAACTGCATTGAAGGATATTTTAAACAAGTTAACCAAATTTCTGCATAGGATGGGAAAATAACGAGGCCGAAAAGGCTGAGGAGCCAGCCTTGACTCCGACTTGAACCGACAAGTCCATTGCAATACCCAAGCACCTGCAAGTCAAGACAAAAGCCGTTAAGGTAATCAAGGTGCTTGAGACAAAATCTGCTGGTAATTAATGCAGCAGCCGAAAAGAGAAGGATACTCAAAACAAAGGAAAACAAATGAGAGAATCGTATATAATGAACAGAAGGAGGGGTAGAAAACGGAGGCTGGGCCAATTAGGATATAAAATGGTAAGGGGAAGAGATCGCCGGGGGGGGTGTGGGGCCGGGAAGTTGTGTTGTTGGGGGGCTGAAGGGGGAGATGTCTCGTGGCTGGGCAGGGAAAAGGCGAGAAAATCATCTTCCCAAGAACCCAAGGCATTCCCCCAGAGACTATGCCAAGAGAACCCCTAAAGCATGCTCAAAGCTCTTCTCACCTACATCACCCTTTCCACGGTTACTCAATTTACTGTCTTTGATTTGCTTTGATTTAAGGATTCATCTGTCTAGGGAACTGACTTTAACGTCAGAATGCCTTTGCAGATAGCCAACTCCCTTGTGTTACATCGTTCAACTTAACCCAAATTATGGTGCGGAAAATGGTTCCTTCACCATTAATTTCTTGGGAAACCTCTTTGTATAAAGCACATTTCTGTGCTTTCGATCTCTAAAGTTTAGCAATGCCCTTTTGCTCCTCTTATATGAACGCAAAATCAAGCTTCCTAGCCAAATATATCTTTGCAATAATAGAAAATTCTCTGAAGGCCTCTCAAAATAGCTTTCTTATCCAACAAGAGCTATTCTGCAAAGAGGCTCCCACATTATCCATATTTGAAAACTAGCGTCAGTAAATCTTTACCTTGTTGGGTAAAGGAAGAGGATGTCATCTATATTTGTAAGAGGAATATATCCTAGAAATACACCTAGCTAGCTAGTGATGGAACTTGTCCGACCCGCGCGGCCTTAATGATATATGGAGATTGAATGTTTATATTAGCATACATGTACCCTACATACAAAGAAGCATGTAAAGGAGAGTTGTTATCAACAACTTACAAAACCTGAAATATTCTAATTTCTACCAATTATATTGAAAATACATATTTTTTGATAGATAGGATTGTTAATAGATAGCAAATATTATTTGATCAAAAAGCGCAAAAAAGATATTGATTTTCATTCATTTCTGTCTAATACTCTAATAAACAAAGATTTTCAAATTTTTTTCATCAACTAATATATACGTATATAATTAAACTTTAAAGTTTATGACAATAAGTTTAATACGTTTATGCAAAAGGTAATAACTTTTTTTTTCATTTACTATGAAGTGATTTTATTTCAGAGCAATGATACTCTTCTTAAATTTTTATTTCAAATTTCATCATATATATATATATATATATATATATATATATATATATATATATATATATCTTCTTTTAATTAGGATTTTCATTATTTTAGGATATCAATTAAATTCATTAGGGTTTGGTTCTTTTTTTTTTTTTTATTTAGGAGCAATTTGTTTTCTTCCACTTATTACTTAACACTTAAAGTGTTTAGATTTAAATCTTAAAATTTTTGTTTATTTTTTCATTTAGCACTTGTTTTAAGTGATAAATCACTTAATTGAAAAAGTGAAAATTTATCATTTTTTCTAATGATTATTGTCTAAATGAAGTGTTAAAAATTTTATTCCATAAATATCCGTACATATTAAAATGACATAAATTTTATCAAATTTTCTAATGGTTATTGTCTAAATAAAGTATTAAAAATTTTATTTCATAAATATCCATACATATTAATAATATGAATTTGATCAAATTTTTATTTATGAATATTATTTTAATTTTTTAAAAGGTACAATTTTGGTATATTTGTCATTGTTTTAGTACTTATTATCAAATTGTTATATTGTTTATTACTATATTTATAATTACCATATTAATATATGATAAATATTTTTTATAATTGGTAAACTTTCATTTACTTCTATTAATATTTCAAATTAATTAGCTAATAAATGTTGAATAATAACTTTTAAAAATTTTGATATCATTGTAAATAGCGAGTTTTAAAATAGATAATATATTTGATAGAAATAGGGATAATTTTATTGAAATTTCAAAAATTATTTGTTAGATTGCTAAGGGGATTTTATTTTATTTAACAGTGTAAATTTAAAGCAAAAATTTAATATTTAATATTATCAATTAAAAGATCATATTAGTTTTTTCTTCTTTTTAAGTTTATGAAGTGGAAAACGCTTTAATTAATAGAATTATTCTTTTATGATTTAAAATATAGTCCTCAAAATCTAATGGATAAACTACTACTCTTATAATTTTTTTGATACAAATTGATATGGCTTAAACTTGATCTAATTAGAGGAACAAATTTTAAAAATTGATAATATTAATAATATATTAGTTATACAATAATAATATCATATGAGTTTATATAATATAATATTAATTATTTATATGAAAAAGAATTTTTATTTAATTTTACTTAATAATTATTTTTAAATATTGTAAGAAATATAATATTAATTATTTAAATGAAAAAGAATTTTGATTTAATTTTATTAACTATTTAATTCTTAAAGGATTGTATAAATATAAATATAAATATTTTATATTTACTAAGGGTAAAAAAAAGTCACATTAAAGGTAAAATATTCTCTTACCACCTTTTTTAAATGGTATCCTAAAAAACAAACAAACAAATATCCTATTAAGTGGTGTAAATTAAGTTCTAAAAAGTGTTAAGTGTTTGAAACAAATACCACCTTAGTTTATTTGTTTTAATAAGACTTCTAGAAATTGATTAGTCATAAATTGGCTTCTATCATTTGCATCATCAATAGATTAACAACATATTTGAAAAATATCTGTTTTAGAGTTCTTTTTGTTTGGATTCGACATATCTATCAAAGCTAACGCTACTTCTTGGCTTCTTTCATCACATTTTTGCCCTCAATTTTAGGTTTAGCTTGTCTTTTGTGATATGCAATGATTTTGTAACATCTCGGCCCACATGTGGCACTTTGCATTTATGTGTGGCACTTCGTGGTTAGCCCTGACAAATTCTATACGACCCGTTAACACGACACGAACCCATTCGATAAAAACATATTTTGGATTTAATGTTATTAGATCGGGTCATTAATGGGTTAACACAATAAAATCCGTTTGATATTAGACCGTGTTTGGGTTTATCCTATAAAAAATCGTTTCACCCGTTTAACCCGTTAATATTAAGGATAATTTAATAAATTTATTTATAATACATAAAAAATATATATAATAAAATATAAATAATTATTACAAATATTGATTTCTAACTTAATCTAATCAAAATTATTATAATACTATTGAGTCAATATATTTAACCGCAAAATTATTATTATGCAAACAAAAGGTTAGCCGCAAAGCCAAGGGAAGACAGGTACGAGCTTCCTCCATTAGTTCTTTTACTTCTTTAATAATTTTTATCCTTACAAAACAGTATCTAAATTGCTAAACAATAGAATAAAGTGTAATACTTTTTGCATTAGACTTGTTTTATACGAAAACTTTTATGGGTTTTGTGGTTCAAATTAAAGACATATGATTGGTGAAGTTTTCCTCAATTAATGTTTCTCTTTCATGACATATTAATTGTTTGTAGCTTTCTTCCCGCAGGACACCAACAAGTCAAAGAAAAAGATGATTAAATATATAGATTAAGAGTAGGCCAACTATGGTTAGCAAATTGATGCTTTTAAAAATATTGGAAATTACGTTTTGAATTCTTTTTTTTTCTTGAATTTTATTTTTCACCTCTTTATGATGCACATAGGCACACACCAACTTACACATTAGTTTTCAGAGGTTCTGAATTGGTGCATAGTCTTTTTAATTGTTACACAATCTACATCTTATCATTCACAAAAGAGAGCCATTAGAATTTTTTGTCGACTTAACTATTGTACAAATTAATTGTGCTTGTCTTGTTCACTTTTATTTTTATTTTATTTGTAGGCTACTTAATAATTTAATTTTTATTGTATTGATTAATGGATTTAAATATCATCTCAAATAATATACTTTTGAGCATATAAGTAGATATTAATTTTGATATTATTTAGAATAAATTTTTTATGCTTTTTGTTTTTTAAATCAAATTATATTTCATTGAAAGATTTATTACTAGTACATATATTGGCTTGTATTATATAAATTGTAAATAATTTTTTATATTAATTAATTTATTCTTCTTTATGCAACTTTAATATTTTTTATTTTACTATTTCATATCAACTCATGTTTCACATTTTTTTATTTATTTATTTTTAGATGGATTCTACAGATATGAACAAAAATTTAGTTGAATCATGTGAATTGGTTGACAACACTGCAAATAGAAAACAAGCTACAGAGACAAATGATGCAGAAAATGAGGGCAAAAAATTGCAAGACAAAGAGAAAAGTAAACGCAAATTAAGATCACGTGCCTGGACCATATTTGAGGTTATAACTGGAACTGAAGGTTTAAACAAGCGTGCTAAATGCAAGCTATGTGGGTTGGAATATAAGTGCAGTAGTCATCATGGGACAGGTAATATGTTAAATAACCTTGAAACTTGTCCCAGGAAGCAACACCATGACATAGAACAATTATTTTTATCAAAATCACAATCTCAAGCCACTCTTTCATTGCGTTCTCAAAAATTTGATTTAGAGATATTTCGTGATTTATTGATTGGAGCAATTATTAAGCATGATTTGCCTTTCAATTTTGTCGAGTATGAAGGTATTAGGACTATCTTTGAATATATTTCTCCTAATATCAAGTTGCCTAGTAGGAATACAGCCAAAGCAAGTGTGTTGAGGATGTTTCAAAATGAAAAGATTAAAGTTCAAAACTTGCTAAATTCAATTCCAGGGAAGATATGTTTGAAATTTGTGGACTTCAATATCAACTGATGGTTATCTTTCTTTAACGGCCCATTTTATTGATTCAGATTGGAATTTGCATAAAAAAATTTTGAACTTTTCTCATATGCCCCCTCCACACACTAGTGTTGCATTATCAGATAAAATCAATACACTATTAGGTGAGTGGGGGATTCAGAATAAGTTGTTTAGTATTACTTTGGATAATGCCTCTGTCAATGATTGTTTTGTTGATATTTTGAAAAATCAATTGAATTTTAGAGGTCAACTCTTGATGGATGGTCAATTCTTTCATGTTCGTTGTTGTGCTCACATATTGAACTTGATAGTCCAAGATGGTTTGAAGAAATTGATACATCGGTTGTGAAGATTAGGGAATGCATCAAATATATGAAAGGTTCACCATCAAGAAAACATAAATTCTATGATTGTGTTGCGCAAGTTGGGATAACGGCTAGTACAAGAGGCTTGAGACAAGATGTCCCAACTAGATGGAATTCAACCTATCTTATGCTTGAGAACGCATTTTTTTATCGTCGTGCTTTTATTAATTTGGGGTTGATTGATTCTCATTTTAATTGTTGTCCTTCACCAGAGGAGTGGGATAAAATAGAAAAGATTTCTAAGTTCTTGGGATATTTTTATGAAGTCACTTGTTTATTTTCTGGGACAAAGCATCCCACATCAAACTTATTCTTTCCTAAGATCTTTGTAATCCAACATAATATTAAGGCAGCCATTGAAAGTAATGATAGCTTCTTGAGGAAAATGGGAATTCAGATGAACTTGAAGTTTGAAAAATATTGGTCTCATTATAGTAGTATCCTAGCAACTGCTATTATTCTTGATCCTCGTTACAAGCTACAATTTGTAGAATGGTCTAACTCAAAGCTTCATGGTTAACATTCTTGTGAGTTTATGCAAGTTCATGAGACATTGTTCTCTCTTTTCAATAAGTACATGGAGAACTTATCTCATGTTGTAAACCTATATACTTCATTGGATGACACGCCCACTCAGATTGAAAGTGGTGATGCTATTTTTGAGGTAAATTAGAATTCTATTTGTTTTATTATATATAAGAATGCATTTGCATTTATTATAATGCTAATATCAAGTTAATTGATATTTTGTAGGACTTTGATGTTAGTTATAAAGAAGGTTCTGTTTCAACAAATAAAACTGAACTTCATAAGTATCTTGATGAAGAAAGGCTTGATAGGAAGCATGAGTTAAATGTTTTAACTTGGTGGAAAGGAGAACAACATCGTTATCCTATACTTTCTCAATTGGCTCGTGATATTTTAATAATTCCAGTCTATACTGTTGCATCCGAATCAGCATTTAGTATTGGTGGTAGAGTGTTAGATCAATATCGTAATTCATTATTACCCGATACTGTTCAAGCTTTGGTATGTACTCGAGATTGGCTTTTTGGACAAAAAGGTAAACTTTATGTATTTTATACTGATTCTATGACTTCTTTATAAATTGATTATTATATACGTTTTGTAATTTTTATTTTTTATTTCTATTGATTTATTTATTTTTTGATTTTTCATAGGAAAAGATGAAACTAACTTGGAAGAGCTCACAGAAGATATCTTCAATTTGGAATCTAAGGCTAATAAAGTGTCAAAAAATTCAACTATTGTTGTTGATGATGAATGAGAGGTATTAACCTATCATAATTGTTTTATGTTTTCAAGCTTATATTACTTTTCAGTTAACAAATTCTAAAGTAATAATATTTTTTTCCTTAGGTGTATACGAGTATGACATTTTGATGGAGAATACAAGAAAGAAGCATATAGAATGTCATAATTCATTTTCAAAAATAGTTCAATAAACATTTTTATGTTTTTGGATTATATTAAATTTGGTATGATATTTTTATGTTTTCGTATTATGTTAAATTTGGTATGACATTTTTCTGTTTTCGGATTATATTAAATTTGGATATTAAATTTATAAATTATTAGTTATGTTTTATGTTCAGAATTTATACAAATCATGTTATACATATGATTGTTTAACTTGAAAATAAAAAACAGATTAAATAGGTTGGATTCGGGTAATATGTTAGGTTAACAACTGGGTTTAGGTTCTAAGATTGAGACCCAATAAGTTAATGGGTCGGATTTGGATTAATATAATTTAACACGACACGAATACGAAACGACACGAAACTACGGTAACACGACCCGTTGCCAGGCCTATTCGTGATCTCGCATGTGGCACTTTGCATTATGTGTGACACTTTACGGTCCCCATAAACTCTCAAGCGGTGGCTCCCATACAATCTCAAGCGTTGGCCCCCACAAAGTCTTAAAAGGTGACCTCCACGCGTGCGCAAAGCCCAATACCCCAGCCCACTGTTGGATATTATCCGTTTTGGACACACAGTCCGTCACGGTTTTGCATTCGGGCTTTGCAAGCCAAAAGGCCTCCAACAGCTTAAGGAGCTCACAAGGTATTTAAGCACATATCACATCATATTCCTATATCACATCATATTCTCAAGTGATGTGGGATGTTACATTCACCCCTCCTTAGGAATCAAGCGTCCTCGCTTGATTGGGCTTTTATCCTCAGGATGACATCCCACACTTCCTTAGGAATCAAGCGTCCTCGCTTGACTAGGCTTATATCCTCAAGATGACATCCCACACTTTCGGTTGGGCAAGACTCTGATACCATTTGTAACATCCGGTCCGTATGTGGCATTTTGCACTGTGTGTGACACTTCGTGGTCTCGCATGTGGCATTTTACAGTATGTGTGACACTTTGCGGTCACCATAAACCCTCAAACGGTGGCTTCCACGTACCTTCAAGAGGTGGCTCCCACGCGTGCCAAAGCCCAATACCTCGACTCATTGTTAGATATTGTCCACTTTGGACACACAGTCCGTCACGGTTTTGCATTCAGGCTTTGCAACCCAAAAGGCCTCCAACAACTTAAGGAGCTTACAAGATATTTAAGCACATGTCACATTATATTCCCAAACGATGTGGGATGTTACAGATTTGGCGCGCTGCAATCATTCCATCCTCCGGGTGGGGACCTTTAAGGAAAAGGGTCAATAAAGTCTTTTTCGTCTTTGGGAAGATAGCGATTATTTTAGTCTTACAAATGTTGATTGATGGCTCAATTTGCTGGCCAGAAGCCGAAGATTAGCAGCAACAAAAATTTGTAGGACCAACGTGGAGGGACAGATGAGTTCTACGACCTTGACCTTGAGATCCGATATTGATGAGACAATTTTTTACACGAATTTTTAACGAAAGGCATTAATATTAATATTTTAGAATGGTTTCCCATTTTTTTTATCTTATTAGTCCCCAGTGTAAATTTAATTAAGGATAAATTTGATATAAAAATATAATTACGGGCTCAATTATTGAATACCTTATATTATTTTTTAATAGTTGTTTAGCCACCTTTTTAGTTATATTAATATAGTAAAATAAAAATAAAAATTAATATTGACTATTATCTATCTTCATATCTTCGACCTGTAATTTTATCTTTAATGTATTAGTAGTCATACTCAGATTATGTTCTTGGAACTCAAATCATCATTAAAATGATATTTGTTCTTCTATAACACTTGAAATTTAAACTTGTCCTAATGCAAGCCTGAAAGAAATATATGTCAATCAAATTTGGAACTAAGTAGACTGCACTCAGTTAGTAGGGTCATAAAATGAAGTCGCCATGGCCCACTGTGCTTGTTGAATCTTTGAGGCCCTGGTGATGTGAAGATTAAAATTTTGAATACTGCTATTGAGCCTTCCTTTTCTTTATCTCATTAATAGATTCTTCAAATTTACACTAATAAGATAATCAATAAAATATTTCTTAATTTTAGTATTTTAAAAAACAAAAGAGAGAAAAAAGAAAAAAGAAAAGATATGGTGTCTAATAGACATTATGTGATTGGCTTGAAGTCTAAAAGAAAAAGAAATATAAATATATTTTAAATAATTTAATTAAAAAGCACAGGGATCGTAAAGAGAGAGAGGATGAAGTTCGCGAGAAGGGGATAATGAAATTGGTGTTTTTAGGTATTAAATAGGGGAAAGAGAATAGAGTTATATATATAAACAGAAAATGGAAGTTTTTTTTTTTTAAGTCAATCACTCAATATATATCAATTACCTTATTTATAATATTTATATTACAAATTTACCTTTATTTTATTTCGAATGGGGCATAATGAGTTGAAAAATAAGGACTGAATAGAAACTACTCTAAAAGCTTGAGTAATGCTACCCGAACTCACCCATTAGCTAAAAATAGTTTGTAAAATATAATTTGTTCGCCAATTCTATTTCGTTACATAGATATTTGATGGTGTCAATGAATATATAATTCGCAAATTTTTGTCCATTTATTGCGATTAAAATATCATAAAAGATAACTTAAGAAAGATTAAAAATCTCTCTCTCAATCTCAAAAGATAAGGAAATTTTCAGCAAAGTACTCTAAAATTTAGGAGCCCTTAGAAATTTTTCACACTAAATATTAACATGTTTATGAGAGGAATTACATGGACAAAGTAATAGAAATACATTCAACTATGTTAACAATCAAAGGAGTCATATAACTGTACATACGATATATCGATATAATAATTTTTAAAATAACATATAAATTATAAATATAATTTTTTACTTATTTATTATTTTATAATTTTTAAAAACTTATTTATAATTTTTATTTAATTTTAAAAATTGATATACAATACATGAGACGTGTTTCCGATTAAAGCCACGGGCAAATGAAAATATAAATGAAAGGAAGTGATGCAAGTGCAGGAGCTAATCATAAGCTAAAGAAAGAAGTCTAGTGCAACTGCTAGCTTTGTCCCTTTCGATGGCCCAATACCGCGTAGAAAGTCTGAATGAAAGTCAAAACAAGTAATATAGTCGCTGCAAGCAAACCAATAACACTCCATGGAGTATCCAAATATCTTGAGTTAAGTTGATCCATCCACAGACGGTACTTTCTCTTGTTGCGGTACCTCCCCTTCTCATAGTCGTAGTCAATCTCCCAAAAGACCCTCGCATATTTGGGTGGAAAAGCTACTTCCAAATCATCAATCAGACTATTTTCTATTTCTTTGAAGAGTTTAAAAACCTCTTCATCACTACCAAGGCGATTGTACAGTATTTTTTTGGCTTGTAGCTCCTTCACATGTTCGGGTCCATCTATAAGTGAAGCAAGGAAGAATATATATGCACTGACCTTAAACTCCAACGAGTCATCATATACACCAATTTCATAAGCTATCAAGTTGAGAATTTCACAGTCCACAACAATGAAAGGGAGGAGTAAAGTTCCATCACTGTATTCAACATCTGCAGAACTACTTTTATAATTAGGCTTTATCTCAAACCCTGCTTCTTTAAGCTCCTCAAAATTATTAAGGCTGAGAAACTCGTCTGGCCTATGCGGTAGAATTAGATAAAGTGAGAAACGTATGAGGCACATTAGAATATAAAATGGCATACCTATGATTTTCATTAATGACTTCTTAATTGTCCACTCCTGGACGCTGTATTTGTCGTTGGTTTGGTCGACCATAATTAGGCTTGACCGCAAAAGGTCGAGAAGATGACTGGTGTTTTCTTGTTCCAGGGCCTGGTTGCTCGGTGGTAGAGGGTTCCACGACTTACGACAGATGAACATTTGGATTACCTTCTCCAAATTCTTCCGTTCACTTTCTCTAGTCGAGCCTATTAAAGTGTCGAGAAGTTGATACGGGAGTTGGTTCTCCAACAACATTATATCCCTTTCAAATGTGGATTTGTCAGTGACAGCTAGTACAATTTCCATTTCCTTGAAATTATCATCTTTCTTATTCCAGAGATCCATGAAACATAAGAAATGGAGCACTACACATCCATCTAAGAGAAAAATCCATGTAAGCTCATCATTGTCATACTCGCACTTGCTTATGGCATCCACCTCGTAGCACTTCTTCAAATCTTCAATCTTCCCTTTAATTGTGCGGAATAATTCTTGTGTTTGCACCCCGTGGAGTTGGATGAACTTTGCAGCTAATTGGATCTTCATCTTTTCCGTCACTTTGAGATTTGTCTTTTGATGGTGGTAGGGACCAATGGAAACCACCCTTGGTTCGAAGTACTTCTTCAAATCTTGTTTGGCCCGCAGCTTTATTGGAACCCTTGGTGTCTTTGGTTTGCAACTATCAGCTCCTGCTGGATTCTTGATCAACGCGTTTTCCAAAGATTGGAGCTTCTGCATAACACTGTCACTCAGATCTCCGTCTATCTCGATGATTCGGTGATCGCCTCCACTTGCTGCTTGTAGCTCAGTCTCAGCCATGAAAATCCGACAATTATGTGTTTGTAAAACCTAGACTGGATAATTAATTAAAACTCCACTAATACTTTCTAAGAATTTGCTTATACGTATTTCATAGAATAAATACGCAACGCACATGAAAAGAAAAGTAAACAAGCAAACAGCTACAGCGTAACAAAAAAAAACGTGATTTTTTGTTTAAATTAATTCAAGTATAATATGGTTGCTGATACATATATAAGTAGGCTTGAGACTAATTAACGAGCAAAGCTTGACTGTTTGATAAGGTTAGAAAGGATTGCTGGAAGCTGTAGTGTAGGACATAGGTTATGACTCAGAGAAAAGCAATGAGAGCTGGTATAACGCTTAACGCACTCGCAAGACGGAAAAAACAAACAAATTATGAAAAGATAAGCAGTACATTTCTCCACACTTTTGGGCCAAATATCGACACAATTTATACACAAGAAATTATACCTTTACGCATGATCAGATCATAGCATAGGCGATCAACGGTTCAGCTGAATTCTAAACTTCAGTAACAGTATGTCTTCCCTTTCATTGCTATTATTTCACAGCTGTCGCATTTGTGAGATCATTGTATACGTCATTTTTTGGCTTATTGTATTGTTTCGGTACCTGATAAAATTAAACTTTGCTTTTGCTTTTGCTTTTGCTTTTGCTTTTGCTTTTGCTTTCCACTGGCTGTTGACTCATGTCCTTTTCAATAAATGAGCATCTGTAAAGAGAAATGCTTCAGTGCAGCACGTGGTTCAGCTGTCTTGGTGCAGGAGACGAATGAGGAGCTGAAAATTTGAGAGAGGGGTATAACTTTTTTGTTTTCTCTCTCACTTTTCTAATTTTTTATTGGTTGATTTTATCACATTAATTATACAATAGAGATATGATTGACTCGCTGGATATATTTGATACGTTATATGATAATATATAAAAGAATATAAATTTATTTAAATTAGATTGAATTGAATAATATAAAATAAAATTTGAAAAGCATAATATTATATTATGTTTGTTTGAAAAATTTAATTTAAATATAAAATAAATTTAAATAATTAAAAATTATTTTAAAAATAAAAATTAAATTATAAAATTATTTATTTATTTAAATATTTAATTAATTATTATTTATTTATTTATTAATTATATAAATATTTAAATATTTAATTTATATAATTTTTTGGTATTTATTAGTAAAATCTGAGATGAAAATAAGCTTATATGGTATTAATCTTTGAGTAGACTTGATATAAAACGCTCAACTTTTATGTAAACAGTACTGTTTTATTACCTATTATAGTTTTACTATAATACTGCATTATATTATACAATCACGCTTAAACTCTGATTAAATACAGTATAATTTTGTAATGTTATATTTTACAATGCTATATAACACATCAAGCACGTCTTCTATGTATAAGAGATTTAATCGAACAGTCGAAAGAGAGAGTCTATCATGTCTTTACGATTGACTGAGGAATATTATCCCGAAGGGTAAAATAGACTCTCTCGTAGTTTAGAAGAGAGCAATGAGCAAAGTAGATATTAAATGAAAAACTTGAAAAATGTTAAGCGTGGGTAGACACGAGTCAGGTCGGATCGAAGTTAACATAACCTAACTTAACTTGATAATGCATCAAGGTGGAGGTATTGAGCTCGAGATCAGTTTTTAGGATAAGCAATCCAACATATAACCCGTCTTTGGTATCCGGTCGAGTTACTCGGGTTGGATATAATATATTAGCCAGTCAAATCATTTTCCTAGTTGTTTTTAAATTATCAATTTATCTAAAAAAATGTAATTAATAAAATCTGTATCATGCATCAGCGTTCTTAATTTTTGTCTTCTTCTTGACCCAAAACTAGAAACAAAACAACATTTTAAAATATTAAATGTGAAAAAGTGAAGCCTAATGCAAACCCAAAACCCAAGCCCAGATTAATTTGCCTTCGTTTCATGATCTACGATCTGTCCTTGATTACACTGAAATCACGAAGAATACAAGGCATAAAATTCCATTTATCAAACTCAAATCACAAAGAATCCGACGCACAAAATTCGGTTCCCTCCTGATTAAATTTAAAAAAAAAAAGTTAATTTTTTTCTGACAATTTTAATCATCCCCCCAAAATGAGCCAAAATGAGCTGGTATAACGCTTAACGCACAAGCAAGACGGAAAAAACAAACAAATTATGAAAAGATAAGCAATACAGTTCTCCACACTTTTGGGGCAAGTATCGACAAAATTTATACACAAGAAATTATACCCTTACGCATCCTGAGATCATATGAATTCTAAACTTCAGTAACAGTAAGAGGCTGTTTGTTTAACATCACTTAACACTTAACACTTTTAAGTGTTAAGATTTTAATCATCAATTTTTTGTTTGTTTATAAATTCAGCACTTTTTTCAGTGGTAAATCACTTAATTAAAAAAGTGAAAATTTATCACTTTTTTCACTCACAATTATCTGAATTAGATGTTATTACCAAACTAACCCTGCACTTCTTATAATACAAATTAATACAACATTTAAACATATAGAAATTATTTTAGATTTATATTTTGCATTGAATTAAAATTAATGAATTTTGGGGAAGGCAGGCGGAGAAGCTGTCGAGGATCACCAGACCTCCACCGGAAAATCACTGGAGATCATCACTGAAGCGCGTCCAATGACACTGCTAGCATCAATTTCTTCGGCATTGTCCGTTCTATTCAATTGCAAGTTTTTTCTCTCCAAAATATGCAGCCTTTCACCAGAAAAAATGGATGTCGGCTGGCCAAAATTTTCAGTCGCATTTTCCGGCCAAAAGAGTAATCGGAGGGTGAAGAAACTTCGCACATCTTGTAGATCGGCTCATGTTGATAATTTCTATGGCAGCAGTGTTGCAAACGCGTTGCAACCATGCTCGTCGGAAAGTGGAAATGGCAGCCGAAAAGTGGAAATGGCAACCGGAAAACGACGCCGTTTCATTTTTTCAAAATTTATTTTTTTAAATTAAATTGATTTCATAAATAAAAATCATAAACTACTTAAATTGTATTTAATGTTGTTATAATTAATTTCCATATTTCAATTGATTTATAGTTTATAAAAGATAATTCATTATTGTATTTAATTCATCATTAAATATATTTCCTATTATAATTTGTTATTATTAAATATCATCATCATCATCATCTTAATTTAATTTTGTTAAGTATTTATTTAATTTATCATAATACATTTATACCATATTAAAAAAGATATGTAATTTTATAATAGGTAATTTTATATTAAACAAGATATGTAATTTTATAATAGGTAATTTTATATTAATTAATTATTATTATTGTTATTTATATCTTAATTTAATTTTTTTTCAATATTTAATTTGTAAGATATGCATTATTTTAAATATTAATACTAAAGATAAACATATATACTAAGGTTCATAAAGGATTGTAACAAATATAATATTAACTTTTAAATGAAAATGAATTTTGAGTTAAATTTAAAAGGATTGTAACAAATATAATATTAAATATTTAAATAAAAATAATTTTTATTTAATTTTAGTAAATATTTTTCTAAGGTTTGTAACACAAATAACATTAATTATTTAAATGAAAAATAATTTTGATTTAATTTTATTAACTATTTAATTTTTATAGGATTGTAATAAATATAGCATAAATATTTTATATTTTAATAAGGGTAAAAAAGTGAAATTAAAGTTAAAATATTCCCTTACCACTTTTTTTAAGTGGTATATAAAAGAGTAAACAAATATCTTATTAAGTGATGTAAATTAAGTTCTAAAAAGTGTTTAGATCTAAAAAGTGTTAAGTTATTTAAACAAACACCACTTAAGCCTTCCCTTTGATTACTATAATCTCACAGCTGTCACATTTATGAAATCATTGTATACGTCATTTTTTTGGCTTTTTCATCAATTGTGATTGTATTGTTTCCGTACCTGATAAAATTAATACTTTGCTCTGGCTGTTGACTCAGGTTCTTTTCAATAAAGAGAAATGCTTCGCTGAGCATTGAGCTGTCGTGGTGCAACGGACGAATGAGAAGCTGAAAATTTAAGAGAGAGGAGTGAGTTTTTTGCTTTCTCCCTCTCATTTTTTTTATTTTTTATTGATTAGTTTTATCAAATTAATTATAGAGTAGAGATATGACAGACTCTTTGATATGTTTGATGTACTATATAATAATATATAGGATAAAATAAATTTATTTAAATTAGATTAGATTGAATAGTATAGAATAAGATTAGATAAGACATACTATTATACTATGTTTGATAGAGTATTATATTAGATAAAATATAAAAAAAATATAATATCAAAAGTTTAATTTAAATATAAAATAAATTTAAATAATAAATAAAATTATTTTTAAAGTAACAATTGAATTATTAAATTATTTATTTATTTATTTAAATAGTTATTTTTTACTCATTTAAATAATTATTTTCTACTTATATATTTAATGAATTATTAATGAATTATTTATTAATGATATAAATATATAAATATTTAATTTATATAATTTTTTGGTATTTATTAGTAAAAATTAAGAAAAAAATAAGCTTATACAGTGTTAACTTATGGATAAACTTGATATAAAAACGCTCAACTTTTATTCAAATAGTGTCGTTATAATACCTACTATAATATTATTATAGTATCCGCATTATATTATACAATCTCGTTTAAAATCTGATCAAACAAGTATAATTTTTTAATATTATACTATACAATATTATATAACGCATAAACACGCCCACGATGTATAAGGGATTTGAGAGTCTATCCTATCTTTATGGTTGAGCGAGGGATATTATTTTCAAGGGTAAAATAAACTCTCTCATAGTTTAGAAGAGAATAATGAGCAAATTAGACGTTAATTGAAAAACTTAAAAAACTTTAAATCAGGTCGGGGTTAACATAACCAAACTTAAATTAATAATGCATCAAGTTGGAGGTATTAACCTCGAGAGCGAGGCTTTTAGGATAAGCAATCCAACATGTAACCCGCCTTTCGCATCGGATCGAGTTTCTCGGGTCGGATACAATATATTAGCCAGCCAAATCATTTTCCTAATTGTTATTAAATTATCAATTTATCTAAAAAAATGTAATTAATAAAATCTGTATCACGCATCGTCGTTCTTAATCTTTGTCTCCTTCTTGATCCAAAACTGGACACAAAACAACATTTTAAAATATTAAATGTGAAAAAGTGAAGTCTAATGCAAACCCAAAAACCAAGCCCAGATTAATTTGCCTTTCGTTTCATGATCTGTCCTTGATTAAACTCAAATCATGAAGAATACAAGGCATAAAATTCCACGTATCAAACTCAAATCACAAAGAATCCGACACACAAAATTCAGTTCGCTCCTGATTAAATTAAAAAAAAATTAATTTTTTTCTAAAAATTTTAATCATCCCTCCAAAATGAGCCAATTGCCCACCACTACAAATAGCTCATCATCCCTTGTCACCGTTAATTAACCTTCATTAATAATTTTAATTGCAAAAAGTATAACTCTAACTCAAAGAACAGAACACTTTTCTCACATATTAATTCTTATATTGCAATGCAATAATGAAGGAACAAACAAAAGTAAATTTAAGCATAAATATATAATACATTAATTGCAAGGTTAAGTCAATTGCAAATTAAACCTGAGCAATCAGATGAGAATATAAGAACCAAAAACAAAAACTGATTTAAGATTCCAGACGCTTCTCTTTGCCAACACTAAGAAGTTTTTGGCCAACGCTTCTCTATGCCACTTCTCTTCCACTACTCCATAAAACAAAAAACGCGAAGTCAAGAGATGACAAGTCAAGAGGCAGTGAATCAAGAAGATGAGAGTGGAGAGCCACCATCGATGCAAGCACGGAGGAGGGAAGGGATGACAGACGCGAGGTGACCAATGGAGGACGAGAAGCCAACCATGCAGGAGGAGGAGGCGATCACAAGGAAGGAGAAAAAGATGAGCATCGTGGAGTTTTACGGAGGAGGCCGTTCGAGAATTTTAATTTAGGAAATAGGGATTTGAAACTGAATTTAGTTTAGGGTTTCTAAAATAAATTGTATTTATGTAAGTGTTATGGTGTGAAATAGAAGAAGCAACCAAGAGAATTGCATCAAAAATAGATTCTCAACAACGTCAAGTGCTGACTCTGTTAGAAGATTTGAAGAAAAGAATTGAAGATCTCCATCAGATTATTCTTCAACATCTAAAGGAATCCATTCCTTTTCAACACCTTCAAACTGAAATGAATCAGTCAAAACAACAACTAATCTCTGTGGAAAGAATGGTCTCTGCTACTTAACCTCCACAACATCCTTTAGACAGATTTTTTACTTTGCCTTCTCCTCTATCTCTTTTGCCCAAAACACCACAGGTCTTGATACCTCCCGCATATCCCAGTCCTGATTCTATTTTTGGGAATAGTTCTTTATTCCTAAAAAACCAAAAGCCTTTGCAACAAAAACCCTCAAAACAAAAACAGAAACCTTCTTCAAGTAAAACACATTCATTAGATGCTCCAGCTCAACTCACCATCGCACCTAATCCTATTTCCACATATCTCCAAAACTTTACGATTGACCATCAAAATGTGGAGTTATCCTCTTCTTCAGAAGATATTTCTTATCAAGAAAATTCTCAATCTTTTGAAATAGATTCTGATTCCGATCATATCCTTCCTATTATGATGCATTTTGGCAATGATAATGATGATCCTCAGCCTTCTTATACATATGCCATAGTTCAAAATCCTTCAGATGAAGATGAATCTATCGAAGATACTATTCATGTCAATAGTTAGCCAATTCATAAACCCGCACGTCATAAAACTTCTCTATTTACTTTTGGTGATTGCGGTATTGATGATCAAAGAAACAAAATTCATGAAATGACATCCTAGTGCAATGCAAAATTCTTACGTTTAGGCTCTACAGTAAAAGGAGTTATTCTTGACTTCATAGCAAGAATGACAGGTTCTTTACAGGAATGGTGGTTAAAGCTTGGAGAACTGAGCCAATTGCAAATTATTGATTCAGTGGATATCAATCAATTCATGTTTTACATTTATTCAGAATTTCTGGGAAGTCCTACACATGTTGAAGAAAAAACCCAAGAAGAATTCTTCGAGTTGAAATGTTGTTCTTTCAAGCACAAGCATATTGAACGTCATTTCAAAAAAGTTCGAGAAAGATTCTATCTCATTGGAGGCTTAAATGATCCTAACCTCAAGCAGGCTTATCTTAATCAACTTCCAGATCCTTTAGGATCTGAAAATCTGAGGTTTATTGCATCCAAAGGTATGACCCTTTCTCAAGTATCTTTGGGAAATCTGTTACAATTTGTGTTGCAACAACTACAAAAGCTCTGTAATAGTTCCAAATTAATTTCTTTCTGAATATAACAATGTTCAGAAGAGACTTGAAAAAGTTTGTCAAAGACCGGACCTCAAGATTGAGTAAAAAGGTGGTGATTCGTTTCTGTCCATCCTAGAAAAAGAAGCATTTTTGTAAATTCAAGAAGCAATCTCCTTTTCGGCCAAAGAAAGCGAGAAGATTTTTTCGCAGAAAGAAAACAAAAGGAAAGTCTAATCGATGCTACATTTGTGGTAAAAAAGGACATTTTGCAAAACAATGTTCTTAGAAGAAAAAGAAGGACAAGGTTTTCCACACTATTTCTCATATTACAGGAATTTCCTGTTATGAGAATGAAGACCTTAAATCTCTCTTCTCGGAACAAGACACAGAAGATGAAGAAACTCTTTTTATGATCAGTCAAGCAGATTCATATGATTGTTCGGAAGAAGAACCTTATGAGTCTTATAAAGCCAGACCAATTTCAATCCAATCGGCTTGTACAATGTTGAATTTCATTGTTTCTCTTGTTCCTGTCATAATCCGGCCATCTAAGTTTGACAAGCCAATCAACTTGATAGCTCTTATTAATACTGGTGTTGTAGCTTCCATTCTTAATCCAACTGTTCTCCCTTCAAAATATTTGCTTTGACATCGACAATATTTTCGTGCTGCAAATAATGAGGTTTTTTCTACAGAACTTCTTAGCAAAAGGTATGCCTTGAACTTTTTCCATGTTTATCCTTTATGCATAAATTTCTGGGTTCCACTTTACCAAATAAAGACTTAGTCATAGGTTTTGACCTTTTAGCCCAGTTTTTTTTAAGAGAGTTCTTATCAGATCTGATGGGTTGAGATATAAAAATTATTTTCATCCTTGGATAAAGATAGAACCATCATGTTCTTTTGGTTCAATAGAAAACTTGAAAACCCATATCTTGTCAACCTCAACAGCCAATAGCCACTCAAAATTCTTGTTAAAATGTTCACATTCTCTTTGGAAAAATTCAGAATTTTTCATTTCTCTTCCTTTCAAGAAAAATGAAGATGTTAGCCCTACCAAAGCCAGCCATAGAGGAATGAGTCCTGAGCATTATACCCTTGCTATACAAGAATTAACCCAATTATAAGCTCAAGAATTAATTGAACCAACAAAATCTGCTTGGGCTTGTGAAGCTTTTTACGTCAACAAAAGACCAGAACAACTTATAGAAAAATTGAGATTAGTGGTAGATTTTCGCCCTCTCAATTTGTTCTTAGCTGATAATAAATTTCCTATTCCCAATACCCATACCTTTTTTGCCAACCTTGCTGAAGCCCGAGTCTTTTCAAAAGTTGATTTAAAAGCAAGATTTTGGCAACTAGGAATTCATCAAGAAGAAAGATTTAAAATGGGATTTTGCATCCCCAATCATCACTTTCATTAGAATGTCATGCCCTTTGGACTGAAAACAACCCCTTCTATCTTTGAAAAGGCAATGATTAAAATATTTCACCGTCTCAAGTCTAACATGCTTATTTATATAGATGATCTTCTTTTGTATTCATCAACAATCGAAGAACATCTGGAGCTATTGAAGCAAATGCACTCCCTTCTTCTACAATATGGCATTATGATTTCTCTAAAGAAATGTGTCTTTATAGTGCCAGAAGTAGATTTCTTAGGAATGATAATCAATGAAGGCCACTATCGTCTCTAGCCTGACATTGGGAAACAACTGCTTGATTTTCCTGATGAGAATCTTTCAAAACAACAAATTCAGCAAATACTAGGTATTATCAATTTTATGACAGATTTCGTTCCTAAACTATCAATGGTGATTCATCCTTTCCAAGTTATGCTAAAAAAAGATGCTCCTTCTTGGGGACCTGAGCAATCTAATGCTCTCTTTTAAATTAAGAAAATTGCACAAGATCTTCCTCCTTTGCAAATTCCTTCTAGTGGAAGAAGAATTCTGCAAACTGATGCCAATGACTTTTTCTGGGCTGCAATTCTTGTCGAAGAAAAAAATGGGAAAAGGAATATCTGTGGTTATAAAAATGGTGCTTTTTCAGAACCCAAGATACATTACCACTCCACATTTAAAGAAATTCTTATAGTCAAAAGTGGAATTGAAAAGTTTCAGTTCCATCTCATTGGTCATCATTTTCTTGTAGAAATGGATATGAGCTCCTTTCCAAAAATTTTGTAGTTTAAGCAGAAGCAATTGCCTCATCCGCAATTACTCAGATGGTCAACTTGCTCAAATGGTCAACTTGGTTTTCCTAGTTTACTTTTGATGTCAAGCATATAAAAAGGGATAATAGCATTCTTGCAGACATGTTATCTCGCCCTCAACAAATCAAGATTGATCGAAGCAATTCTCTGTAACTCATTTCAGTAATCCACATGATGAATCCTTTTCCTACTTCACCTGCAGAGTATAAGTTTCTTCCTCCTGAAGTTCCTGCTTTGATAGCAAATTAGACTCTGAATCAATCTCATCATAAGCAAATGTTAGATTATCACGCAAAAATCCTCACCAAATATGGCACATTCCCCCTCATCAGTATTGAAATTCATCCAGAATTTCTATATATGACAATTTATCAAGTCTGAGATATTGAAAAGGATTTTAGCCCGGAATGCTTATGGTTTCTTTGGTATCTTTTACAACAATTCTCAATTCGTATTGAGTTCAACCTCAGTTACATGTTAAGCCGAATGGCACATACCAGTCTATTTTACAGCCAAAGAACTTTTGAAACTCCCTCAGGATGCTTTCAAATATTCCTTGAATGGTTTCATCCTCTCTCATGGTGGAAGTCACAATTTGAATATCAGAGACAGAAAAGAAGCTTCAATCTTCATGGGCAAAGAGTAGCACATCATATCATCTATATTTTTAAAAGAACTAGTGTTGTCACTAATAATTAATTACAATTCTTTTTACATGTGCAGGAATACTGTTTATTTCCATACAGCTTGGTTCAAAAATGGGAAGCATACCCCCATGAATTTTGAGAATTTCAAAGGAGGATTTCAGAAATCAATTCTAGAATTCCACCTCAAATTTGGCCAGCTATTGAAGATGATGCACCATGGGAACAATATCCTTCAGAATATTTTCATCAACTACAGCAATTAAGAAAAATATATCATTAGACCCATAAACACATGGTCTACGGAGGAAGTTCCTGTTCTCGTCAAGCCTAAGCCCAAGAAGATGAAGATCATGATCTACATCTCCAACTCAGTCTCCAAAGTCTTCCACAGTCGACACTCCCAAAACTGTCTCAAGAACAGTCTTGTCCTCCATATTTTCAAGATTTTCAAGATCCTTACAGCATTGATCAGACTTATCTGCAGTAATTTCTAGAGAAAAGAAGTGGACCAAGCCAAGAAAGCCAGCAAGATGATGCCTTGGTTAAACTTCTCACAGATTTAGACAAGAAAAAAGAAAAGATTCCTCAATTTGACATGTTGACATGGTGGGACCCTGATAGTGATGATGATTCGCATGAGTATCCACACATTTTGAACATCACTACGTCACTAAAATGATGTTCTGGCATCGTCTCCTCCACAAATCCAAAAATCAAGATCTATATGCCACCGATGTTAGAAAAAGCTTTACTCTTGTAATTATATAATAAAGCTTTTTCACATGTTTTTGGGCATAAGTGTTCAAAAGTTTATTAAATATGTTATGTGCTATAAATGTAAAAGATGACTAAGCATAAAAAGTCATATTGTTATGATGTCTTGTTTGTCTAGTTTGAAAAATTGTCTTCCGTACGTGTGTGGTTAAACAATTAGCTATGTAGCTTGCTTTGTAGCAAAAAAATCCTTTTATAAATAAGAGTTTCATCCTCCTTAAAGGGATATAGAGACCTTGAGAGGAAACCTTTTATAATTCTCTCGTTTACATAAATATTTCTTTATATATCTAGTTTTCTTTATTACTGATTTTGAGTATATCGGCTGGAAACCCAAAGGTATATTCCAGTGGTGAACCTGAATAGGCACTATACTGGTCTGCAACTGGGTGTAAACAATGCCAAGTACTCAATATCAGAGCTTGATGTCGTGTTTCTACACATGTATTTAAGCTAAGTTCTGAATCATAAGAGTTCCTTTTGGGATGTGCTAGTGCCAGGAGGGCTTAAGAAAGCGCTATATAAGGAAATAATTTAGATGAACAAGATAAGATAGATTTATTTCTAGAACAAGAATGGTTAGAAGATCATATTTATGATTTAGAAATTTGGTACTAGACGCTTAATAATAGAGGTAGAATTTAGAATTCTAATTTTAGATTTCATTTGTGAAATATTAGTAACGTAGAATTTTAGTAAATAAAATTCTAAGGATAGGGAAGGGTAGCAGTGAGAGCTGTGCATATATTGGCAAGTCAGATGTTCTTGGTAGTTAGGAGTGAAAAAACATAAAGCCGTTGGTAAGCCTAGGTGTTCCGGTGGCCATCTTGTCCTGAGAAGATAGTGTAATAAAATTTTGAAATTATTAATAATTTGAAAATGGCATCTATAGTTAGAAAATATTTAAATTCTAAATCTAGAAAAATGTCCAAGGCAATTAGTTAAAGAGAAATAAAGAACAAAAATTACTAATATTAAACAAAGTTTAAACAAAAATACATTACCCAGTATTCCACTAAATAGTATATATGAAATAAGAACATTTGACTATAAAAGTACTTATTCAATAAAAGAACACGAAGAAACTTTAGCTTTACAAAATGAATTTGAAGAAATTAGATTATTAAGTCAATTAGCCATAAAAAATTATAAACAAAAAGGATTTAATTATATACATTTTGGATTAATACAAATAGCAATCAAACCATTATCAAAAATAGGAATAAATTCTCCAGTATTAATGTCATTAAGAGATAAAACATTACTAAAATTTCAAGATTCCTTATTAGGAGTAGTGCAATCAAACCTTTGTAATGGTGCTATTTATTTTAATTGTGTCCCAAATTTCTAAGTTAGTCTACATGATCCAACAATATTAGATATATTAGTTTTACATATACATTTACCAGATTAATTTTTACACAGAATAGACATGGATATTTATTACTTTATAGAATATATTTTAAGCAAACTAGTTCAGAATTTAATCCAAGATGTAGATTACAAGATACTAGAGGAGAAACTACAATATTAACGATAGAAATAGAAGAAAATACTCCAACATCAACTTATACTCCAAAATTACTTAAATGGAATGAAATTACTATACCGGAAGTATGGATAATAGATAACTAATTACCACCCAGAAATATAGCTGAAAAAGAAATAGCACAAATTACTAAAAATCCAGAAGGAAAAATATTATTGAGATTTAATTCCTTAAGAATAGGAGAAACTTCATCAAGTTATTTTGATATAAAATCTGCTAGGAGTTCATTTTCATTACCAAAATCTAGTAGTTTTAATATTAGGAGCACACAAGGAAGTGGAATAAATAATGATTCTGCTTATTCAGTAAATTATACAACACCTGTAGCAAAACCAGTTAACCAATCACCACTGACGTCACCTACACAATCAAATTTTTAAACTATTAACACTATTCAACAAGAAGAGTTTAAAATAAATAAAGAATATTTAAGAAATGATTTTTTACAAGAAGAAAATAATTGTAATAGAAAATGGTATTTTAATACATTTACCAAACAAAAAACTGAAGAAATCAGAGAAGAATGGTACAATGAAATGAAAAGATTAAAAATTAATATTCCTTTCCTTATATGGTTCAAAATGTATGCATCAAAATGTAATATCAAATTGCCTTATGAAAGTCAACAAGTCAATGTTCAAACAAATGAATTTAAAAAATGGGAAACTACACAACATGGAATAATGCAATCTATACACCCACCTTTGGAATAAATCAATATTAAAACAAATGAAACAGAGATTTTAGTAACCCCATTTAAAAAAGGATCAAAGAAACCAGATAATGAAACTACAACCTTAAGAGATATTAAGAAAGTCTATGAACAAAATAATTTTCATAATCAATTATTACATACTGTATCAAAACAAGTTACAAGAATAGAAGATCAAATAGATAATATTAAATTAAAACAACCTGTAACATTTCCTTAAGATATATCTCCTCCATTATTTAAACCAATTCAACCAAATAATCCACCAGTAAAACTTCCTAAAATAGATTTAATTGATCGAATTAATAAAAAACTTAAAATATTACCAAGTACCTCTAATAATATTAATACCATAGAAGCAATTCCTTGTCTATTAAGTCAATTAGCCATAGAAAATCATAAATAAAAAGGATTTAATTATATACATTTTGGATTAATACAAATAGCAATCAAACCATTATCAAAAATAGGAATAGATTCTCCAGTATTAATGTTATTAAGAGATAAAACATTACTAAAATTTCAAGATTCCTTATTAGGAGTAGTACAATCAAACTCCTGTAATGATGCTATTTATTTTAATTGTGCCCCAACTTTCCAAGTTAGTCTACATGATCCAACAATAATGGATACATTAGTTTTAAATATACATTTACCAGAATCAATTTTTACATAGAATAGACATGGATATTTATTACTTTATAGAATATATTTCAAGTAAACTAGTTCAAAATTTAATCCGAGATGCAGATTACAAGATACTAGAGGAAAAACTACAATATTAACAGTAGAAACAGAAGAAAATACTCCAACATCAACTTATACTCCAAACTTACTTAAATGGAATGAAATTACTATACTAGAAGTATGGATAATAGATAACCCATTACCACCCAAAAATGTAGCTAAAAAAGAAATAGCACAAATTATTCAAAATCCAGCAGGAAAAATATTATTGAGATTTAATTCCTTAATAATAGGAGAAACTTTATCAAGTTATTCTGATATAAAGTCTGCTAGGAGTTCATTTTCATTATCAAAATTTAGTAGTTTTAATATTAGAAGTACACAAGGAAGTAGAATAAGTAATAATTCTGCTTATTTAGTAAATTATACAACACCTGTAGCAGAACCAGTTAACCAATCACCACCGATGTCACCTACACAATCAGAGTTTCAAACTATTAACACTTTTCAACAAGAAGAGTTTAAAATAAATAAAGACTATTTAAGAAATGATTTTTTACAAGAAGAAAATAATTTTAAAAGAAAATGGTATTTTTAATACATTTACCAAACAAAAAACTGAAGAAATTAGAGAAGAATGGTACAATGAAATGAAAAGATTAAAAATTAATATTCCTTTCCTTATATGGTTCCAAAAATATGCATCAAAATATAATATCAAATTGCCTTACGAAAGTCAACAAGTCAATGTTCAAACAAATGAATTTAAAAAGTGAGAAACTACACAACATGGAATAATGTAATCTATACACCCACCTTTGGAACAAATCAAGATTAAAACAAATGAAACAGAGATTTTAGCAACCCCATTTAAAAAAGGATCAAATAAACTAGATAATGAAACTGCAACCTTCTGAGATATTAAGAAAGTCTATGAAAAAAATAATTTTCATAATCAATTATTACATACTGTATCAAAACAAGTTACAAGAATAGAAGATCAAATAGATAATATAAAATTAAAACAACCTGTAACATTTCCTCAAGATATATCTCCTCCATTATTTGAACCAATTCAACCAAATAATCCACCAGTAAAACTTCTTAAAATAGATTTAATTGATCAAATTAATAAAAAACTTAAAATATTACCAAGTACCTCTAATAATATTAATACAATAAATCAAAATCAACAAAGTGATAATCAATCAATTACAACATCTGAAGATATTGATGAAATAAATAAAATTACCAAAAAGAATAAATGGAAACAAGCCCCTACAAGAATATATTACCCAAGACCTACTCCTCCAGATTTAATGTATGAAGAAAGAAAATAATTTATATCCAATAAATATTCAGGTGATTCAATTTATGAATGGAATATAGATGAAAAATCAGAATACAAAATAATTAATACTTTACAGGAATGGGTATGACATCTACTGCATATAAAGCTTATAAAATAAGTGATCATGAAACTGCTAAGTTAATAGTGACAGGTTTTACAGGATCATTAAAATATTGGTAGGATAATAATATAGGATTTAATAATCAACAAATAATACTTAATCATGTAGAAAAAGCTCAAGTAGAAGATGAAGATGGATTCGTAACTATCCAAGAAACTCAAAATGCTGTAGAAGTATTAATATATACAATCTCAATTCAATTTATAGGAAATCCTAAAGAAGAATTAGCTAGTTCAAAAATAATTTTAAAAAATCTTAGATGTCCAACTTTAGGAGATTTTAGATGGTATAAAGATGTATTTTTAACAAATATATTTGAAAGACATGACTGCAATGCATCTTTTTGAGAAAGAAAGATTTATTGCAGGATTGCCAAAGTTCTTTTCTGAGAAAATACTTAATAAATTAACAGATATAACATGAGAAAATTCAATTCCTTGGGATAATATAACATATGGTCAATTGTTTGCTTTTATTAAAAAATAAGGTTTAACAATATGTCAAGAACAAAAAGAAAAAAGAAAAATAGAAAGTTTTGGAAAAACTATGGGTTTATTTTGTGAATAATATGGTTATGAAAATCTTAAACCACCATCATATTCAAAGAAATATAAGAAAAAATATATTACAAGAAAAATAAGAAAAAATATAAACCGAAGAAGAATTATTCAAAGAAACAATTAGTATGTTGGAATTGTCGACAATCAGAACATAGAACAAAACAATGTAAAAAGAAAAATAAAGTCAATGAACTTTTAAATGATCAAGATGAATTGAAAAATAAAATTAATAAATTATTATTCAGTGAACATTCTAGTTAAGAATCTAGTGCTAGTAATAGTGAAGATGATATTCTAGATATTCAAGACACCGATACTACTATAGAAAGTAGAGAATCTTTAAACTGTACAGAAGGAATATGCAATTGCAAAAAAATTAATGTAATTACTAAAAATACTGATAAACAAGTTTTATTAGATATTATTAATAAAATTGAGGATCTAAATATAAAAAGAGAATATTTAATAAGATTAAAAGAAATTTTAGAACAAGAAAGTAAAATTAAGACTCCAGAGACATTTAGTTTAAACAAAATATGGGATAAGTATCCATCACAAATTTTATTTAAACAAGTTACTATAGGAGAGTTACAACAAGAAATTAGGAATTGAAAAGAACAAATAAAAAAATAGAAAAAAGAAATTCAAAACCAACAATTAGAACAACTTCAAAATCAAACAAGATTAACTATACTTGAATCTCAAAATAAAAGTAATCAAGCTTCTAGTTCACAAATAGAAGAAGATTATGTACAAATTGTAGACAAAATTAATTATCAAAAATGGTATATAGGAATATTATTACATATAGATAATTTTTTAAAAATCGAAGCAATTGCTTTAGTAGATTCAGGAGCTGACCAAAATTATATTAGAGAAGGCCTTATTCCAACAAAATATTATGAGAAAACTTATGAAAAACTACGTTGTGCAAATGGAATGAATTTAGAAATTAATTATAAATTATCAAAAGTTAAAATATGTAATCAAGGATATTGTTTTAAAACAACATTTGTATTAGTAAAAAATCTTGGCCAAAATATTATCTTAGGTACTTCATTTTTAACACAAATATATCCATTTAAAGTTGATAGTCAAGGAATTCATGCAGAAATTACGGGAGCAAAAATAAGTTTTAAATTTTTATCATCAATAGATACTAGAGAAATTCACCAATTACAACAAAATACAATAACTAAACAAATAAATTTAATAATTAATAAACAAAATTGTTGGTGTCAAAGTCTACTACATATGCATGTGTCATGCACATGATGAGTTTTGATCAACTTGTGATAAAATAAGAATATTATTTTTTTCCTATTTTAATGTTTCTAGAATTATATTTTAGGAAGTATTTGATTTGTAATAAATATCTCTTTACATTAGGATATAATATCTTGTATCCTAATTAGAATAGAAAAATATTTATTTGTCTTACTCCTGTTGGAGTTTGTTTATAACACTTCCTATTTTATTTTTTCTAATCCTAATATGATTTTGATTAGAATTTTTACAAGCCGACACGTATTAAATAAGTACAAAGTTACATGTTAGCCAAAAAATGACACATAAAAGTCTGTATAAGAATGACACATATGTACTTCGTAGGTGACATATAATGAATGTCGGCCAACAAACGACACATATAAGTTTTATGTCAAATGACACAAATGTCCTGCTTGTGTCACTCAATGAATGACATTATATGGGTGTCAACTCGTCAGTGACACATATTAATGATCTATGTGGTATTTGGGGACTGACACGATATTTGTGTCACTTATTAGCGGACAAATATTTGGTACAAACTGACAAGTATTGACAGATATTTGATCCATACATGTCTGTTTCTGAATGACACATATATTTGTGTCGGTTTGACCAAGTGACACGTATAGGAATATGTGACAGGTCCATTTATGTCGCGCGAAAACCGACATATATATAAATATATGTCATTTTTTGGTCGACATAAAAGACTAGTTTTATTGTAGTGACTACTCACACTGTCGTTGATAACTTAGCAAAACACTGTTAAGTCCAACATAACCATGATGTCTGACACTGAATTACATAAACACTTAACTTGCAAGTTCTCTCAAATATATACTAACTCAGATAGACCTAATCCAAAATTCATGCACGATTACAACCTCTCATACATGAATAAAACACTCATAAAATAAAATCAATGAAGCATTCCAATTTGCGTTGAAGCTCTCTTCTTAATTCTTGGAATGTCGTGACATAAACTCTCCTAACTGACATCCATATGTTATGTAAACATAACATTATATACAGTGGGATGCCAGATCGAAATCTCCTTAAAATCCTTTAAAAATCGTAATCAAACTCACAGTAGGATAAAGACTAAAACAATAGGAGGTGATATAAGTAGCTCCTAAAAGAATTGAGACACAAACAAATATTCTCCAATTTTAACTGGGATACATTAAATAATATTCTAATTTAAGAAGATATTTATAATGAATTAAATACTTCCTAAAATATACTTCTAAAAATAGTAAAATAAGAAATAATATAACATTCTAGTTTTATAACAAGTTGGTCCAAAATCATCATGTATATGGCACATGCAAGTGTGTCACAGTTGACACTAACATTCTCCCCCTTTTTGGCAACTTATGATAAAAGCACCACATTGTTTCCTATTAAAAATATCACACAAAGATAAGTTAGAAATAACTATAAGCAATCATGATCTAGTAAACTGAAAATAAGATACTTAAAAAAAAAAACAAGTTTGTAGTTACAAAGCACATAACAGAACAATATCTGAATGTGTATTTCCTGCAAAACAAAACAAAGTGAAGTTGACAATCTTGTCAAACAACACTTCAACCAAATCATGATCAGAACAATTAACAAAAGGTGATGTAAACATCAATAAAATGTAATAGGCAAAGAAGAACACAAAACACAGTAAAGTAATAAGTTAAAAACATAATGCAGAAAATTGTTCGAATGCACATGTAAAGACTCCTCACTCCCCCTTACTTACTACCCTTGAAATGAAGGAGAAGTACAAAAATGGACAGAATTAGCAGTATCAAATAAAAAACAGATAGATGTATCAGGAACTTCTTCTTCCCCTTGATTTTAGAATAAGTTCCAATAATTAACGAAGTCGGGGAGACTTGCGAATAGGAGGGGAAGAGGAACTACTAGGTCTCTTTTTGCATCTGCCAGCCTTGATTTTGAACCTTTTCCCAGTAGTGGTGGGTGTAGGCTGCTTAGAAGCCATATGAGTTGGCTATACTTCAGTTGTATCGGATGAAGTAGTAGTGACCTCTATCACAATCTTGCGAATTTTCCTATCAAGTCTGCCAGCACTGGTCTCTGTTCGCTGTAACTCAACAACAGGTTGTTATAGATGCACCAGTGATTCTGTTGCATGCTGAGGTGGGAGTGTTGTGGCTGGTTCTGTTGTCTGCTTCAGGAATAGGTTCCTGTATGGGTTCTGAACATGGTGTGGGTTCTGCTTCATGTGGAGGTGACTGTGATGATGGAGAGACATGTTGCTCTGCTTCAGGGACTGTTAAAATATCAGGGGTTCTGCTTGAGCAGGTGGTGAAGGCAATGTCATTTCGGGTTCTTCTTGAGTTGGTTCATTTGACAAGGACTCATCCTTCAATTCTAGGACTGCTTTTTCAATTTTTTTCTGCTTCTTGTCAGACTTTTTCTTTACCACTTTAACATTCTTCTTGCCCTTTGGATCAGTTCGCTTAGCTTTCTTATGGGATTTCTTTTTCTTCATCATCTTTTCTACTGTTATGTCTGTCTCAACAGTAGGCTGATCGTCTTGAACTTTTGGAGGCATTTGTTCAGCTGTCTCGGGTATTTGCTCATCAATCTCTGGCATGTGCTCAACAGACTGCTCATGTACCACATTTTTAGTTTTCATAGGTTGTGGTTCTTCTACAGTAATATATTGTCCTACAAGTTTTGCCTCCAAAACAAACTGCTTTACTTTGATGTCCTCAAGATCTTGCACAATATTAGTCAAAACAAAATTGATGAAAGCAAGCTATTCTTCCACATTTCTCATTGGATTATTGTGGACTCTTCTTGGCTTTGGTTCAGGTATAGGCAGATCAGTTTTATCATGCAAGCGATGCAAAAAGCCTTTTGTGATGGATTTAGATAAAATTTCAGTGTGTTCTTTAGGGTTAATGCGAATACCATTTTGTACTAAAATACCTTGAATTAAACAACGAAAGACAAGCAAATGGTAGTCGGATTTATATGGAGCAATCTGAACAATCATCCTATAAATCTATAAACCTAGATTAATGGGTTTATTTGTGCCCAAATAGAAAAAAAAATTTCACTCTATCTCCTCTAACCTGGTTTTGGTGTGAAGAGGGAGACCAGTCAAATTGAGCAATTTTATACAGTACCCTATACTTCTTTTTAAGATATTGTTGATCAATTCCATCTCTCAGATTCCAATCTATATCCCCTTGACCAGTTAACTCCTTAACCACAATTGCCATATCAAAGTTTTCTTCAACAGAGTGCAGACTACCTATTAGAATATCAAAGAATGTGTTGATGACATTCGGCAAAAATTTCACAAATTTTCCTCCATAATACACTTTATGATAATGGTAGCTCTTCTGATCATCAATGGAAGCAGTGATATTCGCATAAAACTCTTGAATTAAAGACTTAACAGGGGGTAGGAAGTTGTTTACCGTTTGAGTCCAATGAATAGACTCAAGGAGTTCACTCAAACAATACTTGTTGAAGTTGGTTACCTTCACTGGCCTTTCAATATGCAACTTCCTCTTTGATGTATACTTCAAGAAGTTTTGCTTAACAGTTGCTGAGAGGAATTTGTTAAACTTCGACTTCACTTTTTCTTTCATTCGCTTGATAGGAATTAATTCATCTTCACTCATGATAGGATCAATCGGGATCTTTACATGCTGTTATTACGACTGAGATGACTGAGAGCTGTTGCTACTGTTGTGACCAGAGTCATGTTGGGAAGATGGTTAAATACTGGTTTTTGAGGATTCAGAAGATGTCGCCATAGCTAGGGTTTGAGAGCGACAAGATTATCTCAGAAATTAGAGAGAAACGAGATGAGAGAGAATGGAAAAGAGTTGATCGAATATGATATGAACAAGAAAGTCCTAACTATATTTGTGATATACTTAGGAAGTGACTGATTTTTAATTCAATTTCGTTTTCCACACAATTTAAATTTAAATCCTTTTCCAAAAACAACCTAATAAATATCATTAATGAACAAAGATTTAAAATTTGATTTCCATGAAAATAAGAAATTCTAATAGAGTTAGGATTCCCGCTACTGAAGTTTCTCCCCCTCAATTCAATAAAACTGACATGGCATATTGACATATAGACACACAAGAAAAGTCATATTTCAAATAGGCATAAAGAGTATCATATGATATGAAAAATATAATAGAAAATAATTAAATATAACATAACAATAATATCTAAACATCATATGAATCATTCTAAGGAAGCATATTTTAGAGCTATTTATTATCTTCACATGAGAGCTATTTTCATTTATTTTTCAATCAATTAAGATGTCAAAAATATTATTTTGACATATTAAGAATTAATCATATTGGATTATAAATACAGTAGGTTTCATATAATATAGAGGTAGCCCTTTTCATTTGAATAGGTGACCTCAACATATTTCTAAGATACCCTGAGGTTACGCTCAATGATGGCTTTCACATATCATATATTGGTAGCCCTTTCTATATTTTTCATTTTAAACCAGTATCTTAACATTCACATAATTTTATATTATAGCTCACACATGCTTAATTAGAAGAAAACTTATGATATTACAGATATAATTAACATAACAGCAAGCAATGCTTATTCAGAAAACTGACAGATGTCTAAGGTCTTTCTTAGATTCTCAAATCTTGTTGTATCCAATGCCTTAGTGAACAAGTCAGCTAATTGTTTATCAGTATAGATGTGTTCAATGTGTATCACTTTAGACTCTACAAGTTCCCTTATAAAATGGTATCTTATGTCAATGTGTTTTGTTCTAGAATACTAAACAGGATTTTTGGAAATGTTTATAGCACTATTATTATCACAAAACATAGCTATAGGTCTTTGTTCAATACCATAATCACTCAACATTTGTTTCATCCAAAAGAGTCGTGTGCAACAACTTCCTGCTGCTATGTATTCAGCTTCAGCATTAGGTAAAGAAACAGAATTTTGCTTTTTGTTGTGCCAAGAAACTAAGTTAATACCAAGATAAAAACATCCTCCTAATGTGCTTTTTCTGTTATTTGCATTTTCTGCCTAGTCAGCATCACTAAACCTTGCAAGAGAATCGTTTGTATCTTTAGAAAACCATATACCATAATCATTGGTTCCATGTACATATCTGATGATTCTTTTAGCTGTTGCCAGATGTGATTCTTTGGGATTTGCTTGAAATATTGCATAAAGTCCTACACTAAAGTACAAGTTTGGTCTACTTACTGTGAGGTATAACAGACTGCCAATGATGCTTCTATATAAACTTGCATCTACATCTTTTCTTGCATTAACTTTTAAAAGTTTCAGGTTAGTACTGATATGAGTTTTTATTGGTTTTTCATTTTCAAGTCCAAATTTCTTTATAAGGTTTTTGGCATTTTTTGATAGAGATACGAATATCCCATCATTTATTTGTTTAACCTGCAATCCAAGAAAGAAATTTAATTCTCCTACCATGCTCATCTCAAACTTTTCCTACATCAACTTAGGAAACTCATTAGTTTTGCTTTTATTAGTTGATCCAAACACAATGTCATCTACATATATTTGAGCAACAATAAAATAGTTAGATGCATATTTTATAAACAAGATCTTATCATTGTTGCCTTTTCTATAACCTCTATTGATCAAAAAGTTTAAAAACCTTTCATACCAAGCTCTAGGAGCTTGTTTCAATCCATACAAAGCTTTATGCAATTTGTACACAAAATTAGGATGTTTAGGATCTCCAAAACCCTTAGGTTGTTCAATAAAAACTTCTTCATTGAGATAGCCATTTAAAAAGGCTATTTTAACATCCATTTAGTACAACTTAAAATCAAGCAAACAAGCAATTGTAAGTAGTAATCTGATTGACTCAAGTCTAGCTACTAGTGCAAAGGTTTCATCAAAGTTTATGCCTTCTACTTGTGTGTAACTTTGTGCTACTAGTCTAGCCTTATTTCTTACTACTTGACCACTTTAATCAATTTTATTCTTGAATATCCATTTAGCTCCAATGACATTTGCATTTTCTGGTCTAGGAAATAATTCCCATACTTCATTCCTTTTAAACTGATTAAGTTCATCTTGCATTGCCAGAATCCAGACATTTTCTTTTAAAGCTTCTTTCACATTTTTTTTTTGTTCAACTAATGAAACATAACATGCAAATCTTACTTGATTCCTTACCTTGCTCCTAGTTTTCATCATGCCATCTGGTGTTCCAATGATAGAGCTGGTTGGATATCCATTCTGTATCCAAGTGGGTGGATCATTTCTCTCATCTTCATTTTTTATTGAGTTTCTGTTCAGATTTGAGTTATTAGTTGTCATTGTTGTGTCTGATGTAATAGCCGTTGTTTCCTTTTTCATAACTGAATCATCTCTATTATTATTGCTATCAGAATCTGACTTATCTATATTTTCTGTAAAGCTGGTTATGTTTTCCTCTTATGAGTACTTTACATAATCATCTAGATCATCAAATACTAAGTCTATAGATTCCATGACTGACTTAGTTCAAAGATTATAGACTCAAAAAACTTTGTTGTTTTGTGCATATCCTACGAAAACTCATTCATCACTTCTTGGATTTAATTTGCCTAACAGCTCACTGTCATTTAAGATGTAACACTTGCATCTAAAAACATGAAAATATGTCAAATTAGGTTTTCTTCCTTTCAAAATTTCATAAGGTGTCTGGTTAGTGCCAGATCTTAGAAAAACTCTATTTGAAATATAACAAGCAATGCTTATTGCTTCAGCCCATAGCCTTTTGGTCAACTTTTTGCTATTAAGCATCACTCTAGCCATCTCTTGAAGAGTTTTGTTTTTTCTTTCCACAATGCTATTTTGTTCAGGAATTTTGGAAGCTGAAAATTCATGTTCAATTTCATGATATTTGCAAAAGTCAGCATAGCTAACGTTTTCAAACTCCTTGTTATGATCACTTCTTATTCATATTATCCTGCCAATGTTCCTGTTTTACCTATTTTCAAGCTTAATACAAAGATTCCTGAAAGCTTCAAAAGTGTCAGAGTTTTCTTTAATAAAATCAACCCAAGTATATCTAGAAAAGTCATCCACACAAACAAATATGTATCTTTTACCTGTAATGCTTTCAATTTGTATAGGACCCATAAGATTTATATGAAGCAAATCAAGTATTTTGGATGTGCTAAGATATGGAATGGATTTGTGTGTACTTCTAATTTGTTTTCCCATTTGACATGGTCCACAAATTTCATTAACTTTGTCATCAAGTTTAGGAACTCCTTTTACAACACCTAACTTAGTTAATTTAACCAAGTCTTTATATATTACGTGTCCTAATTTTCGATGCCATAATTCTAAATCCAAAATTTTAGCTTGAAATGCAATTTTTACCAAATAATAATTATTCGAAGATCTATTTCCTTCTAAAATGCATTTACCAAAATTGTCTAAAACCATGCATTTGTTTTGTGTGAAATTAACAATATATTTTTCATCACATATTTGACTAATACTAATTAGATTAGCTTTCAAATCTTCAACCAGCAAAACATTTTGGAAGTTGCGTAGGCCTTTGACATTCAAAGTGTCTTTGCCAATGATCTTATTTTTTGCTCCATCTCTATAAGTGACATTCCCTTCCCTGCATGCTTCAAATATTTCAAAAACTGCTTATTTTCAGTCATATGCCTGGAACAGCCACTGTCAAAATACCACAAATCATTAGAAGAATGTTTAAGAGCAGTAAAAGCAACTTTGTAGACTATCTTCTCTTTCTTCACCCACTGCAGATGTGATTTTCGTAACAATTTGAGATATTTTGATCTTTTATGCAAAATATTCAATAATTTAAAACATTTAGGTCTAATATGTCTCTTTTTTACCACAAAAATAACACGTTGGAATGAATTTTCTTACCTTTTCAGGACTGGATTTGAAAGAGCTTAGAGGAGAAACAAATGCTTCATTGCTTTTTGAACTAGGACTTGACTTCATTGATTTAGGTTCAGAATTTTTACCTGATGTTGAAGCTTTTATAAACACTGTTGTTGATGAGGATACAACATTACCTTCTGTATATCCCAATCCATGTTTGTTGGAGTTGTCTCTTCCAAGATTTAAGACCTGATCAAGTTTAGCTGACCCAACTCTGAGTTGATCAACACATCTTTTGCTCTCAATCAGTTCTGTTGTAATTTTCTCAATATGTACTGTTTTGTCTGTCAAAGCAAGCTCTAGTTCTATGATACAATTTTTAGCATATGATTTTTCATATTTCAGCACTTCAATCTCCTTTTTCAAAGTTGTGATTTTCTCTTTCTGACTTAACCATTCACTATAAAGTGCATTGTAAGTTTCTTGTAACTCTTCATAGTATTATGGATCATCTTCTGTATCTGAATGATCATCATTTATTCTACAGTATTCTGTTATGCCAGTCATAATAGCTTTCTCTTTATGAGCTATAGATGCTGTAAATGCAACAAAATTACTCATACATTCTTGATCTTCTGAATCAGATTCTGATTCATCACTCCAGGTAACTGTCAAGCATTTGTTCTTCTTTTTCAGATTAGCACATTCATATTAAATATGCTCATAACCAGAATATTCATAACACTGAATCTTTCCTTTCTTATTAAGTTGCTTCGATTTCTTCTCGTCATTCTCCTTGTTGAATTTCATAAACTTGTCTTTATTTCAATTTGTTGACTTTCCTTGATTCTTTTTTCTGAAATTCTTTTTCATGAACTTGACATAATTTTTTATTAGAAAAGCAATATGTTTGGAATCAGTTTCATCAAGCTCATCATTACTTTCATCATCAGATTTTTCAGTTTTAACATTGAATGCAATGCTTTTTTTTTTTTGCTTCTTAGTACTCTAATTAATTTCAAAATTTAGAAGAATGCCGATCAGTTCATCAACCCTCATCTCATCAGTGTTTTTAACTTCCTCAATGGCTAAAATTTTAGGTTGAAATT